>JBAMMX010000003.1:26865227-27242522 GCA_037126225.1 Dillenia turbinata | reverse complement strand
GCAAAGCAAGTACAATAGTCAAACATTGGTGAAATTATGAACAATACAGCCTATATTCTACCATAAAGTTCAATCAACAGCTGAGCTCTGAATAATTAGGTTTCAATGATGAAAGAAGAAAATCCTAGGACTCTTTAAACTAAGTAATAGCTAACTTCAATTTTTTGATTTAGACCTAAGCAAAAAATTTTTGAACAGAGGAAATGTATATAGAAACAATTAAGAAACTATGAGAAAGTGCTGATAAAATTGCAACATGCCTCAAAGATGCTCTTGTACACTTAAGTCGCATCGATAGGATGCCACAGGCCAAAATATATTAAAAGTCAAACTTCAACTTTTATTTTCATACCTCAATTTGAAAGATAACCAAAAATGAATGGAAATAAATGATGAAGATAATTAGCAAAAAAGGATAGATTAAAGTGATGCCCAATAGAGAATCAGCTAAGAATGCTAAAGGAGAACTTGATCGAAGAGGAAGTGGTGTCCTTTATAAATCAACAACCTCTCGGACTATTTTATTTTTAACCTGCCCGGTAGCAATTTAAAGTAAAAAAGATATTACATAACAGAAATACATAAGAATGGAAAGTAAAACATAACCAGTAGAGAACTTTACTACTCTGGTTATTGAAATGACAAAGTAACTTATAGTAAAAAGCACAAGGAAAACCAAAAATCCGGCATGATTCATGTCACTTGAGATAATAATAGTGTATGGCTTTGTGTTATAATGGCACAAAATCTAAATAGAAAAGGCTTAAACACCCATAATAGCATAGAAAGAAACCCTTTGCAATATGACAGACAAATATGTAAACCAGACTCTGGGTGTTTTTTTTTATTAAAACTATTATTGACCTGACAAATTACAGACATAACAGACCTTATCCCTCAGATCCAGTCAGCCATAAAATATTGAATGTACTTACATGCGGAGAGCACCACCCCCAATGAATTTCCGAAGAAAAATTATTAAGAGCATAAATAAGTTTGTAAACTGATGACGGCATTTCAACAAGTTAAGGTGGAAAGAAAAGAGCAATCAAAAATAGTGCTTTAAGCTTTTCAGAGAAAGAAACTTTTGATATTATGAAAAGTGAAATATTTAATTTGCTAAATATTGTAGAAAATTAATATGATCCCAATAAACTAGACAAACAAAATGGAGGCCGGTGTTGATAAGAGAGAGTAAGGGGAACCTAATAGAAATTGTAAAAAAAGAAAGTAAAGAAAAAGAATGAAGGCTAACTCCCAAGAAGTCTGATGTATCAATTAGTGACGTCAAAGAGAAAACCAGTCTCAAAACTGGAGCTACAACTGTTCGTGGTTTATACAATCCTCCATCTTGAGCCTAGATTCAACCTGCCTTAAACTTCCTGCAAGAATAAAATGAAGTATTGTACCTACACAGTGACTTCTTAAATTTTATATATAAATATATATATATATATATATATATATATTTTACCTGCCCCACGTGTCCAGCCTACCAAGGGAAGCAACATGCTCCAGAGCACCCATGGAAAATAAAACTTGTGCTCCTGTCTTTATACTTGTGACTGATCCTCTCAGCAGTAAGGCAAAGAGTTGCCCTCGGCATTACAAGTACTACGCTCCGCAGTTGAATCTAATGCCCGCCCATGGCCCTGGAAAAGAAGTTAATTATAGAATAACTAGTCAAACGGAGTTAATGAAATGAGACGTGGCAGTGACTTAAAGTTCATAAAGCCTTCAAAGGCGTTAGACCAGGTCAGCAAATCTGATGGAAGAGATCATAAATTATTCCATTCTAAAAATTAAAAACTGTGAAAAATCTTATCACAAAAAAGAAAGCATAAGAGTTCCGGCATGTCTATATTGCAGCATAGAAAATGTGGTATTAAATTGCATGTTATAAAGCAGTAATTTTTTCAAAGAAGACAATAATCATAGCTAACAACATGAGGTGGTTAACTCGCAAAGTTTTCAGAGTTAAATCTTTGTTAGTTTCTTCAAACATGTTAGTTTTTGATCATCACAGCAGGGATTATCTAACAAGGAACCAGTTTTGGGCCGTGTTATCCTCACAGCTACCAACCAGAATATGTCAAACTTTATAATAGAATATACACATTCAGATTGATAGAATTTGTGCTGGTCACAGACCTGATATGAATTATTTGTGATGTTTCCAAAGCAGGACCTTAAGAAACCTCTGCTCTGAAGTTGGCCCAGGAAAAACCGTTCATGATCAATGCATCCAAAAGTATCCAAGACATGAAAGCGACAATGTCTTTCCAGCTTCACTGCCTTGAGTTGCATGCTTTATAACCTGAGAACAATACCAACAGAGAGGGAAATTGAGGAAAGCCATTGAGGGAAATTACGTGATAGCCCATGGATTGTAGTTATTTATCTAGAATGAACCTTTCATTAGTCAACTCTTTATCAAGGCAATGGGCTTGCCAGAAACAGAGCAAGAAAAAATATGTATGTATGTATGTATATAAACACATTCATATGTATGAAAATAAATAAATAAATATATATATGTGTTAAGGAAAGAAAGTGAAATATTTTCTTCTAAGCAGGAAAAATTTATCTTGGACTAACTCCTTATGTTGGTTCTGTAGTGGAAAAACTTATACATGTGAAAGACCAAACTTTTCCACTTCCGTATTTCTGGGGATTACATCATTTAGATAACTTCCTTGTGGTGCTCAACTTATAAGAATTTGAAGTGGTTGTCAAATAATTAGGCATAGAAGGGTCCAGAAGCTTTACTGTTATATTTTCTTTTTTTTTCTATATTTATTTTATGTTTTTCTTCTTAATTTTGTTTCTTTGTCCTTTCCAAGAATATCCTATCCTCCTTTTGTTTCCTTTCCCTCTCCATTTTGATAATATTTCACATCTCTTCCTATCACAAAATACATAAGTTACAGATACCAACATGACTAACAAATGCTAGAATAGATAAAAGCTACAAAAGTTTGTAGCAGTAACTGTTGTCCATTATGTGCTAATTTTCACAATGGCAATCCAAATGGAATGTAATTGGAGTACAAGCAGATAACCTTCCCCAAAGAAAGCAGAAAGAAACAGGCTGATTGTATGCTTCCATCTTAAAATCCAACTACTGCAGCCTATTAATGCAGTACAGGTTGCATTGACAGCCAAATTTAATTGCCATTATGTCCACTTCATACTACTTAAAAAAAAAATGATTTTTAAAAATCCTATGTCATGCAATTTTTTTCTCCTAGTTCCAATGCTATGAAGGGAAAAGATAAAATGTCCCACATCAGACAATGAAAAAGAAGAGGAAGAGAGAAAAAGCTCTTCTAACTGGGGCCAAAACTAATATACCTGAATAGTATGTAAGAATTGTGTTTGAGGTTTTTCTAAATATGGAAATGGATTGGTAAGATGGTTCCCGTCTGGAGAACATATCATCTCTTCACAGCTAGTTATGAATGTCTAAATTTAGAACACATAATTTCCAAATAGCACAACAGCCACTAGCTTATTGCCAAAGAAAGATATTAGTCAAGCTCAGGTAATGATATAACAGATGGAAGAAAGCAACAGGAGCAATTATATATTAAGCTCTGACTCCATTTGTAGCCTCTCAGATGGAAAATAGAGGAAAGCAACTGAAGGCTACCACCATCATGTATGTCCCCCGAAATCAGACAAGGGAACAAGTAAGTCCCCAAATCCTTACAGGAAAGCAACTGAGAAAGTCTACCATAGTCATGTATGCACTTTAAGAATCAGAGAAAGACAGGTAACCAACCAAATCCAAGATTGTTAGACACTCTTTCTTTAGAATGGAAAAGTTTTGCTCGTCCCGTTTCTGCCTGCTCTTTGTCTACTCGAAAATTATATCAAACATAAGGAAAAATGTCATAAAAGAATAAGATTAACACTGTTATACAATCTTTTCACCATTACAGGACAATTACCCAAAATAATGAGAATCAAGCAAAAAGAGAAGAATCCACCTTCTGAAGATCCAAATCTTCACCATCTTGAGTCATCATGCCGCAAAATTGCAGGACAGTTGTAGGAACATCTGGATCAAGCATATGCTCCCAATACTGGAAGTAGCTACGAAGCAATGCATATTGGCTGGAGGAAAATATCAGATTAGATGCCACACAGGGATCATTCAGAACAGAAACAGAAAAATTGTGCTAAATTTTGTACCGTCTTGTAATGCCTCAGATGATTCTGTTCTCAGAATTGCCATGTAAAGCTTAAACAATATGGAGTAAGCATGCCCCGTTTGGTAGTCTTTTCCTGTCATAATGTCCAAGAAATGTGACAGTGTCAGATTCACAGCACCAGGGCAAAGGAACCTCTCATCTCGTAGTTTTGCCATACAGGTTAATGCAACCTAAGGACATAGACAACAGGGTGAAAACTCATCCTGAATAAATTTCAATAAGTGCAGAATTTCAATGAGTACCTGGCTCAATATTATTGCCATCTTTAAAGAACGAATCTGGTGAAGCAGAAGCACTCAAAGGCATCAAGCACCCTGTAGGAAAAGATAAGTCGCTATGGGAGAATGTCCCAAAAAGAGAAGATGGTGAGCTAAACATTACCAGTGAGAGAGGAAGACTCACTGAATCAAAACTTCTGATGGATTTTCAAGACACGATATTCTCCCGGATGCCGACACCTTTAGAAGTATTGATCAGTCAAGAAACACCAGTTAGAAAATAAGGCCAAAAGAAAAATGTCAAAAGCCAATATATTGTTGAAGAGCCATTGACCTCAACAAGCTGGAACCATCCAGTTAGCATGTGATTTGGGCAGCTTGTTCCTCCAGATTCTTATACATATTTCCATCCCCATCTCAATAGCAATTGTTGGAATAGTATCTTTTATTTCATTGAGCTCAGCTTCAGTATTGGTGGACCTCAACTGTGGACTAAGAACCTTCCATTTCTAAAACAACAAACTATGATCAGCATCAAATCTCTCAGTCTAGACGTTCAATTAATGGTGGAATAAATATTAAACGATCCCTGGTAGCAATAGCAACTGTTAGCAAATGAGCTTACCTGCCACAAATTGTCTCGAAATGAGGTCAAGTCAATCAAGCAGTCCCTACGTTCTGAATAATAATAAATTCCACCTTTTCCTGGGGATTACTGGTTTCCCAAGTACATCTTGTGCCTATAAAGATTTTTTTTAAGAATTTATCAAGAAGCTAGGTTGTTTAGACATGAAGAAGCAAAAACATACCAGCAAGTCATATTTGATATTAGAAGTGCCCTGAGAGGACTTCATGGTAGGTGTCAGGACATTTAAATTGAACAACTTCAAGCAACTCCAGAACCTGATTGGGGCCACAAATATCAACTTTTACAGCAATAATAAGAGTACGGCATTTTGTAAATAAGAAAAAAATTACTTCTCCCGTAATGGAGCATAGGAGATGAGATATTCAAACTCATGTTAATCGGATTTTTTTTTTTTTTTTTTTTTTTTTTTTTTTTTTCGTGTTAGAAATATAGGAAATCCTATATGGCTATGAGGCCATGGGGATTGCTTAAAAGTATTGCTTATAAACACTTAGTACTTATAAGTACTCTTTTTAACCTTATTAGCCCATTTTAGTTTTTTCAAAAATAAGTTATTCCTTGTTTAGATAAATATTACTTAAAAGCAGGTTAGTTGTTTGGTAAAATGAATACTTATAAACTTATAAAATAGGAAAAGACCACAAATTGGGTATAAGATATAGTATAATTGTGATTTTGTTAAATATAAAAGGATAAAAATATATTTTTATTGGTCAAAATAATTTATTTTAGTTGTGCTTAAAAGCACCAAAATGGAAAAATTGATGGGAGCAGCCTTTTTTTTTTTTTTTTTGCATTGATTTATAAGGACTTTTACAAATTTAGTTACTAAACAGTTATAATTTTAATTTTAACTTATAAATTGGTTAACCGACTTATAAGTGTCTCAAACTCCCTTTATGTTGGCTGGGAATTCCTTTTTAAAGTCCAAGAAAGAATGGTTTTAAAGGAAAACAGAAGACTCTGACTAAGAAGCACATTTCATCTTGCTCTCTTTCCATCCTAGTTAACCAGCCCAATGTAGATTTTCTCTTATTTTAGATTGTATGCTCTTTACATTATACTGTTGCACTTAAGCGTGCTCTTCATAAATGACCGGTATGTTCTAGGATCTACTATAATGTAATAATTTAAATCTTAGTCAGGAGTTTCCGGATTGGGCACGACAGACAAATATCGGGAAAAAGAAAATAATAATAATAAATAAATAAATAAGACAAAAATAAAAATAAATAATATATAAATAAAAATAATAAAAATAAAATAATATAATATAGTATCATATAATATAATATAATAAAAATAAACAAAGAAATAATAAGAAAAAAATATTGATTTGGTATTGGTGCGGGAATTCTCCTACGTCATTCATTCCTATCTAATACCATCTCCTCAGTTAAATCCTTAGCTATCAAGTCTTTACGGATAGCTTGTATTCAAATTTTCAACACTCTATGTTTACGTTTTACTATATCTCCTATATTTAAGTTCTTGTTCCTCCTTAGTGGTGTGTCTTTGGATCCTCGTTGCACATGTCCGATATCCGAATTACCTCAAATGATACTCTCGCGTCTTATTCCCGGTTGATTAGCTCTCGATTTATTACGTATCTCTTCATTTCTAATTTTATCTTTTCTAGTTTCTTGCAAATCCACCTAAACATCCTCATTTCAATTCGACCACTTTATACTCTTCTTGTTGTTTAATGACCCACCACTTGATGCCGTACAATAGTATTGGTCTTCACCTTAGCGATTTTATAGAACTTTCCTTTCAGATACAATGATGTCGTGCGATCTCCAAAAAACTCCAATACCCTTCTCCATTTCATCCAACCCGGTTGAATCTATGATTTACATTTCCATCTACATCTTGCTATCGCTTTGAATGATGAAAGCCAAAATATCTAAGCCGATTCACTTTTGGATATTTCTTTCCCTTCCAATCTAATCATTTTTTCATCATTCGAGTTATTGTCACTTCATCTATATATCATATATCCAATCTTTGACTTGCTCAATCTAAATCCTCTACATTCCGGTATTTTCTCCATAGCTCTAATTTAGTATTAATATCCTTTCTAATTTCATCAACAAACATTGTATCATATGCAAACGACATATACCATGGTATTTCATCTTGAATGTTTTTTGTGATTTCCTCCCCGTATCACTATTACAAAAAAGATAAGTTATTACATATCGGATGTAGTTAAGCGAGAAAGGAAATGCACAATTCGAGGTAAGAAAGCTACTTTCTTTTAAAGAAAAGATTCTCGATACGTGAGTAATTCCCAGCTAGAGAGCATCTTGACTCCCTCCCTTTCATTCTGAAAACTAAAACTAATTACTCTACAGAAGTTCTACTTTTCCCGTCCCCGGTCCCCTTGTTTAGTCGTACTTTCGACCCAATAACCAACCTAGATTCCCCACTAGAATTAGTTGCTCTGTGTCCGCGTGCAGTGCGAGTTACCTTGTCTATTTGCGTTGGTGGACTATAAGCCCCCTTAGGCACCACCTCATCATTCACATATCCCATTTCCCACCACATCCTCATTCAGCTGGTCTCTTGCGGCTTCGATCCTAACATTGCCTCCTGCTACAACTTCAACCTTGTCCTCGAAGGGCCATTCTCGGGCTGTCCCCTAAAGTCCAGCAGTCCAACCATGTAGCATACGTCTCTTGTGCCACCCTCCCAGCGTACAAGCAATTTCTGTAGTGGTTTGGCCCCCTTTTTGATCCACTTTTTCTTCCTAATATTTCAACGGGATCACACAGACTTGTTGTCCATTTCGAGAGCATGGGGCAATGTTGGTTCGGGGGTATGATTTCCTGTCATCTTCTTCGGGTGGGACACATGAAAAATGGGAGTGTATTCGTGAACTTCAGGAAGCTGAACTTTATAGAATCTTGCTCCGATCTTTTGTATAATAAGAGAATGGTCCATAGTACTTGGCAACCAGCTTTGCATTGTTCTTGCTACGGGTGAGGGCTGTTTGTAGGGACCTAACTTAAGGAAGGGCCATTTTAAACGCTTACATTTTATCTTGAACTTGCCGCCGATGAGTGTTGGCAAATTTTTCCATCTGCTACTATGCTTTTTGAAGATTATTCTAAAGTTGTCCTGGGAGCTTACATCTCGGTCCATAAGCTCTTCTTGCCACGGCTTCCACTTGTGTTTCACCGGGGAAGGAACCTGAGTCTTGTGGGAGGATCGTCCATACAGCAGCTTGGAAAGGAGTCATCCCAGTGGATGTATGGTAATTTGTATTGTAGCTAAATTCCGCACACGAGCAACTAATCTACCAACCTTTTTGGCTGGTCCGACGCAAAGCATCGAAGATAGGTTTTCAAGCCCTTTGTTCAGAATTTCAGTTTGCCCGTCTTGGTTTACTGGATAGTGAGCACTACTCATCTTCGACTTTGTACCTTGCAAACAGAAAATTTCAGTCCAAAAACAACTTAGGAAAATCGGATCGCAGTTGCTTACAATGGACCTTGGAATCCCATGCAGTCTAACCACCTCTTTAACAAAAATTTCAACGATCATTTTTGCTATGTATGGATGTTTCAAGCCAATAAAGTACCCATGTTTAGACAATCTATCAACCACCACAAAAATGCAGTCATTTCCTTGTGACCATGGAAGACCATTGATATGCATTCCCATACTATCAAGAGAATAGGTAAAGGTTGCAAAAGTCATGCCGGAGACCTGGCTTCGTATTTGTGTTGTTGACACACTAGGCAGGCTGCTACAAAGGTGAGGACTGCATCATCCCTCTCCGATATAAATTGGCTGCCAACCTCTTGTAGGTCTTCAAAGCGCCCGCATGTCCTGCCGTAGGGGTTTCATGAAACTCAGCCAATAAAGTGGGAATCCACTTAGAGTTTTCCGAGAACACCACTCAATTGTTGAGCAACAAAGTCTCATTTACCAAGCCGTATGGAGGACTGCAATTAGGATCTTCTCTTATTTTCTGTTCCAACGCGGACAACTTTGGATCCTCATTAATCTCCTTCTCTATTTGCTTCAAATCTATCCATGTATGCCATGACACTATAGCACAATCAAAGCCATCCTGCAATCTCGATAGACAGTCCGCCACCTTGTTTGTGTGACCTGGTCTATACTCCACCTTGAAATCATAACCAAACAATTTTGCCATGCAGGGGTGGAAATTTTATGTTCCAATAGGAATTTCAGGCTTTTCTGATCAATTTGCACCACAAATGGTCTCCCCATTAGATACGGACGCCAGTGTTAAATTGCTAACACAAGTGCCATCAACTCTTTTTCATAGGCTGGCTTGGATAGAGACTTCTCAAAAAGAGACTTGCTGAAAAAGGCAATTGGCCTTCCGTGCTGTAAGAGGACAACCCCTACCCCACGTCTCGAACCGTCACACTCAATTATGAATAGTTGAGTGAAGTCCGACGTGGCCAACACCGGAGCGTGAACCATTTCGGACTGCAATGATTCAAAGGCTCTATTTGCTTCCTCCGTCCACACAAATTTGTGCTGACCCTCTTTTTTAAGCAGCTCTGTAAGAGGCCTGGCCACTTTCCCATAATCACGTATGAATCGCTTATAATAGCCAAGTAACCCCAAGAATCCCCTAACATCCCTTGGAGAACAAGGAGTGGGCCAATTAAAAATGCAAACTACTTTTGCCGAATCCATCTTTACTTCTTCCACTGATATCACATGGCCCAAATATTCGACGTTTTGTTGTCCAAATAAAATTTCTTCTTATTGGCCAGCAGGGAATTTGATGCCAAAACCTGCAAGGCTGTCTCCAAATGAACCAAGTGATCGTCCCAAGTATGGCCATAAATAAGGATGTCGTCGAAGAATACCAAGACGAATTTCCAAAGGTAGGGACGGAAGACATCATTCATTGTGGGTTGAAATGTGACAGGTGCATTCATGAGTCCAAATGGCATTACGATGAACTCGTAATGTCCAGAATGTGTTCGGAAAGCTCTTTTAGATATGTCAGAATCCTTGACCCAGATTTGGTGGTAACCGGATCGCAAATCCAACTTTGAGAAATAGTGAGATCCATACAATTCATCCAACTCATAAACTACTGGAATTGGATACTTGTCCAGAATGGTGGCTTTGTTCAACTCCCTATAGTCGACACAAAAACGTCAACTCTCATCCTTCTTTCGACCAAACAATACCGAGCTGGAATGGACTTGAACTAGGGTGGATGATTCCCGTTGTAAGCATTTCAACCACCAGTTTCTCTATCTCATTTTTTTGCTCATGGCTATACCAATAGGGTCGGCCACTAATTGGACCGTACTCAGACCGTAATGGAATCTGGTGGTCAATAGGTCGCCTAGGTGGTAATTGAGTGTTCTCAGCAAAGACCCCAGCATACTGGTGCAATAACAATCGCAACTCACTTTGCTGAACCTCAGTCAAGGTCTCTTCAGCCTGGAATTGAGGCTCAACTTCATTGTTAAGCTCCTATAACCAGGCTCCATATTCAACCTCCCTTAGTTTCTTCAATACAGTAAGGGAAGAAGAAGTTCCAATCAATGCAGGATCCCCTTTCACGCAAACTAACTGATCATGGCACTGAAACCTCATCGTCTTCAGTTGCCAATTAATCCTAACTTCTCTTAAGGTCTCTAGCCATGAAACTCCAAGAATGATATCCACCCCACCCAAAGGAAACAAGAAACAATCAATTGTAATTACAATGCATCTCAAATCCAATTGCACACCGAGACACAAGCCCGATGAAATTAGTCGTCTACCATCACCCAACCGAACCCAAAAAGGGTCTATGGGTTGTACGACAAGTCCCAATCGACGGGCAACCTCCCCTAAAACAAAGTTATGGCTAGCCCCACTATCTATCATAACTATTAATTTAGTTTCCGCAAGAACTCCAAAGAGTTTCATGGTTTTAGGGTGTGATATTCCACCAACAGAGAACAGAGAAAGCTCAAGAGAGGTAAGGGAAATACCTAGGTGTTGTTCCATGTCTTCCGCAAGTCCATCCTTAGCGATGTTGTCAATCTGTGGAGTTTCATCCTCACCCAAAACAAGCACCCGTAGGGTTTTGTTGGGACAATTGTGTAGAGGGTGGCAGGGTTCTTTACATTTGACGCATAACCCCTTGGATCTCAAATCCATGAGTTCTTGGTGGATCATATGGCGGAAGTTCCTAGGAGGATTGTTCGAAGAAGCTTACTGTGAATTTGAAGTCGATGAAGATCGATGGAGCAGGGGAGTATCTCAAACAGGAAGTGGGTTATAAGAGAATTGGGTTTGGGTCGACGGTTTCGGGTTATATTGAGTGGCGGATCCTCCATGGTTTGGGTTTGTCCCGCCCCATTTTTGCGGCCCGATGGACAATTGGGTATCGTCCTCTTTACTCACAAGAACCCCAGATATGAAATACCCATTCTCTCTTTCGATCTCCCGTGCATGCTTCATGGTCTGAAAGAGTGAGAGCTTCGTGCGAACAGATTCTTACTTGAATCTCGTCTTTGAGGCCATTGAGGAAGAGCCCTATATGGATCGAAGAGCTCAACGCTTTGACAAGCGCTGCTCGGGTGACAAATTCATCGATGTAAGCATCAACAGTCCCCTTTTGCGTTGTAGATGCGAGAGCTTCAAATGGATTTGCAGAGGTCGCCACTGAAGCTATCGAAGAGCTCTAAAGTCAAATCGTTCCAAGAGATGGACGGATTTTGAGTATAAAGCCACTGAACCAGTAGAGCGCTGGGCCATCCATGGAAACCATGGCCATGGCAACCTTCATCTCTTCGCTAACATGGTTAATGGTGAAGAATTGTTCCGCTCACATGATCCAAGCGGCAGGTAGGAGTGTAAGTGATTTGAGTTAAATTGTTAACCCGAACCGAACCGAAAATTCCAGTTCGGTTCAGTTTTTTTCTTTTAAAAAAAAAAATTCGGTTCAAACCAAACCAAACCGAAATTATTTCGATTTGGTTTCGGTTTGATTTTTTAAATTCGGTTCAGTTCGCTTTGAACCGAGCTAATATTATTTTAATATTTTTATATTAGAAAATCTAATTTAATTAATTTTTTTCTTGAATTTTTATGATATTGAAATGATAGATTAGGTTATATTATTTTAAAAAAATATTATTCATAAGAATATTTTTCTCTAAAATTATTCTTGATATGGTTTAAATAAAAAAATATTATTTTAAAATCTAAAACAATTTAAAACTATTCTTAAAGTTAAACCCTAAATAGTTCTAAAAATATTATATTTAGACAAGAGGAAAAGAAACTCATGTTTTTTACACATTAATGATAAATGATATCTCCTTTTACCTAAAAAAAAAGTGGCAAATGAAAAAAAAATATTCGGTTTAAACCGAACTGAATTTTTTCGGTTCGGTTTGGTTTAAACCGAATTAAATTCGGTTCGATTTTCGGTTTAAGTTTTTTTAAAATTTCAGTTTTCGGTTCGGTTCGGTTTGGATGCTAAACCGAACCGTTTACACCCCTAGCGGCACGATCATAACCCTCAAAACAAGGGAGATCGATTCTCCTCAAGGCGAAGTGAGATTCGTCATAAGAGGGCACTTTAAACGACGGTTGGTTTGGCGTATGAGTTCCAAAGATGAGAATGGAGCCAATTTTGAGGGAGGGACTATTGTGAACAGCATTGTTATCCGTGGATGAAGAACCAGGCTCATCGCGACCCACATGTTTTTGGCGTAGGAATGCTGCAACCAGATCCTCCAAGGAGTCCATTTTCTCCAATTTCGTGCAACGATGGGTGACTTCTTCAAGTAAGGTTGCAACACTCTTTCCAATTTCAGCAATACTTTTTTCAAGGGACTCTAATTTAGTCTCCATTCTTGTTTGAGTCATGAAGATTGGTGTGAGATTAAGCGATAGTCGAAAGAGGGGAAGGAGTGCGGCAACGGCAATTCGGACCAATTGTTATGTATCAGATAGTTAAGTAGAAGGAAATACACAATTCAAGGTAAGAAAGCTAACTTTCATTTAAAGAAAAGATCCATCTGATACAAGGGAAGTAATTCCTATCTAGAGAGCCTCTCGACTCCCTCCCTTTCAGTCTGAAAACTAAAATTAATTACATACAGAAGTTCTGCCTTTTCCCATCCCCTGATCCCCTTATTTAAACATGCTTTCTACCCCTTAACCAATCTAGATTCCCCACTGAAATTAGTTACTCCATGTCAACATTCTGGTGCAACTTCATTTTGCATTGGTAGACTACAAGCCCCTTAGGCACCACCTCATTATCCACATGTCCTGCTCCTGTAATATCCTCATTCAGCTAGTCTCTTGCCGCTTCAATCCTAATAATGGGACTTAATGTTAAACCTTGATGAAACCCAATGTTACTAGGAAAGCTATCTGACATACCCTCGCTAGTTCTCAAATTGGTTACAACTCTCTCATACATATCCTCAATAAGATTAATGTACCATAAGGAGATCCCTTCCTTCAACAATGCCCACCACAATGTCTCTAGGAACCCTATCATATGTTTTTTCTATATCAATGAATACCATATGTAAGTCTCTCTTCTATACTCTAAATTTCTACATCAATTGTCTTAACAAATGAATTGTTTCAGTGGTAAAACGTCTTAACATAAATCCAAATTGATTTTGAGACACTTATCTCCAATCTTAATCTATATTCTATCACTCTCTCTCATAACTTCATAGTGTGACTCATAAGTTTAATTCCCCTATACTTGAAACAATCTTGAATGTCTCCATTATTCTTATATAGTGATACAAGTGTACTCTCTCTCCATACTTGGGACATTTTCTTAATTTGTCAAATTTTGTTAAAAAGATCCATTAGCATTACTATCCTAAAATCACCCAAACACTACCACACCTTAATAGGAATGCCATCAGATCTTATGGCCTTACTATCCTTCATTCCCTTTAAGGCCTTTTTACTTCATTGAGACGAAGTTTACGTTTAAAATATCTATTAATCTCTTCTACAATTATCTCGATATTTTTTGTCTCTCGTACTTTCAATGTTAAAAAGATTATTAAAAAAAAAAATCTAACGTTAAAAAGATTATTAAAAAAAAAATCTCTCCAACGCTTTCTTATACCATCGTTCTTTAGAAATATAATATTGGTTTCACTCTTAATACACCTAATACTATTTAGATCTTTTCCCTTCCTCTCCCTTATTTTGGCAATTCTGTAAATCTCTAACCCTTTTCAATTTACAATCTCTTGTATAGTTTGTCATACACCTTACTTTTTGATTCGTGGATAATCTTTCACACCTCTTTCTTCGTACTTTTGTATTTTTCGTATGTATCGCTATTTCTATTACTTTTAAGATCCCTATAACACTACTGCTTGGTTTGAATAGCAGTTTGTATTTTTTCATTCTATCACCACGACTCCTTGCCTATTGGACCCCAACCCTTAGATACGTTTAAAACCTCCCTACCTATACTCTTAATATTATTAGACATCTCTTTCCACATTGTTTCCGCATCATCAAAATTACACTAATCTGCTACTTGAATTAATGTCTCTAAAGTTTGTCACCTTTTCTTCTTTCAGATTCTACCATTTAATTCTTTGCTCCACATATGTACAATACTTCCTTTGTCTTTTAGGTACACGTACATCTAGAACTAAAAGCCTACGCTGAGTTGTTACACTCTCTCCTGGTATAACCTTACAATCCTTACAACTTACTTCCAGAACCTACACTAATATATATATTTCAAGTACATTAATTTTTGTCTATACATTTTCATGTCAAACAATTCACTCATCTTAGTGTCCTCAACTCCACAACAATCATTTTCCGATATTGGTTATTTTGTAATTGTCCACCGCTCCATACCATAAAACAATGTCAATCTCATTATAGTTTTACAGATTTTTGCTTTTAATTTAATTGAAATTCCATGGTTCAAACCCTCTTGAGGCACTTCACTTCGTCCATTACACACTAACTTTACATGCCACATTATCCTCTTTCTTACATTTTGTGAGCATCTGAAATGCATCTAAAGAGCATGTGTCAAAATAAAAGGTAATTATTCCATGAGAGAGGCATGAAAAGAAATTTATTTTTGAACTTGTAAGCCCCTCATCTCACCCAATAGAAAGCTCAATGACTTCCACGATGGAGAATATAGCAACATGGTCAAACCAGCAATTATGTGCAGGAATATAAAACTTGCAAGCATAGTAGTGTAAACATGGTCAACTGGTCAATACCAATGAAACTATATAAAAAACTTACCTCGTATTTAAGCATAGCTCAATCTTAAAGCTTGAGCTCGAGTCAGGGCTGAACCAAAACTATCTTAGCCACATTATTTGACTTTTTGCTGGCCTATGTCCAACTTAAAATTCAGGTTTTAATAATGGAGGGTTCTCCTCTGGTTGATAGATAAAAAGTCACTTCTTGCAAATTGAAAAGTAAAGGACAATATCCACCAAACATTTATCAACACAGCCCAATAGCAAACGTGAAGTGCTTGAACAGCATTCAATATGGAGAATGATGTGAACATAGTCATGCAAAGCCAATCAAACTCAGGAAAAATGAAATATGACCAAGCATAATAATCGTACCTTACTCTTACTGATAGTCCTGGTTACATAGTAGTCAGCACCACCATGAAGGGTGATGGGACAGGAAACACTGTCATCAGTTCCAAACTTGGCCTGATCCAGGCCAAAGATGTGAATGAGGATACTCTGACATGATTCCCGGTGAGTTGAACTAGTCATGTCACCAGCATGCAGTTCAACTGCTAAAAGCTTCAATAACCATGCTCTCTGGAGAAATCAACAAAAGACAAATTTATTCCAAGCAAAATCAAAAGCATAAGCCACATTTGAATAACATGCTACCCAAGCAATTTTGCCTAAGAAACATAGAATAAAACATTTAAAGAAATTATGATAACAGCATGTGCATGACTCAAAACTATCAAGATGGAACAACTTCCATTGTACTGAGTCTGCAATACCTGTCTCAGTTTTGTGTCCTACACAATTATCTAATGTAACAATTGCAAACTAATTTACCAAACCAAATTTTACAGTAATAACTCTCAGTTCTTCAGAGTAAATGGTCATAAAATGTGTCTGAGCAGTGGTCCCAATTCCCGGAGGCCAGCAAGTTAGTAATAAGCCAAGGATCGCAACAATTAAGCATCTTAACAACGAGTGCGGAATTAGCAATACTGTTTCCCACCTAAATGAATCTCGGATACCAATACCACAACCAAAACTAGCAAAACCATTTAATAACAAAATGGATCTTGTCTAACCATAACAAGACAATATGAGTAGTCCTACAACCACCACTCTACATCATATACATGCATTACCAAATTTCACCCCCCCAATTACACCTACTTAGGTTAGCAATGACAAGATATTGTCTTGTCTAACCATGTTGCTAGTTGTATTTGCAAAACAAAGGAATCACCAAAATAGAGATAAATTGTTCCATAAAATGGAAACTCTATAAAGAAAAGTTATATAAAACAAATACATAGTGAAGAAAGCTATTCCAGGAAAAGGACAACAAATGCTGCAACCATTTAGGAGACGAACCTGATGAAGGGAACTAATACGAAGTGTCTGATGGCTACTACGTTTAGGGAGTGGAGCAGTGCCAATTGAATCAAGGTGCTGTCATGATAAGAAAATAATGTCAGGAGAAATGTCCCAGGGGAGAGAGAGAGAGAGAGAGAGAGAGAGAGAGAAAAGAACTCCATCACTTGAATATTTAAAAGGATCACTAAAAAGACTCCAAACATCAAAGCTGCAGTCCACACCTTCATGAAGAATTGGTATCTTTTACTACTCAATAGATCCATAGTAGGGCCACATGTAAGTGGATCCAAGCATAATTCATATAGAAGCTGCACAAGGCAAGATTTTAGTATCCCTTATTTATAAATAAGTGCATAAGTTGGAGATAATTTGAAAAGACCAAAAGGAATTCCTCCAACAAAAGGACCATCACCATCTGACCTGAAATCCAAATTCATGAAGTAATGCATTTGCTTCTGGCTTCCAAAGCTTCTCCAAAATTTGGAGGACAACCTTCAGGCAACTGAAAATTTCTATATGGGTGAGGAAAGTGTCCATAAGGATATTTGATGCAACAAGAATGATAATGATCCAACATTGTGTACTGATCAAGACCTGTAATGGAACTTTGGTTGTAACAATGTTCTCTCCACCGGGGAATCAAGGTCAAACTTCAGGAGTAAGTGTGTAATATTTGGTGCTGGTCGACTGATATTATCAATAAGCAGCTGCAATTACAGAAAGATGAATACAACGTTCAATGGGAACATTACAGAAGCACGCATACATAAACATCTAGCATATAAGGGGTTGAACCTGCATTATAAGAACCCCAGGATCATCGTTACTATTCTCTATGAGCTGACACTCTTCTGACCGCAACTCAAGGCAGGCAGCATAATCTTCAACCAAACTGCTAGCAGCATTTGCTTTTAGGAGTAATTGTACAAGTCCAACCATGCGAGAACTGGAGAACAGAAAGCAGCAGTCAACTATTGGAGTCATTGCTGGACAGACACATATTGAAACTACTCCATCAAGTAGAAAGCTATAAATCTCGCTGGCATCATAAAATACACAGAAAAGATAGCATGCGCAAAATATTGCCTTAAGATATTTAAGATTCTGATCGAGCACTGCTGAATTTGTGGCTGAAAATCATATCTCACATACTCCAGCAAAGCTACTATCTGATTATGATCTCGAGAGAGTATAACATCCAAAGGCTGCAAGAGAGATAAGAGGTTGATCAGGGCCAATGTGTAAAGTACTACGCACTGATTAGACATGATAAAAAAGAAACAAGTCAGTTGCAAGACAACAAAATGCAGCATAAAATTTACAGGGTGTTGTCTCGTCACTCAGTGAGAAAGCATACCATGGACTTGCCAATGGTTCTTCTCACAGCAACATGTTGGGTTAAATACAAACAATGTAATCTTAATAGTACAAAATTCTAAAGCTTCAAGCAGAATCCATACAGGAAAAGATTTAAGGAATCACAAGGGCAAACCACTTTCAAACAGCCATGAACACAGATCAGTTGCAATGAATTTATTTACCAGACCAATTGAAGATAATAATAAAAAAAAAAAATCACTCAAAAAAAAAAGATAGTAATAAACAATGAAATTGATTTTAAATTCTTTCGAGCTCAAGTTGCAGCTTGCGGGGATTGTTAATCTCTGTTCTCTTTCTTGCTGATCTAGAAGAGCTTTTAAGGGGATTACATCTATTAGATTTTTGCAAGTGAAGGGTGAGCACTACAGGTCTAATATCCTTTTCCACATTTTTCATTTTCTCTTCTTTCCCGTTACACTTTTTCTAAGATCTCCTCTTTGCTTAGGGAAAGAAACAAAAAGTTAAATGTGGTTTGATGATCCAAGTGTAAATAATTTATATCATACATGGAACCCCAAAACCTAATAAGTAAACAACATAAAAGCTTTATTTCTTGATAAAAGTTGCATGAACTTTGA
The DNA here is from genome assembly GCA_037126225.1 of Dillenia turbinata. Classification (NCBI taxonomy): domain Eukaryota; kingdom Viridiplantae; phylum Streptophyta; class Magnoliopsida; order Dilleniales; family Dilleniaceae; genus Dillenia; species Dillenia turbinata. Next base: position 27,223,877 of record JBAMMX010000003.1, on the reverse strand, counting down.
AAGGTAGTGTTAAACTAAGCACCCTAAACCACAGTAGATTTCAATGATCTAGGAACTTCAAGCATTTTTAATGTACACTAAAGCTTACAATTCCAAAAATGAGCATCCCCATTAAAAAAGGAGAGGGGGAAAAAAAGGCAAGGACCAGATCGTGTTAACCTCAAGTTTGAGCAAAGATTGAAACTGCCTCAATTAAATTTGATGGATTTTGTCAACTGTTAACAAGGACAAAATATGAAGAACAAAAAGAAAAAAAGTGTCTACTCTATCCAAGGGAAGAGCAGTTTTTATAAGTTTTTCTTTTCAACAAATAGATCAGCTCATGGACAAACTTTTGTCTTGAAGATGTATGCATATTTGCCCACATTCATAAGTATATAATCACATAAAATAACACATTTATGGGGAAACACGGAATCAGTACCTGGAATACAGGACGCCAGAAATCAGAAACAGTCAAATCCTTGTCAAAAATAAGAATTACAATTTCCAAAGAAAGCTGTACAGCCTTCTCTAGAAGTGGTCCATAAACTTGACTAGAGCGCTCTGTGATGATAGAATTGACACCAGGCAAAAGGATGCCCATAATATTCCGAAAGACAGTTTTTCCACTCATAAAGTCCTGCCAAAAAACACAAGGACATTATATGTAGAGACCAAATACTCAATGATGAATGGCGGCAGTATTTATTTAAAAAAAAAAAAAAGATATCATGGTACACTCAAGACTTCAGGAGATGAACTGAAGTATGCAAAAGCTATTGTACTAGAGATTCGTGAAACCAATTTGTGAAAATTTGCATCACTGCCCAATACATAATGTTTATACTAATTGTACTCCTTCTCAGAGCATCCACAACTATTTCATATTTTCCAAAATTCTGCAATTGCGCTTTTTCAACTTGATATCTAATTCAGTCACATCTCACTGGTTTGGGCAAAGAGAGTGCTACATCTGTGGGCAAGATAGCAAATAATAGAGCTCATGCTTAAACTAATGTCATGTCCATGTTTATATCCTACATGTACACTCATGCTGCACATTTAATTCACTTTGGATACAACTGCACAGTGACCAGGAACTTGTGTGACTCAATTGACCAAATAAAAAGAAATTGTTGTTTGTGACAATTAGCAAACCCCTAATTATTATTCTGACAGAAAATACAGTACAGCATATCTTTAGAAGAGTATACATAAAACATAATGGAGGATGAGATATCCTGAACAAATCAAATAATGAGGGCAGTCAAACTAATAGAGCAATCTCTGCAAAGAAATTGCTCCAATCTCTACAAATATCCCTAAAAGAGTAGCCTCAAAAGGCACCAGCAGCTGAAGCTGAAAGACAAGTTAAAATAACAATCTTCTCCCACAACAAATCAATTGGAAGACTCTGATCTCTAAAGTTTTGAGCATTCCTTTCAAACCATAAGCACCAAATCGTTGCCATTTACTACAGAAAATCATTATTATTGATGACATATTTTAAGCCATCCGGTCATTTTGGTCGCAGATGTTTTTAGTCCATGTATTAATGCCCCATTCACAATTTTCTTTTTTGGAAAGAAGAAGAAATATATATTAGAGGTAAAACGAACGTACAAACACCCCAAAGGATATGAAATCCTTGGGTGCAAAAAAAAAAAACAAAAACAAAACAAAACAAAAACAAAAACAAAAACAAAAACAAAAAGTATAAAAGACTCCAGATATGTGAGCCCACAAAGAAGTATAAAAGACAATCTTATCCCAAGGAAGAGAAGGATCAATAGTCTGATTTCTGAAAATTCTTGCATGTTGTTCTTCGAATACAAGAAGGAATGCACATTCACAAAAGTTATCCTAACAATTTTAAAGCCAATCACAAACTGAAAAATAATAAAGTAAAACAACAAGAAACAGACACTCAAAAGAATATAAGGAGTGATATTAGAGAACAAAAGTCCAAACCTTTAGTAACTCTACACTAGGAAGCTGCTTTTGAAGCACAGAATTAGAAGCTTGTGACCCTGTTGAGAGAGAGGAGGGATCTGCAGCATAATCAAAGTCATCCTCCTTTATCTCATACATGCTCAGCATCCTGAACAATGCCACATTAGTAACAGTAGCAAGTCAGCCAATAAACAGACATCTTGAGTTAAACTTCGCAAAAGAAGAATCACTGAATTAAGACAAAGGCCATAATCTAATATAGTTTCAAAAAAACAGTAGATATTGGAGAGAGTAATACTGCAATTAAGAATCCATTGTTAGGATAAATTTGTATTCTATCAATACTTGAGTATTTTGAATAGCTAGCGAGGAGGTGAGCCAAAATAGTTTCTATTTCTAAAATTCGTACTTACATTTTAAAATGCTGAAGGCAGGCAACAACCAACCGCCATTTCTCACAGGGATCTACATAGGCTCTTTGAGGGAATTGCCCAAAAACATGATCACATATAAACCTAAAGATGCCAATAAATCTGCAAGAAAACTTATAAAACATTAGCATAGATACATCAGGTTTATACAGAAAATAAAAAATTCCTTAGATGGATCACAAGGAAGCAGAGACTAATACCTATGTCCTCTATCACTGACATCTGTTTCTTCAGAAATAAGAGCATTGAGGAGGTCAAGGAATGATATAGTCGAAGGATATTGTTCTCGTCTTGCTTCTATTTCATTCAACTCATATCTCATGTCATAAACCTGCCCAGCAAACATATAATGGCTTAGAACTGGAAATGATGCAAAAATAATGTCTATACTGACATATAAAGCTATGGAAAAACAGGGGCATAACTGTCGCCAACTATGAAAAGCATGAGGAAACAAACATAGTTGCACCTTGCATCAAAGCTAATTCATCTCTTACCCATAAGCACATGCCTATTTCATTCCAAAAGTTTCTAATTGTGCTTATTTCTTTTGCTCTCATGCACACGCTCCATTGTCATGTTGCCCCGTACCCACATAATATAAAACAAATATCATACTATAATCTTTACTGGCAACTTAAGTGCATTGATGACCAGCTCCCTCTCAATTTCCCAGAAGCACAAGACAAAAGGTGCTCAAACTATCTCAAGTCAAAGCCCTCCAGGCTCCAGGTTGATCAAATTGCCTTCACATTTGCCAAATAAAATCTTTTTCTCGGTGCCTGCAACTCCATTCAAAATCTTTCCTTGGCTCTTGAGAGTGAAAAATGAAAGCAAGTTCCCCAACCTTCCAAATATATTTCCGTTGCTTCACAGGATCAAATTCAATGCCTTGTTAGATTAAGTGAGGCACTCCAAAACATGATTGGAGAAGAACCAACTCAAGAAAACAAAACATCAATTAATTACCCAACCCCTATCACATCACAAACAAAGACCAATACACACTAGTTCAAACTCAGCATGGGCCCATAGCCACCTTAAATCAACCAAGCTTCAATCTAACATAATCAATAAGAGAGAGAGATAATTTGCATCATAAGCAATCCCTAACCAGAAAACTGAAAAGCATATACTTCTAGGTCAATGGAAATCATTCCTCCAAAAATCTCCCCCCAAAAAAAAGGTTGAACAATTAGATTAAGATAATGACAACAAAACCATCAAAACAGGTAGAAAATTATATTAGTTGAATGGATCCTTCGAGGTGAAAATAAAAATACAACGGTAATAATTACATAGGAAGCTATGGCTGACCTGCGATGTGATTGTTTGCATGCTATTTCCAGCTTGTGGCCCAACAACAACAGGGAGATCATACTGCTCAAGATAACTCCAAATCGTATCCTTAAGCATGGGAGAAACTTGCACAAAGGTGGAGATGGCATTCCGCAAAGCACCCTGCAAATATACTGTATTCAATATAGGAAATATGCAATCCAACCCCCTTCCGAAGAAAAGAGAAAATAAAAAATAGAAAAGGGGATCAACTAGCTTATTAAAAGATCTGATGCTGCAAATATCAAGTAGAAAAATTGATTCAAGGCAGCATTTAAAGAAATTAAATTTAAATTCAATGAATACCTTCAAATATGGGGGCACATTCTCATAACTAAGCAGCTTGAACAAAGGTTCTATATCAGTAAACCAATTTTTCCTTTCAACAGGATCTCCATTTTCCATGACCTGTCAAACCAGGCAAACCAATATTGTAAGCAAACTGCACCCATTCAGTTTCCATTCACAATGAAACAACCATGTACCACATGTAATGAGGAGATATCAACCTAAGGAGGCAACATGAGAAATTTAACATTTAGCTGGTCAAAGAGTCTGAAGGCTTACACTATCAAACCCCTTTTGGTTCTTTTGGATGAAAAGCAAACTCACAACTGATGTTTACAAATCAATATTATATCAAAGTAAAAGAATTTGCCCAACATCTCAAAGCATTCTAATATATTTGCGAGCATCCAATCATGCCAGGATATCTTCACTGACATTTCAACAAATAATTTCTAGTTCTTTTTTTTTTGGGGCGGGGGGGGGGACACTTACTGAAGCTACTGAGAACAGGACACTTGAAGCAAATCTAGATACAAACTATACAAGTATCCTCATAATTCATGTTGTATCTAACCAATTCCATACATTTGAAGTGGCAGTTTCTGATACAGCTGCTTCTGCGAGGAAATCTCTGTTTATGCTTCAATTTCACCAGAATTCTTCTAATAGCCACATTCTTGAATGTAAAATCACCCTTATACTAATGCCCATGCTCAAGGTCTTCAATTCCAGGAACATGTATGTAATTACTAAGGCTTTCTTAATCTCCTCTGCTATAAGCCTCTTAAATAGTCTTTTGAGCACTGCTAAGGTGAGATACCATATATGCTTATACATAGAAGTCATTATTTGGACTATACCTTAACTTGCTGTCACATTTGCATCAAACAATAGAATTAAGTCAATTCAAAAGAAAAAATAATAATAAGAATAACAACAACAACAACAACAACAACAACAAAAATAATAGTAATAATAATAATTTTTATCTGCTGATCAGTCAAGAAAATCAAGATGTTGTAGGAAAAGAAAGAACTAACCAGCATATATTTTATATATCCTATCCATTAAACAAATGAAAACAATACCTTTCCCCTGAATCTAACTCTATATTTCTTAAGTATTTCAATTGGCATTCAGGGTGACCTTAATCCCATGTATATTGCATGTCATGCACACGATAACCATGTATATGCATCATTGCAACAAGACGTCGCCACCAAAGTAGAAAGAAAGGTAAGTAGTCTTAGAAAGTCGACCCAAGTACAAGAGGATTTTTTGGCAGAATACTATTTAGATAACCCATGATATACACTATGAATGATAACAGCAAGTCTTCTTTTTATTTTAGAAGTAAGGCCATTGGCAGTTTATTCACCAACTTTATCAGATCCACCCACTGCCTAAGCATGACCTTAGAACCACTAAGATGCTACAGATTTCTTAATCTTTTTAATACCATATACAAACCATTAACATGCTAGCCATTCACAGCCCAAGCTTTTACAAACATGTCGTATGTTTAAAAGTGCCTGACAAAGAGAGAGCCACCAATCAAACCCAGACTTCCAACACAATATGCAATATAAACAGCTCAGGGAGGTAACCAAATGAGTGCAAACTAATTTTAGTTTTGGAGTGATGCTGCCAAAAAGTAAGTTTCAATACAATCAAAATGTAAATGAATAACAGAATACCTTTCGGAGGACATTCAAATAAGCAACAAGTGCTTTTGCATCTCCCTCCTGAAACTCTGGTAATATTGCACCGGTACTTTGAAGGGCCTGTTTGAATTTTTCTTCATAGACTGATAAGCAGTCAAACAAAGTGTTCCACCCAATAGAACGGAATGTTTTACCCTGGAGTAGCTGAAACACCTTTGAAGCACCATCCTGACTAGAAGCCTGAAAACAAGTATAACAAAAGGTCATTACAGAAATTTTTTTAAAGCATTTTCGGTAGCAACAAGAGGACAAAGTACCATTGTTGCCAACATCTTTAAAAATGCCACTAGAGTTTGAAAGTTTGTATGATCCTCGCCAGCAAAGTTCACAAATGTCCAGATGACGTCATTGCCAGACAAAAGCTCTGGCTCTTTCTGATAATCACATAAAAGCCAGTGATCAGAAGTTACCACTTGAATAAGATGTGCCATACAGCAACAAGAGCAGGAAGTTAAAATCATAAGGACCCTTAAATCATACCCTGACAGATGAACAGAGGAAACAGGCAGGTAAAATTTGTGAGAGAGGGGAACACATCTAAAGCAAAATCTTTAGTATTCATTGTTCTCACAAACATTGCTAAGAAAAATCAAACTCATGCAGTTTTTGAGGTGGTGCATTCAAGATTGAGAGATGGGACATGGGATTGATTTGCATGTTGTTGGGAGAAGGCCTAGGAGATCATATTTTTGGGAGTTATTGTTGATCCCAGAAAGGAATGGTTCCAGGAAAGTGGAGAAGATCGACTACGTACCTTCCTTCCCCACATCCTAGAAAAGATAAGAATAGGAGACTTTTAAATACCATACCACTGAAGCATAATGATCAGCATTCTGAAGAGAAGAAGTAAATGAAATTGACACAAAGGACCACCTAGTCTCAAACCTTCAGAAGTTAAAAAATAAAAAATAAAAAAATAAAACGCACACACACAAAAACAATAGCTCCCGCTAATGAGGATAGAAGTTATAACAATACATTTCCTGATCAAATTCCCCTTTTGGACACAACCTACTTTTATATAACAAAGTTACCAAAGAACTTGACACCAAAGCTTTTCCACTTATGAATCACTCAAGATTCCCTACCTTCAGCTTAGAGCCAAACACTAGATATGAAACTTGAGCACTGTTTTAAAGTCACCCCTCCAAAGCCTGTTTGAGGCACTAAGGTAGTGCCTTGAGTGCCTGGAGAACCTAGGCAAGCACAGGATGCACCTTAGACAATATGGATGAACCCCAACAAAGGCATTCTAAAATGGTTGTACAACTTGACATGATAATCCTTGACTAATTCACAACAGTTCACATAAAAGCCTAAGAATTGCTTTCAAAGCATTAAACCAAAAAATTCTCTTCTCAATATTGAGATAAAAATGCTACTTGGGAACTATTAAACTGTGCCCTGCAAATCCAAAATTTTCATCCAGCCATGGAATTCTCAAGAAACACCAATATCTGACCATTTTACAATTATCTTGAAAAGCTATTAAGAATTCATCCAATCTAACAGCATTGTCAACATTATACACAGCCTAAGGCTCAAACCATACATCAACTATGGATAGTAGTAGTGATTGTATCTTTTCAAGAACTTCCAAATGAAACACAAGGCACTAGGCACCTTCCTTAAGGCTCTAGGACCCCTTATTGCTTGAGGCACTAGGCGCACACTGAAGTAAAGTGAGTGCTTACTTAAGAAAAAATTTGTTTTGCAAAAAACAAAATTAATTAGTATTTATGAATTCAAAAAGAAAATTATATGTCATCATATAAGCACTACCATTAGCAAAACATTAAGCAATAACAAATTTATGCTCCAAATAGTAACATAATGTCATTTCAAGTTTTATTCAGAAGGAACAAAAGATAAAATTTTATATCTCAGTCTTCTCAAATCTCAAGTAGAAAGAGACTAAGGTTAAGGAGAAATGGAGAAATAGGAGGATAATAACAATATTTGAAACATAGATTACTATTATTTGGAACATAAAACTAGTAGCACCTTAGTGCCCTCACGCCCCAGGACAATGGGCAAGCACCTCACCAAGGGCACCATGGGGCACTTGAATGGTTCCTAGGGTAACAGTAGAACCGCCTTTGACAACATTAGTTATATAGAGACCATAAAATATATTAAGGAAAAAGAAACAGACCTGATAAATCTCACTCACAAATTCCAGCAGAGAGATGAAAGGAAAAGGTGTAGTTTCACCAGATTGTTGAGAGATCAGGTTACTGTCATGCATCAAATCATGTGATCCACCCACATGATAGGGACTAAGCATACTCATAGCCTTCTCTTTTGCCTCCTTTACCTGTAACAAAGAGTTATAATTAGCATGCTAATGAATACTAAGCAATTTCTGTATGCAGGCACATATATCACCAAAATCTAATTATCTTACAAAAGTCTAATAAGGCAGACACCAACTCCAAGATAAGAAGGCTAAACAAGAACACTGATGCTGAAAGTTTAGTGATCAGGTCAATTAAACTTTCCATACATAATGCATTCTAGCATGTATATCACCTTAAAATCTGAGAAAATAATTGCAAACCACAAAAGGAGTAACACATACATATCCATATCCAATTTATGGCCCTTTTAAATTTTAAGAGTTCATAGATTGGGCCTCTAGAAACATACTCATGACACCATGCCAAGGTCCATGCCGGGCCAATGTGATACATAGATCTTCTAAGCTCCAGCCAAAATTATTGCAGACAATAACTCAAGAATAGGGGAGAAATTCAAAACAATAATAGTTTAGCTCAAAATAAAATTGCCATAAATGCAGAGCACAATAATATAAGAATTAAAAAACAAGGCCCACTTGCACACAATCTGACATAAAATCTAATGAGAGAATTTCCAATATGAGCAGCATCCATATAGAAAGAACCTGACCTTGTCTCTGGCAAGTGGATGGGAAAGGAAGCAAGTCACGAGTTTGTGAAGATAAGCATTGTACATATAAATCATATCCTCGTCATCATTCTGTAAAAATTACAGGTAGATCAGTTAAGAAACCACAGAAAACAATCTACAAAAACAAGAAAAAGAAGACAAAAGCAATGATGCTAGATAAGATTAGTTCCTTGGGAACAATATAAAGTAATATACTACTTCAATACAGAATGCAGAATGAAAGCACCCAAAAAATAAACCACTAACTGATACAGCAACCCAAATTTTAGGTTCTATCCAAACATAAGCATTTGAACCATCAAAACAAAATAATATACAAGATTCTAAACAGAAAACAGAATAAAACCTCAAAATGCAGCTTAACTACAGATATTCAGTTCTATCCAAACATGAAAATTCGAAGCATCAAAACATGATCAGATATATGAAATTTTATATTTTTGAACTCCAGGAGCAATCCCAACCACTCAAATGCATTCTATTCTGCTTGCTTTTACACCAACAAAATATGGTGAGCACCACCAGGAGAACAAAGCCACTATTATTTGCACATCTTACACTTACCAGCAACACACAAAAAGAAAATCAAATGATCCAGTAATAGCTTAGATCGCGCATCACAATCTGATGAATTGCTTTCACTTGAGTTGGAAGGTTGCTAGGACACCATAGTAAAAGTAAAATGGACATTAATTGGATGCAATTAATCATGCCTAGACTATAATACAACATACTATGTAGACCCTCTGGGTAAAACACTTTTTCTCACATTCCTTAGTATCTAAATTCATCTGGGATAATAATTTTGGAATCTATAATGAAGATTAGATTTATTTATCCATTTATTAAGATTTTTCAATGCTCTATAGACACTAAAAGCCTAAAATTCTTTAGACAGTGTCAAGGAGGTCCATTATCTTCTGAAACTTGGTTCCGATCAAAAATTTATATATATATTTTTCGAACCTAGTTACAAAGAAATTATCTGAGTTGAAAATCAAACTCTATTTTCGTTATTTAGGATAAAATTCTTTTCCTATATTTGTTCTAAGAAAAATAAGAAGTGAAGAATTTGGAAATTCTCCTGCAGTTGAGGGATGGTGGTTCTTTAAGGCCTCATTTGGTTAATAGGAATGGAAATGATTCTCATGTTTGGAAATGCCAGTTCACAAATGGAATGAGAATGACATGGAAATAAGATTGAGGATAGAGTGGGAATGAAAATGAAAAAAGAGCAAAGACCAAATTCACTCCCTTCCCCCACCCAAGCTCTATTAACCTCTCTACCAAAAATCTGTGTTGCAAGAATTTTTTTAGAAATGAGCAACAACATTTTTTAACTTAAAACAATATAACCTTTTTTATAACTTTATTTGTGTTGCTCGGTCCGTATCATATTGTCTGACAAGAATTCAAGCACTTCACCAAATCTCTCTCTCCCCCCCCCCTCTCTCTCTCTTTCTCCCCCTCTCCCCCCCACCCAAACTGAGTCTCCACCCCCTACCCTGTCTAAGCCAAAAGTTAGCCACACTATATTGTCACTCAGACACCAAGACCACCAAATTTTTAAGGCAGCGATAACCAAAATAACTTTAGCATTCTTAAAGATACAGTGTGTCAACATTTAGTCTTTTGAATTCATTGCCCGCAAGGTAAAAAGTAGAACAATTTCTAATACAATATTTTTTAAATATGATAACATCAATAAAAAAAAGTCATTAAATGTGAAGCATTGGTCATTTGGTCAAAAAATAAATCAATAAATAAAATAAACCCAAATATAGTAATCCATAAGTAACCTGGTAACAGGCAGTTCGTAGAACTTTATCCAAGAAAAACTGGAAAACATTGTTGGAGAAAATGACTTCCAAGCAAGAATGGACATATCCTAACTCATTTGATGAGGCACTTGAACCAATCTCTCGTGCCACAACACCATCTACTATCAACATCAAATGTACAGCCCAGGCAAGTCTAACACCACCCACAAAGCCCTCGATCGATGGATCATTCGCCGCAGTCATCACCTAGAAGACAAAATGCCACAAATAGCTCATGTCCTGGTTGAATCACAAAATTATAGATGAACAACAACAATACACACACACACACACAAAGTATAGGTAAATTTTCCACACTTATAAGCACTTACAATTTCTTGGAATTCAGCTCTAAAAGAAGCATCAACAGACAAGACTGAAGATTTCTCAGGCATCGCACTTATTGCATCAGATATGCATGCAATTACAAGTGAAAAAAGAAGACTGTAAGTGATCTGCAGAGACATGATATGAAAAGGGAGCAGAAAGGGAAAAATTAGGATGAAATATAACAAAATAAGTTGGAAAGAAAACAGCATGATGTATTGTACCAAGACTACAATTTTCATAATGTTGGACCTGTTCTTTCAAAATATCTTCACTTCCATTGAGCTCAGCAGCACTGTCCTTGAGGGTTGCAAAAACATCCTTTACATCTTTCGAAGCTGCAGGAGAAGAAGTTAGAATTATATAATTACCTACAAAGGTCAATACAAGAATTAAAACTTAATTATGAACTCAGGTGAAAGGAGGCAGCTGAATAATTTTAACAAAACAGTCTCAAAGGCTACCGAACCAGAGCAGCAAATAACATTGCAACTCACATTCAACCCTTCTTGGGAAGCATCATTGATTTCATGAGCCATTCAGACATAGTTTCATCAGAGAGAAATTCCAATGCCCATTATTGCTAGGGAAGATAATGAAAATTTTCCTGGGAGGGTCGGCATCGACAAGGGTTCAAAACTAATTAGCTTTTAGCCTTCAAAAGGCAATAGTTACTGTTGGAAATGTTATCACTGGTTAATGCAGCATTGGAAATAATAGGATCATAGGAAATAGTTCATGTGAGCTTAATTATTAGTTATTGATCTAATAAATATAAGATGTATTCATTCTTTGATGTACATAATTTCAAGAGGCAAACCCCTGACCAATACACAAACTCCCATCCTCAATCTATTCTCAAGTGTTACATATTGTGGAAATTCTGAGATTTCATTCACATCTTGAAAAGGTATCTATATCATCTATTTATACATCAAAGTTGATAAGATTAGTTATAGGAAGCAGAAAAGATCTAACTAACTGAAACTGAATCCTAACAAATTACAGAATAATCAACTAGCTCTTATTGTCTAACACGTATGTTTCATTTAATTTTTTGTAGTGATAACCAACATCATTCCATGATTTGGTACCTTTTTTGATTTATTATGTCAAAAAATTTCAGAATGTTATGAAAGTTTAGTTACATAAGAGCTAATAAAACCATATTTTAATGGAGTAAGTACCGTGTTCCATTTGCAAGATAGTTGGGAAATAATTTTAGGTAACGAAGTTCAGGAACCCAAAAAGAGCCTTTAAGTTGGAAGGGAAGCTCGCTTGCTTGCTAACTTTAAAATATCTTAATAAACTGCTAAAACAATTTGCTAGGCTATTATTATATTATCCCAGTAATATACGCTAACCATGTGACAAACATTCCTCTAGATGTAAGTTCTGTCTCAGTATGATTGCCACCATCACCCATATGTGTGTCCATCGTATGATACATACTCAAAGGCGAAATCAAGATCATAAACGGAAGTGCAAAACTCTGTTTACCATTTGTTGATTCACTGTGGGAAAAGATAATTTTTTCCCCCTTTTCTGCACATTCATTGGGTGGCTTCACGCTCTATACAGCAAGGAGGAAATTTTTTGGTATGCTCTCCAGCCTTGTTCCTAGTTGTATTGATCAGATGTAATCTGAGTATTTTTGAGGGAACTAAAACACCCAAGTTTAATATTGTAGACAATTTCCCTGAGATTTTTTTTTTTTTTGGGTCCTCTTTGAAATCATATGAGATCTTTGTAAAAGTCGATTTTCTAGATTCCTTATTGTTGTAGTTTCTTGAAATTGCACTAACTCAGTCCCCATTCCTCTTTCCATTCTTTCTTTGATTAATTTTATCTTCATTTCCAATCAATAAAGGATCTCAAATATGTGCAGTCGAACCAGCAAAAATCTTCAACACAGACCATTTTTCATATAAAGTTACAAATGTGAGCCAACTACAAATTAAAACAAACTATTCACCCAAGAAAAAAGTATAAGGCTGGTATACATTCAGGTATGAAATACACAAGTGCTATCTTTCCTAATAAAAATCCGTAGGTAATGGACAATATCATTAGCCCGTGCACAGCAATTATCAAAGGTTATTGAAATTGAAGAAAATAATAAAAGTAATCTTACTTGCCCGCACAATTAGCATAGACAGGACAAGGCAATGACTAAGGATGAGCCTTTCCCTGGAGACCACAGCCCGCCGTTCTACAACAGCGCCTCTAGAATCAAGAACATAGCGCTCAGACTGAGGCCCACCCAAACCAGCTGGCTCCTCCCGATTAAGTTCCTAGGTAAAAAAGTCAAGAGAGAGAGAGAGAAAGGCATTACACATAAATAATCCCATTTCACAATAAATCCCAGCACACAAGTCACTTGAGTTGTAGCCAGGTTGTTATATAGCAACACAAATGAACTTTATGGATCTGCATAATGTTGACTATAGAAACAAAAGTAATTACTAGTGGAAAAAAGGGGGCATGCCAATCCTAAGAATATCTCAAGAAGCCCCAAAAGGCACCTGCAGCTGATGCCCAATGACATGTCAAGAAAAGATTCTTTTCCCAAAACCAATCAATAGGAAGAATGTAATCTTTAAAGAACTAGGGGTTCTTCTGTTGCTCTAAACACCAAAGCATACCCTTGGTGTAGGTTTAAACCAAGAATTGTCAACAAGATTAATCACTTCATTTAATAAAGTAAAGAAGATCTCACAAACAAATAGGCATGCCAATCCTTAGACATACTCAAGAACAGCAGCCCCAAATGGCTCTCTCTTGGTGCATTTGGATGGAGCAAAATGCTAGGATTTAAAAATAAATAAATAAATAAATCAGAGTACAGGTCTCTCTTTTATGGGACAAGACTGTCCCTAATTCTTCCCTTTGGCTTCATGCATTAGGGCTTCTCAAAGTTTATAGCCTGGAGGTCTTGAAGAAAGCAACTCAAAAGCTATGCTCCATTAGCTTTCTGTTTTCTTTGTTCTCTTTTTTTAAGCTTTTGAGTATTTGTCATCCTTTGAGTGTCCTGTATTTTTTTTTTCTCCTATCCTTAATAAATTTCTTTTTCTACAAATAAAAGATGCTATTTTGGTTTATTGTAAAATTCTCCTCATAGGCAAAGAAATGACCTGAAAAGCAAAATGACAAAGTCTTAAGCCATAACCAACAAAACTAATTAGAGGTCTATCAATTCTCTGAAAAGATTCTTTTGATCATTTTCCTTCTCTCTAACCAAAAAACAACACAGCAAATTAACCAAATAGCTCCCCTCCTTCCTAATTTCGAAAAATGTATCACTCTGTCTTCATTCTGATTCTCAACACATATATGCCACTTTTGAATATGAAAAAAGATTAAATAGAAGCTATTTTTTAACCAAACACCAAGTTTATCACTCCAGAAATGAATTTTCTTATATTTTCGTTCAGATAATTTATCTGTACAAAAGTGCTTCTATAAAGCATTGCGATAAATCCACAACGCTTTCCAAGAACTACCATAAAGAGAATTATGCTCCCAGAAAACAAATACCAACAATAATAATGATGACAGGGAATATGAAGAGGAGAAAATCAATGAGCTTGTTTATCATTCTTGAATCAGCAGTTACCATCACTGAAGAAAATACTTTGGATAACAAGTGGATGCAAAAGTGATAAGAGTAATGACCATGGATATAAAAGCCTAAATATAAGTTCTATTTCAGTAGCAATGATACTGACATACCTTGATAAGAGAAATCAACCGCTGTCTAAGTCCTGCCTTGATAAGATCTTCCAAATATTTTTGAATGTCAGCTACAAGATCATCTTCAAGTCCCTGGTCAAGTACAACCGCCTACAAAATCCACTAACTTCGTCATCTATATCACAGCTTTACAGGGATCACAAGGACAACCACACCAAACAAAAACTTACCCTTAATAGTGTGTGCAATGCTGTTATTAGATCTCGTCTCTCTGTGTACCAAAGTCCTGCTGCAAGTCGCAATATTTCTACAGGTTCCCGCCCTAACAAACCCCACTAAAGAATTGATAATGTAGCAAAGTCAAGTACAAGAAGAACATATATGAACTCGACAATTCAATATAACCTTGAGAAAGACAAAAGGTATCACCTCTTGATTGGCAGACACGAGCAACTGGACACAGTTTATTTCATTGAGATGGAGGTCATCACTTAGTTTTAGAGCCTGCCATGAAAACACCCAGAAGAGGAATAAGAACTATCTATCACTGATGACCAAACAAACATAACCAAACAGCATTTCCCACATTGGAACTTGAATGCAACTCCAATTCAAACCCTACGAAGCTTAATTCCAAACCTCGTATTTAAGTAATGGAAGGAACAATTACTAGCAATAGCAATAATAATCTGTATTTGTACAAAAATAAACTATGAATCCTAGTTAGAAGAAAAAATAAGAAAAGGAGCGTAGAGAACTAACAATCTGAACATCCTGATCATCGAGCGACAATGGCTGCGAGTCAGGAAGTCTCACTTCTTTCGACTGGACTTGGGCTCGATCTGACGCCTTTGGAGCCTGCAGGAGAGAGAGAGAGAGTGAGCTAGCGAATGCTTAAGGGGAGAGAGAGAGAGGGAGAGAGAGAGTTGGGGAGCTTACGGGGTAAGAGA
Source organism: Dillenia turbinata (assembly GCA_037126225.1). Lineage (NCBI taxonomy): Eukaryota > Viridiplantae > Streptophyta > Magnoliopsida > Dilleniales > Dilleniaceae > Dillenia > Dillenia turbinata. The sequence continues at coordinate 27,208,440 of JBAMMX010000003.1, read as the reverse complement.
GAAGAGACTGGAAAGAGGGAAGAGACAGGCGAAGAGCGTGCAAGAGTTCGACCCTTTGAGAGGGTGTAGGAGGAGCAGAACTGAGTAGCGTAGATTCGATTGTGGACAGTAGTTTCTTCGGCGACCCCATTTTGATTAGATGCGTGAAATGCTGGTGTTTGAAAGCCCGAACAGTTTCGCAAGAAGCAGAGAGAGAGTGGGCGCCAAACAAGAGACTGTTAGAAGTTTTGATGTGAGAGAGAGAGAGAGAGAGAGAGAGGGCGTGGAAGCGGAAGCTGAGGTCGGGTTTCCGCTTAAACCCTAGTTCGGAATTTGGGCGAAATTTTTTGAACCGAAGAAGGCGCAGGTGCGATGGGTTTGACAAAAACGACGACGTTCCCCATGTGAAGCAAACTGCACGTTTTGAGACGGCATGCTATTGAAACAGCAGTCGTCCTTGTGGTGTTTAATACGACACCGTTTTGTCAAATCGCATAGCTCCATACGACAGCGTTTTGACATCAGGATGCGGGGCTTCTTTTTCGGACATCAATAAAATTAGTTGGGTCAATTAGATCGAATATAATGAGTTTGCTCACATTCTTATGTGTTACGCACCTATTTTTAATATATCGTTAGTATTTTATAATTAAAATATATTGATATGAAATGATACATGTGATTTAATCTATTAATTAATATTTTTTTTCAAATATAATCATATATTCTGTCCAAATTGAATAACATCATACAGTTTTAATTAAAAGATAATAATTTATTTAAAAACTATAAAATAAAATGACAAAAATGTCCCGCTTTAAACTTCAATTCGAATGCTCTATTTTGCTTAACTTTTCTGTGAACAAGGATCTCTTCCTCGAGTCTAACCAAATTGCATGTGGTAAACCTAATAAATTTATCAAAAAGGAAACGGTGAGAATCCCTAAGCCATTTTGAAGGACAATTTCATGAACGTAGTGAAGTCACCACCTCAAATGCTAAGAGATCAAAATATGCTTGTTAAGTATATATAGTTAAAAAGTTATTTGTTCATATTTAAAAGTCAGTAATTTTTGTTAGTGGGGTTAAATTGATTATATTTAAAAATCTTTAATTAGCCTCCTCTTAATCTAAGTAAACCTAAGACTAAAAGTGCATGCAAAAGTATAGGAAAATTAAAGGCAAGGGAGAAGAAGACCATTCCAATTTATAGTAGTTCAGTCTTATACTTACTTTCACGCTTATAACTCAGTAAATCAGGTCCAGTGATAACTAATTTTCATTATACAAAAAGAGTTACAGAGATGGGTACAATTTTCTAATGTTGACAATTTACACTTTTCGCCTTTGAAGATAATTTTGTCTGATATTAACTCAATTCAAACCTCTCAGACCTAATCTATCGACTCAAGAGAACGCTCTTTGCACTCTCCCCAACCTTCTAAGACTTCATAAACTTGAAACAATAGATTACAGACCCAAAGAAACAAAAAAAACCAAGTTCTGTTACAGATAATTTAACAGACAAAGTTAATGCTGATGAGAACTTTTGGATCAAATAACTCTTTGTATATAAGTCATATATGTTTTGTAAAAAACTCTGATAAATATCTGAATATTGCTCTTTGAAACCCACTTCGAGTCAAACTAAAACAGATTGCATCTACGACGATGTAAAATCTCAAATCTAGTTTCAGGATTAGCTTGCATAAAGGAAATAATAGTTGAGATCCAATTTTTCAGCAATATTTTCTCCCTCAAATTTTTTGATTTTTATTGCTGTAAATGTTTAAATTTGAATTCCAACAATTATCTGTGGAATTTTCAAAATTGAAATTCTTTGGTTGATAAAGAAGTTACATTTAAGAAAATATCTCATAAAAACCAGTCTTTAAGTATTGGAAATTAATTTCAAATTTTTGAATTCAGATCATACCTTCAGTAAAATTTTGAATTTAAAGTCCCACAACTGCAAGGATCTTGATCAATTCATTTATACATATTTCAAATTACTTATTTTGTTGATTTAGACCTTGAAAATAAATAAAAAAACACAACAGCTCATATTTGCCCTTAAATTTTGATTTTCAACTGGTTCTACCCTAGTTTCTTTGTAGCTGCTATTTTCATGCTTTCATGATAACATCTATAAAACCCTAAATTCTATCATAGAAAATTGTGTTATTTGAAAAATTAATATTTTAAATATTAAAACATTTGGTAAATTGATTAATAACATATGTATGGTTTGTTATCATCAAAATATTAGGGTTTAATAATAATTTTTTTAACAATTTCTATTATTATTTAACAAAAAAGAAAAATTAAGTTGAAACCTTGGATCTTTATTAGAGTAATACCATATTAACTTGTTTTACTACAAATTTCATGCTACAATATGGATCAAAAAGGTCTTAAGCCTCCCGAGTATCTTACTATTGATAAATTGAACAATATTGAGAAAATGATAAAATAGGAGAAAAATTCCTTTTTTACATAAATTTAAAATTATTATTTTCAAAGTAAATCTTTATATCCTTATTAGTTTTAAATAGTACGAGTCGAATCAATCTTTTTTAATCTCAAAACAAAATAAATTCAACACTGAAAAATTAATTTCATACTTTATGATTTTTGTACATTTTGCAGTTTTTTCATAATTTTTATGATCATTTCTTGTGTGTATGGTTCTTTTAAATTTTAATTTCTAATTTCAGTTCCAAATTTCTTTAAAAATTCTAGTTTTGGTTCCAAAAAACAAGAATCATAACTAAATCAGTGATTTAAAAATTACACTTCTAGAATTGGACCAAAATCATTTTTTAAGTTTTAATTTGTCTGAGTACAAAATTTTATTCCGTTTGGCTTGCAATTCAAAAGTGAAACCTTGGGTATGTTAAATTTGGATCGGGGTAAAACAGTAACATTAAGTTTGTAATATTTTAAAAAAAAATTATCCTACCATTTAATAAATAAAAAAATTATTATAAATTAGTCAAGTTTTTCATTGTTCTTAAAATTAGCATCTTTCAAATCAAAGTATGATCAAGAAATTTACCAACTCGACAATATTAATGTAGCATTTTAGAGATAAGGTGGTTTCCAAAAGGCAGGATTAGTGATCACATTTTTCTCTAATTTTATGATTTGATATTCAAATTTTGTATAAAAAAATAAAAAATAGACAAGGTGGCAATTTTAAGTGCATGGGTTTGTTCCAAGCGCCGATGGTAGCGCATGTAGCGGGTCTGACCTGGTCCCACCAATTTGAGGGCTTATGGCCCAATGTTCAAGTTGGGCCCAATAGGATGTCGCGCCATTCTCAACCCCCAAGTGATACAAAGAACAAACAACTACATAATTTCTCTAACCCAAAAATGCAAATCCCTAAATCAACTTAAACAAATCCATGCCCACATACTCAAATCTCTCATACCCAAAAGCCGATTTTCAATTGCCCTTCTTCTCTTCTGCTCTGCAACCTCCAACAACGCTGCTTTCTTCTCATGCGCTTGCTCAATTTTCCAACACCTTCCCCACAAAAGCACATTCATGTTCAATACTATGATTAGAGGCTATGTTGAATCCAATAAGCCAGTTCATGCAATTTGCTGTTTTCTTGACCTGTTGAGTAATGGGGCTTTAGTTAATAACTTCACTTTTACGCCATTGGTAAAAGCTTGTTCTTGTCTTGAATTGGGATCTAGGGAGAAATTGGGTGTTTTGGCGCATTCCCATGTTGTGAAATTTGGCTTTTGTGATGACCCATTTGTTATTAGTGCTTTAATTGAATTTTATTCATTGGCCCATGAAATGAGCAGTGCTAGAAAGTTGTTTGCTGGAAGTACTAAGGGGGATGTTGTTGTGTGGACTGCAATGGCTGCTGGGTAAAATGGGTGATGTGGAGAATGCGAGGAAGTTGTTTGATTTAATGCCTGAGAGAAATGTGATTTCTTGGAGTGCTATGATGGCAGCTAATTCAAGGGTTAGTAATTTCAGGGAAGTCCTTGCTTTGTTTGGTGAAATGCAGGAGGTTGGCGTGAAACCGAATGAGTCGGCCCTTGTAAGTGTTCTTACGGCCTGTGCAAATGTGGGTGCTCTCACACAGGGTTTGTGGGTTCATTCATTTATTAAGAGGAATAATCTCGAGTCAAACATAATTTTGGCTACGGCATTGGTGGATCTCTATTCAAAATGCGGATGATTCAGCTTTGTTGACTTTTGAAGGTATTCTTGATAAGGATGTGAAGCATGGAGTGCTGTCATATCTGGGGTTGCTATGAATGGACATGCTAGGAAATCACTCGAGTTATTTTACAAAATGGTTGGTGGTGGGATACAACCAAATGAAATCACATTTGTTGCTATTTTAAGTGCTTGCACGCATGCGAAATTCGTTGAGGAGGGTCTCAAATTGTTTGAGAAAATGAGTACTTGTTATGAGGTTGAACCACAACTTGAGCAGTATGCATGTTTCGTGGACCTTCTGGCACGAGCAGGGAAGTTGGATGAAGCGGAGAAGCTGATAGATGAAAAAATGGGCGGGATTGAATAAGGGGATGCTAATGTTTGGGGAGCTTTATTTGGTGCTTGTTGGACTTTCAGAAATGTCGAGGTTGGGAATAGAGTTTGGAGAAGGCTAGTTGATAAGGAAAGTTGCTGATTGTGGTGCTCATGTGCTTTCTTATAATATCTATAAGGAAGCAGGATGGGAAGAGGAGGCCAACAGAGTAAGAAAAATGATTTCAAACAGAGGAATGAAGAAGAAACCTGGTTGCAGTGCTATTGAGGTGGATGGTGTAGTTGCAGAGTTCACTGACGGTAATGTTCTTCACCCCCGTGTAGATGAAATACGTAACATGCTTGACTCTTTGTCTAATGTGGTAAATTTGGAAGAGTTTTGAAGCTTTTTGAAATGGTTTTCTGCCCATTCCATACAGAATTAGTCAACATCGATTTCAGCAGAATTAATTTAATTACATACCGCCATTCTTGATATAACTTTCTGCTGTTTGGATTTCTTTCTGGGCATCAATATAATAAAATGCTCAATCATGGAGAGTTTGGGCGCTCTTCACTCACCATTCCTGGTATTTTGTCTTATTCTATTTTTAACATTTCTTAGTTAAGACAAAAAACTATTGCACAAAAGATTGTAAATCTTCTCAAAATATTATAAATTTCCCTGTAAAATAATTGTTAAGTAATACCAGAAAATTATGGTACTGAAAAATGAAGAGTAGGAGAGTGGATAGGCACCCAAATGCCCCAACGCCTTTCACATAATCATACAGTTCATGAGAACTGTACCCGTCATCCACCATTGGGGTTGGAAAGCAACTTGCAAGAAATCAAAACTTGTTATCACTGAAACATTGCTTTTCAAGGACCACAATTCCAACAATACATGTAGGCAGATGATTCAGTATGAGTGATACAATGTTGTCCTCTGGTCTGGCAGCAATGCAACCTCAGAATCTAATTCTTCTTATATTGAATTATATATGTTAGCCGCGGAGCTAAACAAAGAATTTTGCAATGTTCAGATCAAATGCTAACCCTAATCGTTAAACATGCTTATATATTTCTTCGAGCCAAGCCACTAAACTATATAGGCCATCTAAATTCCTCCTTTCTTAGAACAGAGAAATATCATTTTTGGCTCCAATTATCAACGTAGAAGATGGTACCATAGTGCACCATTGTTTTCAATGTTTTCCAGCTCTTAAAGGCAATGCTTTTCATATAAATCTTCACTCGCCAACAAGCTAGTGATGAGATTTTTGAGCCTTTCAGCACCCTGACCAGGCTGTAGTAAAGATGCATTAGAAACAGAATCATGCAGACCACTTATGCTTGCAATGTTATTTCCCTCATTGTCAGACCATCCACCGGGCACAAACCCATCAGCATTACGACCCAAAAGCTCGGAGTCTATCATGTCGAGAACTGGTTCATTCCTACTGAATTTCCTTGCAAAGGGAGCATTGCTGTCTACCATTCTTTGAAAGTCATCCACTGTGAGGAAATGTGGATGCTGTTTTGGAGGGTTGTCCCACGATATGAAATGGAGGTCATGGTTCACTGTGGTGTTCCGAAACTCCGGTGCATTGCAGATGACAGTATGAAAATACCCTTCAGGAGAGGAAAGAAAGTTGGCATAATACATTAAGACAGTACGTGGGAGGTTGTCCCATCCCCATAAGCAGAATTCCATGAATGGCCGAGAAAGCATCACCCAAGCAGAACCTGAGGATATCAATGGCAAAATTCTTATACTGATCTTATAACAAAAAACCATAGTATTTTCTTATTTTATAGGTTTAAAGAACCAAGAAATCTACTACATTCGATTTCTCCTTTAAAGATTGATCAACTAATTCTTCATGGCTTGAAGATAAGCAAGCCAGCCATCAACTAGAAATGCAATTGTTGTACAGAGTATGAACTATAATAAGCCACAACCATGATCAGCTTCCAAAATATCATGACTACTTGTCCCTGAAATATAAAAATGTGGAAGTCAAAATCTAGTATTCCTAAATTCATCAGACTCAAGAACAAAAATATACAAGCTGACAGAATCGTGCTTCCCACATGAGCCTTCAAAATGGTTTATCCACCGACACCACATGGATGATCACTACCAGCAATTTTGATGCAAACTTGGTGATAATTAGACATGAGCATAGCCAAACCTATAGGAGATAATAATGAATATAACCTCAGCTCGGCCAGAACATCATGCCCAGGAATTAGACTTGCAATATTTCCAGGCCGGATCAGTTAAAAAAAAATGCCAGAATGGCTGACCAGAGGTTGGCGGGTCTAGTAAACAGTGTAGCTGCAGCACCCAACAGATTATCAATCAAGTTATACAGCACTGGGAAAGGGTAACATAATTATCATCTCCTATCCATGAACCTTTTACCCCTACTAATAAACTGTGAATTGATAACTTGCAGAAGACAATGGCTATCACTTTGAAGAAAGTGGAAGTTGACTAAAGCAAAATAACATTTGATAAAGATAAGAACTCAGATTTGGTTAGCAAGCCATATCATCATGAATATTGGACTGCCAATTCTGCCAGCTTATTGATAATTAAGGGGTCAGATCATAATCAACATGCTTCTATATTGTATTCTAGAAGTTCCATCGAGGCATAGCACGAGCAAAAAGAGCTCACCTGTAAACAGCTTGAAAGCCGTAGGCAAACGCCTTTGCTCTGAGACCCAAAACACGTCTGATTTGTGCAAACCATACAGCCCTGGATCGATGATGATAGGCCTTGCTCTATGATACCTGCAGGCCATGTGAGTTGTATTTCAATGAGTAAATTTTTTACTAAACAGACCGTGTGAGAGTGTGTGTGTGTGTGTGTGGTGAATCCAGATTGAGGTTAAATGAAATTGACTTCTACTCGTACTAACAGAACAGAGAGGATGGGCCACCTACTCCTTCCAACCAATGTCACTTGTATGCTCAATAAAATTAAGTTCTCTTGATATGGTTGACAACGTATGAAGCAAATCTGTTGCATACAACCCCCAAAAAAACAAATCAAAACTCCGTTCAGCTCAACCATTCAAAAAATTTAACACCGTAAAATGTTGTAATAAATGAGATTTTAAGACTGAACCCAGGAAAAATAAAAATAATTAAAATTTTCCTCCTAAACTAAATGTCCACAAAGCAACTAACTCTTAAAAATCACTGTAGTTTCATTCACATAATGAATGGAAATGAACCAAGTAATCCCAATTTCTAACAATTTCATACTCCTTGAACTGCCAAAAAGAAAAAAGTGCTGTACTGAAAATACAAACAAAGAGAAATCACTGGAACACAAATTAAACAAATACCCTTTTCACTATTAAAAAAAATAATAATAAAATAAAAAACCCGCCCAGTAACAAGAATGTGGACCTCGAACACCCGGAGATGATAGATGAACCAAGGAGAACGAAGATAATTCCAATGATCCACAATGTCAATAACCTATGAAATTGATAACTACGCATCCATGGTGTCCGATTATAATCTAAACCTCCACAAAACGTTCGGTTAATTAACCCACAAAGCATGTGTTAATAAAAGAAAGAACATAGCCAAAAAAAAAAGTACCCCTTTCACAACCAAGAAAAAAATGCATAAAAATAAGAAAACAGGGTTTCAATTTCAACACGAGAAAACAGACAAACCAAGTACGGACCTAATATGAGTTCAGTTACCATCAATGTCATCAATAACATAATAAACCATCTTGTACTCTAGAAAAAGCTCAATTGATGTCCAATATCACATAGGAACGATTAGTAAAAGAGAAAAATAAATACACATGTTCACAATTAAAAAAAAAAAAAAAAAAAAAAAAACAAACGCAGAGCAGGTATAATAATTCCATTCACCAAAAATACCAAATCTCAGAACAATTAAAAAAATATCCATTTGAAGTATTAAACAAATTACATCTTGTCTAACCAAAAAAAAAAACAGATGGGCCCAAATTTTTTTTTTTTAAAAAAAAATCTCAAACACCTAGAACAGAAAAAAAACAATAATAAAAATGTAATGACCTCAAAATTAAATTACAACATACTTCAAACTTTACCATCTTGAGTGATGAGAGGATAGTCAGAAGCACTCAAATTGATGAACCAATCCCAGTCTCCACCTTCTTTCATCAAAACAGCAGCAGCATGAAGGGTATTACTAACCATAGTGGGTCCTCTATAAGTGACCAAATTGGCTTTACTTACAACTCTCACATTCCCATACTTGACAAACGTTGGTTCATTCCTCACATAGTTCACAAGCTCTAGTCTCTCTTCTGCAGAGGCCTCTAGATCCAAGTGAACAGCATACTGGTTTAGAGGGTGGTAGAGAGCTTTGAGAGTTCTTTTTAAGCTCTCGCCATCATTTATTGAACCAGAGATGAGGTATGCGATTCTGGGCATTGGGTTTTGTGATGTTTGTGTTGTTTTGAGCTTTGATTCTACGAAAATTGGGATTTGGGGTTTGTGGGGCTTTGTTGATTTCTTGGAAAATGGTGAGGTGGGTGTGGAGGAGAGAGAAAGGGAGATGATGATTAGGAGTGTGGATACGGTGAGAGAGAATATTAATGGGAGACTCCATTTTTCCTTCTTGTTTGCTTGCTTGATTGTCTCCATTGAGAGAGAGCTACACTTAGTTTAGAGAATTTAAAGTGTGTTTATGTTTGCAAGGTTCGGGGGAGTGTACGGATTAGTGACAGAGAATGTAGAGAGAGAGAGAGAGAGAGAGAGAGAGAGATGGGAGAGATGGAATATTTAGTGTAAATGGTACTAATAAAATATCTAATAAATTAAGGGCGAGAGGGTCGGACATGCTCTGCAAATGAGAGCCGAGCTGATTGCCATGGATTCGTAAATATTTTAATTTTATTTATTTTTAAGTCTTATTTTGGAGAATAAAAAGGGCATACGCACAGTGTTGTGTGAGTGGAGAGGAGAGGAGAGGAGAGGAGAGATGTTATTATTTATTTGTGGAGGACCACGCTCTCTCTTTGCAGTGCTGGTTTCCACTCTCCAATTCAAAAGCGGCACTTTGTGTGATCGATGGCCTCTCTTTTTGTGGTTGTAGGAAAAAAGGGAATAGCAAAGTTTGGCCTTTTATCTATAATCTTTTTCCCCCCTCTCTTTTGGGAGAAATAGATTTCATTGGGATTGGATTCATTTTTCTGCTTAGAGGAATTTTCAAGGCAAAAAAGTCCTCACATGGAATTAACTTTTGGTTTCTTGAGGTTTTTCTTTCCTTTTTTTCATATAAAGAGATTAAAATTCTAAATATTTACCGAAAAAAAAAAGACGATACTAATTGAATTATAGTTTATTAACATCCATCGTTAAGGGTTTCTGTGAATAATGTCCCAGGGACAAACACTTGAATTGAAAAAGAAAATGGATTTTTTCTTGCTCATATTGATATTTTTTTTTCAAAAAAAATGGTAAATTATCACCAATTGCCCACTGTATAGTTGTTTATAATATCTATAAACATGCCTTTAATTCTACGCTTATTTATTGAAAAAATTTTATTGTTACAAGAAGGGGTTACTCTAACATTTGGCAAAAGGTAATAAAGGGGAGGCGAGAAGGGGATATTATATGATTTTAGGGTATGACCCGACTATCATTTGCATTATGACGTGAACTCCTAAGATTAAAAATTTTTCAAAATACTACTTCTCTTGGTGTTAAATCAAGTAGACGAAAAGAAAATAAATACAAATATTTAATAAGTCTCGAGGCTGAATTTATAGATACATTATACTTTTTCTCATGATCACGAGTCAAATTTTTAGTCAATCATTTTTAACCTTTCGTGTATATCATCTCTTTTAAATTCAAATAGTTTTTACTATAATGCAATGAGTTGGAAGGAACAATAAAAAATATTATATATCAAAATCAAATTAATTATTAAAATAAAACAAAACAAAATAAAAGAATAAAACCTAAAAATGTGATCATTATAACATAGAACTTGTTAGGGGGTTGAAAAAAAGTGCTGGTGCAAGAGGGCCAAGGGTGTTAATTATATAGCCTTTGACTATTCACAATGGTCATCAATATAAGTGAAAAAAAAAACAATATCATTACTAAATAGAATATATGTAAAATGTAATATTAGATAATAATAGTAGAAATTCCTTTTTTTTTCTTTACAAAGTTTAGTAGAAATACTTTAGCTATTTTAGGATTGTCACTTTGAAATTTCGTTGTAGAGTCCCTCCTAAGAGGCCTATTTACCTTACATATGCACTATAATAGTGAAAGTTAACCAAATTAGTATAATGATAGAATACTGTATCTCTTTAATCATAAATCTCAAGTTCGATCTACAAAAATAAAAAAATAAGATTTAAAAAATTAATTTCATAATAGGCCTTACAGTATTCAATCAATTTAGTTGAAGTAATCCAAATATCGATCGATTAAAAAAATAGCAAAAGTTTAATCATTATTTTTGATGTCTATTAAAAAACTTGTGGGTGTATTTTCGATGGGTTAAGATATACAGTCAGTCACCTCCATATCTTAATATTCACCATCTTCTAGACAATGAAAATTCACCGGAATATTTGCATGAATTTTATTTGTAGACTTTATTAGAACAAATTAAGAAAGAGAAACTGAGGTCATGAAAGAGACATTTAAAATGCTTAAAAATATTTAAAGGAAAATGATATAGACCATGTTTAGTCTTATAACAGAATATATTTAAAATAAATTTGATAATAAGTAGGAGTCATTTATTAAATATCATAAATTTTTTAATAAATAATAATTAAATATTTTTAAAGATTATTTACAATAAGTGGCATATATATTTATGTTTTAAAGTTTCTTAACCAATGTTCTAAGACAGTTGTTAACGTTTTTTTTATGTAAATTTATAAGGGGAAAAAGAAAAAAAAAGAAAGAAAATATAAACACAAAAAAAAAAAAAACGGGGACACGCGAACAAAGCGCGTTGATTTCTAAGTCCCCTCCATCACGCCAGTGTCGGTGATGCAAAGCTGGAAGGAGAGAGAAAAAAACAATACACGCGTGTACGGAAGCAATAAGAGAAAATGAGATAGTGCGCTGTCACGTGAGCATTGTCTCATTTAATTAGATAAGTCACGTGACGCCGCATTTCCGTGACTGGATTTGGGCTGAGTTGGATTAGGCCTTCGGCCGGCCTGACTTTGGATAAACCTTAAGACCCGGGTTTCAAATTTGGCCCATGGCCCAATTTATTCGTAACTATATTCCCTTTACCATATTTTAATTAATTCGATTTGAATATTAAAGAATCCGAATTTGAGACAGCTTTTATAGCATATTATTTTTCATTCTTATATTTTGAATATAAAATTTAATTAAAAGATTTAATATTTTAACTTATAAAATCAAATGTCCATTGATTTTATTTGAAATCTCGTCTCTATTATCTTTAAAGCTTTTGGTCTAAATATTTATTATAATATAAAATATGGGAATGGTAATTTAAATACTAATGTAATAAAAATGACGTAGTGCTTTTTATATTGGGTTGCCTTCGTGTTCTTTCATGTGGTTTTCCCAGTGATTTTTGCTTTTTGTAATGCCCTTTATAGGCGTGGACTCTTTTGTAATGCTCGCCCCTTTTTTGGTGGTAAATGGATAACTTGTCATCAATTTATATATATGGACTTTACTTGATTAATACCGTTTAAATATTGTGAAATCCATTAATAAATTATTCTCTTAAATTCTTTTTTTTTTTTTTCAGAATTCAAATTTAAAATTTTTAATTAAAAAAATAAAATATCTAATCATTCAATTCAAAGAAATTACTTTATGAGCGTGTGTTGTTCTTAATTTCCCTTTAAACCATAAAAACAATAGGGGGGAACACTCTCTTTTGCTTCTTATTTTAATAACTTCTAAACATTTTCATTCTCATCTTAATAATTATTTATTAAATACTAAAATTATTAATATTAGAGATTTGGTTCCTGAAAAATGAGAGAGTAGGATAATTTTTTTTTGGTTTCCCACCGATATCCAGAGTTTCACCTCGATTAATCCGGATCGACTTACTGTCGAGTCCTTTTCGGGAGGAGATCTACTAATGTGAATGTCATTATCTTACTTTCTATCTATAATCGTGAATTCAACTCCTCATGAGTAGAGAGTAGGATAATGACATTTAATATACTAAATTTTGGTTTTTCTAATTTTAAATGTTTTACTCTTTATTTGATACAAAATAAAAAATAAGTTCATTTCATTTAAAATGAATTACTAAATATGGAGTTCATCCGCAAATAAACTCATTTGTTTAAAATCAAAAATTAAAATATAAAATTCAATTAAAATTGTATACTTGGAACAATGAAAATAAAATAAGAAATTCATTTATAGATATTGCTATTTACTTGATTATTCTTAAAATTCCCTCCCTTTAGTCACCCATATGACAAAATATTTAAGACAGCTCAAAATATTCTTCGAGAATTAATTATGACCTTTAAACCAACCTTAAAAAAAATCTTTAAAATTGTTTAGGCCACACTTAAAAGTAAATCTACCCGCAACTTATTTATAATCGGAAAATCACTTATAATAATCATTGGGCCCAAAATTCTAGGCAAACATAATATTATTTCAAAACACAATATTAGAGCCCTAAGTATTTAATTAGTATTTTTTGAAGAGTTATTTGAGTGATAAAAAATTTCTGTTTAAATAATTTTTTAAAAAATTTTATATTTAAATTTTATGAATGTTTGTATTTTTATTATTTTTATAGTTTTTATGTTAAAAAAAATTATAAAATTTATGATTTCCTATTTGCTACGAAGCGGTAGTCATTAAGTGTTGTGTATCATTTGAATTAAAATCATTATACTCGCGGGCCATCAGAACTCGTTGGTGAAACATCACACTCCCTTTCTTTTTGAAAACCACAATTTGGAAATGGGACCCTATAACTATACTGTGATCTCGCTAGATAAAGCAACCCCAAAATTTTAAATTTTTATTGTGTTCATTAACATCCTAATATTATATTTGTTGGGCACATGTATATTTTTGTTAATAATTAAACGATATCTAAAATTGTATCATAATTAATTTAATTTTAACGTTGCCATATTTAAATTAAAAAAAATTCTTTCAATATAATTTTTTTTCATTTCTAAATTTTAAACTCGAGATTCTGTTAAGAGCTAACACTATTACCCATTAAATGGATAGTCCGATGATGTCCGACATATTTATAAACAAATAAATTATCTCCATGCACATGTGGGGCAGTGACCATCATATTCAAATTTGCTAGCATTTTGGAACATTTTGGGGTCAAGTCTTCAGTATTCTATGTTATTTTTTATTTTTTATTATATAGAGATCGAAAACAAAAATAAAAACACACGTACGCTCGAATATTTGAACACTAATTTAAATAAAAATATTTAAATAAGAGTTCTTTATTATTTAGGTATTCCTACGAGAACTCAGTATTTTATATTATAAGCACCACTATTAGAGCATTATCTTCTCAATAATCGCATGTCCTTTCTAAATAATGCAACTTGGTCAATGTTACTTTTGAATCTAGTAATGTCCCTTATTTAAAAGGAAGAATTGTAGTGGGTGGAAAGAGGTCCTAAACATGTGATGCAAATTGTTTTTGCTAATGATTCGATTCAAAATTTTCAAATATTAAGCCAAAAATAGATAAAAACAAGACGAAACAAATCAAATTAAAGTCCAACTCCAAGCATTTTCCACTGTATTAATAATAATCCATCAATCTGGCCGGACCCAAATGACATGGTGACTTGGATTTGCTTTTTCTTTTCCTTCTCGTGACATATCAGGACCACAGAGGTTTAAATTTCAGCAATTGAAATATGACAGGAGAAGACTTTTTGGGAATGCATGGAAGCCTTTTTCTAATTTAGGGGCGTTTGTAATTACTTAAAAAAAGCTGTTTATAAACACTTAGTGTTTATAAACAAATTTTTGATTTATAATCACATTTTAATTTTTTTAAAAAATAAATTGTTATTTGTTTAGATAAACGTTATTTAAAATTAGTTAACTGTTTGGTAAAGTAAATACTTATAAACTATATAAAATAGATAAAAGAGCATTATGAACATAAAATGCTTTTAGATAACTATAAAATATATATTTTAAAAGTGAACAGTATTATAATTTAAATAACAAGAAAAAAATTAAAACAATTCAGTTTAAAACGAAAAAATGAAGTAAATAATTTTTAAATTTTTTTTACAAATAAAAATATATAATTTAAATTAACATGGTTTATAATAAAGTCGATAATCATAAATATATTATAAAACCAGGAGCCAAAAATTTTAGGATGAAATAGATGTATTACAGAAAAATATGTAAGTTGACATAATAAGATTTCTTAAAATTAGTGAAACCTTATTACTATATGAGAATATAAAGTATGTGGCATAATTATAATTTAAAAAAAAATAAAAGATAAAAATATATTTTTATTAGTCAAAATAATTTATTTTATTTGTGTTTAAAAGTACAAAAATAAAAAGATTGGTAGGAATAGTTTATTATTTTTTTTACTTATAAATACTTTTTAAACTTATGAGTGTTTTTATAAATTTAATTATCAAATGGTTAGAATTTTAATTTTAATTTATAAACTAATTTAACCAGATTATAAATAATTCCAAACACCCTAACGGGGAAAAACTTTTACACTATTAGACCTTTTTTTAACATAAATGGTGGCAAGAGGGATTAATTATTTTAAGTGTTGTCGTAAAGATTTTCACCTACCATATCTTATTTGAGTTATAATTATTATTTTTTAAATGGCCTACTAAAATATTAAATAAATACAAAACTTCGGACATTCATATGTTTTGGATGTAATATTCATAAATAATTTATATTCATCAGATTTGAATTTAGAACCTGTCACGGCAATCACATCAGTGCACCATAACATTGGCTGTATCATTTGGCCTTATTTCAAAATTTTAAAATATGACATCCCACAAGGTGTGTGTAACACATATATTACTTTTGATTGGTTATTGATTTGCAGACAATAATGAGCCCAGGACCTTATGTTGAGATACATCTAATTTATTTCAGATGTATAATATTGTTTTATAGTAAGAAATAAATATAAAAAATTATATTATGAGAGCTCTCTCTTGAATTGAGTCTAACAACGTTTGAATTAGATTATTTATAATATGATTCCGAATATCGATTGGTTTAGTATAAAAAATAATAAGAAATAAATAATTTTACACATTTTTCATTTTTCTATTCCTGTATTATTCTCTCAATAATGTGATAGTGTTGGAATTAATCGAGTTACATGCAGCGGGAGCATTCATAAATAATTTTTGAAAAAATAAATAAATAGTTTCGGGTATAATAATAAATATCTCGAATGTGTAGAGCCTTCAAAAGATCAATCGAACGTCCCTCGAACGGATCTCGTGGTCGGGATGGTGATCACGATATTAATCGAACCACCACCGCAATACCACGACGCCGCAACACTTAGTCCGACCATTCGTTGTGACGAGAAAAATTCCCTGCTCGGAATTATTCTCAACCCTCTATATTTTCTCTCTAGAGAATATTTTTCTTTCTCAAGCTATTCTCTCATGGCTTGTTCAAGATCTCACGTACAATGATGAAGGAGTGGTTAGTCTCATTCCACAAAATATGTTCTTCAAACGTGGAGAGAATCATGAAAAATGGTTAAGATGTGGTTAATAGGAGTTACTCCACTAACCCTATTATAAATGTCTAAAATACTTTTCGTGGACATTCTAAACTAATAGATAGCATGGTACTTAGTGTATGAATCGTGGGTAATAAATCACAGGCATATGGTACAACAACCTCGTACATATCATAGTATTAAATATGTAATTATTAAACTATCGTACTTATGGGGTAAATATATTAATGTTTATACACAAAGTGGGGTGGATCCTTCACGACATGTCTGCGGGTAATACTTTTGCACCTCGGAAAAAAATGAAGTAGAGTAGTTGAAGTCCACTTTTCTAAAGAAAAATCTTTATAAGAAGCTAACATTTCTAGTTTCGAATGAAGTTGGGTGTGTTAATGTGAACATAAATAATGATATAAAATTTAGAATATTTTCTCATTCTAAAGGAATTACTCAAAATCAATCTTATAAGACAAATATTGTTTTAAAATTCCAAAGATTAGAATTTGCAAATATTGTTTTCCCCTCCTTTTATTTCTCTTCCCAAAATATAGTCAATTTTTTGTTAAACAATTATATCATAGTTTTTTTTTTTTTTGTGTAATTCTCTAGAGAGAGAGAGAGAGAGAAGAGAGTAATATATATATACGCACACACATAATTATGTATCAAAGGAGGAAGAAATGGCATTTTTTTAAGTGCAATTCTTTGATGTCCATTTTTTAGAAGGAAGATTTTTTTTTTTTAAATATACTTGATCATGGCTATTCAAAAACTTGTCTAATTCTTAAATAGTTATGAAACCTAATTTAAGGTTGTCTTTTTTATTTTTTAAATTTGAATTTGAAATCTTGATTAAAAAAATTTAGTGATGTATATGAAATTGATTTTAAAACTAAAATTTATCAACGCTACCATATTTATTCACAATATATTGTTCCACATTAATTCTAACACCCATTTATAACCATTAACAAAGAGAATATGGATTTATGGTGATTTAAAATGTATTAGCATTTTGTTTGTGATAAAGATAATCCCTTTGGATATTAGACATGATAGAGATTAAATATCTGAATAAATCATAACATTTTTCTTAATAAGAAATCAATCCGTAATTTCTTCATAACCACCATAACATCTCTCTTCCCAAATTTTCTTCAAAATATACTTTTTTTCTAAATTTATTTTTTTAATAAGCTTATTTTACTCCTTGCATGCACCTTGTAACCCATTAAAGGCATTGATTTTAAAGACACAAAAAAGGTAAAAATATTTAAAAAAGAGTTAAAATGGTAACTTCATTAATTTCGTGATCTCTCCCTTTTTGGAGATTATTAATTGCAATTCTCATATTTTGTCCTCCAAAAAGGCCAAAAAAAAAAAAAAAAAATCATCTAAAGGGATCTAAATGGGCCTCAAACAACGGGCTTTGTCTCGAATCTCTCCCCCTCCGATCGTGACCTACACGATTTCTCTTCCACGTGGCGTTTCACAAGTCAACGAGGCCCTAATTGAAAAGGCCAAATGGATCTCATGCTAATTGCAGGACATCCTCCAAACTTTTTGATTTTTACTGAAAGACCTTTTATTCTTTATGATTTTTAAGCTTGATCCTCAAATTTTGTCTATCAAAATATCAATAATCTTAAGATATAGTGACATTTAAAGAGCTTAAAACTAATAATTCAAATAAAAATGAATAAAAATTAAATTTTAATTTCACTTTTAAAATTTGAAATTTTAACTTTTTTAATTAAATATATCACTTTATAATTTTTTATTGTAATATTATTTTATAAGTTGTTACCGTTGTTGAGATTTAGTCTTTAGGGAGACAATTTAGTGGCAATAATCCCTTTCTTTTGACTCTATGATTCTGGATTCGATTTCTATTGTAATAAAAAAAAGGTTGCTTGAGATTTAAAAATTTGATTAATTGTTTTAGAAGGAAAGAGAGTTGTCATATTATAATTTAGATATAATTAAATAATAAAATATAATGTCTTTAGACCAAATTATGATTATTATTATAATTTTTATTTACCTATATCTAAAGTCGATTATGAATATTTTTTAGGCACTGGACTTGTTTAGGTTGCCCTGATCTTCCTATACGTGTTGGTATTTGATCCTGATCAAAGTAAAGAGACTACACTCCAACAATCCATTACAAACACTTTATATCCCAACAAAAAAAAAAAAATAATCTAAACACTTAAAGTTAAAGGGTCAAATTGAAAATTCGAAACTTTGCAGGAGATTTTCGAATTTAAGGGAAAAGTATGTCTCGCCATGTAACGCTTCAAAGTCCAGTCCTTTCTCCCCCAGTTCAAAAGACTTCCTCACTGTTCAGAACTCTTCACATCTCAAATCTCTCTCTCTCTCTCTCTCTCTCTCTCTAAACCTCGCAAACTCAAACTCCATCAAATCAAACCTCATATTTTTTCTGGGTTGGGGTTTGATTTGATTTTCTCTCTCCTCTTACTCTCTATATTCTCAAAAATGGGGAAAGGAGGAGCACTGAGCGAAGGGGTTCTGAAGAAAATCATCCTCTCCTACACCTACGTCGCAATATGGATCTTCCTCAGCTTCACAGTTATCGTCTTCAACAAGTACATACTCGATCGCAAGATGTACAATTTCCCTTTCCCGATCTCCCTCACTATGATCCACATGGGGTTCTGTTCATCCCTCGCTTTTCTTCTAATCAAAGTCTTCAAATTCGTCGAGCCCGTTTCCATGTCCCGCGAAGTCTATATCTCCTCCGTCGTCCCAATCGGTGCTCTCTACTCTCTCTCTCTGTGGTTCTCCAACTCTGCTTATATATACTTGTCTGTGTCTTTCATTCAAATGTTGAAAGCTTTGATGCCTGTTGCTGTTTACTCAATTGGGGTTTTGTTTAAGAAAGAGACCTTTAAGCCATCTTCAATGGCGAATATGATTTCAATTTCGCTTGGGGTTGCCATTGCTGCTTATGGGGAGGCTAAATTTGATTCCTTGGGCGTAATATTGCAACTGGCTGCTGTTGCTTTTGAGGCTACTAGGTTGGTTTTGATTCAGATTTTGTTGACTTCTAAGGGTATTAATTTGAATCCAATCACTTCCCTTTATTATGTTGCTCCATGTTGCTTTGTGTTCTTAGCTATTCCTTGGATTCTTGTGGAGTACCCTGTGTTGAAGGAGACTAGTAGTTTCCATGTCGATTTCCTGATTTTCGGGACCAATTCTTTCTGCGCATTTGGCTTGAATTTGGCTGTGTTTTTGCTTGTGGGGAAGACATCTGCATTGACTATGAATGTTGCTGGGGTTGTCAAGGATTGGCTTTTGATTGCATTCTCATGGTCTGTGATTAAGGATACGGTCACTCCAGTTAATTTGATCGGATACGGGCTGGCCTTTTTGGCTGTGGCGTATTATAATCATTCGAAGTTGCAGGCGTTGAAGGCAAAGGAGGCACAAAAGAAGGCTGCTCAGGCTGATGAGGAGGCTGGGAGGTTGTTGGAGGAGAGACAAGGAGATGGGGCAGGAAGAAAACCCGAGTCAGAGTCTTGATCCGGTGGAAAATGGTCGATCAAATGGAGCTGTCTTGACAAAGTGCAGCATACTTGAGCTATCTGGGTGTGGGTGCATTGTCAAGATTTGGTGGTTGTGGTCACGTTGATCTCTTCTTGTTAACCTTATTTTTATTTGCTTTTTATATGATTCACATTTGCCCCCTTTGGTTGTTTATCGGTATAGGATGTTATTAATGTCAAGGGTTTCAGTGAATTTATGTAACTTTACTAGGGAGACTAGACAGAGGAAAAGTGGCTCTGGAACCCTTTCATGAATTTGGTTACAATTGTTATAATTTTCTCTTTATATATATAATATCATCCATGTTTATGAACTACTTCAGGGGTGAATTTACAAGGTTATAAAGTCTTTAGTGTAGTTATGGATCTACTTGTTTGTTTGAGTTCTTCATTTGCGTTACTTTTTCCTTGTCATATGGACTTCATGATGTTGTCAGATGTTCCTCATGTTTTAGACATTGATATGATGATCACTTTTAGTACTGTTGTTTCTTGTGGTTTGTAACGGTAGATGAAGCAAAAATTCCCCAACATGATCAGGATTTCATTCTAAAGATGTTGATCTTATTGAGCTTTCCAATGGTGTATTTTGTGACAAAAATGACGAATCCTATGTGGATCTAAGTTGTCAGTCGTGGTTTTGTTTCCCATTCTTTTGGGCAAACTACCATGTAAGTGGAAAAGGAACTTCCTATGATGGACTCTACTCGGTAGAAATATCTAGTTGAAAATTTGATGTCTTGTCCTTGTTCGTTTGTAAATTTCCTGCCGAACATACCTAATGACTCAGGACAGGGCCAAAATGGTTGGGCAGGTAATGAGGTTTAGCTGTCAGAAAGGTACGGTCACAGGGGTTAAGGAATGAATGTAGAAAGAGCAGCCTAGTATTACACCATCCTTTGTGACTAATATTTTGGTCTCTTGTATGAATTAGCAGATGGGATTAGCCAAAATCATTTTTTTGTATCATTTCCCACACCATTCAAATATCTCAAGAGTTGCTATAAAGTCTGAAAAGATTATTTTCCATATCATTCATCTCACCAGTTCAAAGATCTTCAGACTTGGTAACAGAACTGAAAAGTTCTTTGTTATTCTGATTACCTGTAATCTGGAATTGACCTATTACAGCTAAATAAAAAGGGTCAAAATACAAGAGATTCGGAGATAAACTGGAATGGTAAGAGTAAGTTTGTATTGGATAGCTTATTCGTGAATTTTAAGATTAAACTCTATCTGATCTCAAAGACATTTATGGCAGTTATGAAGTTGGAGATTTATACCTTTCTCGGCTTTTTGGCGAAGAACAAGAAGTTGGAGAATTCGATTTATTAGAAACAGAGAATGAGATTGTTCCTTGCATTTTCTTAGATAAACAAACCCATGTTTGCCAGCTGACTTAAAATACTGACCGAATTGGTAATTGAGTTAGACTTTGAGATGGTTCCAATGAAGCACTTCATTATAATTGAGTTGCATTATTTCTTCTTTTGTCTCCCCATTACTTTGTTGAGTTTGAAGATCTTAGTACCGATGCTATTATGGTATGATTTTCATATTTTTGTTAAGCCAATCTCTCTGGTTGATGACCGCATCCTCATATTTCTTCACCTTTCTTGTTGGTTATCTCGGTCATAACCTATGTTACAGAAACACTTGTGTTGGTGTTTCCATCGCATCTCTGGTGTCCATATCCATACTTCATAGTCCTAAACCAAAACCAAGTAAAAATATCCTGTGGGGCTATTTTGATTTCTCAGTCCTTGCATTTTTTTTAACTTATTGAAGTCAGATATGTGCATCTGTTTTGTCAACAACGGGTTTTTTCCTTTTTCCTTTTTCCTTTTCTGTTATCCTATGTGCTATTTCAAGTAGGACGCAATACCATTTGGAAGTTGCCAAAACTTTGAAGGAGTCAATTACAAGGAGTTGTTGCCCATAAGCTCAGGCTTGCGCATCATGAATATGACCATAAGTATTTTTAGGTTGTGTCACACTATCATATTTCTCGAGTCCTTATAGGCTATCATTCTTTTATTGACTTCATATTTTCGGCCGGCTCATCTGCAACCAAACGTAACATATATAAATGTGTGAGGATACAAAGGAAGAATATAACATATATAATTATTAAAATTTTGATCCAGACACTAAGATTTGAAGAATAACATATATAATTATTAAAATTTTGATCCAGACACTAAGATTTGAACTTATTGGATATATGATCTCTTTAAAAGTTCCATAGAATTTCAGCCTCATCGTGTAATTTGCCTTTGGTCATTAGAAAAAAATCTAGATTTTAACACAGATTAGGGTTTTAACTGTATAATTCATCTTGACTTTTCCTTTACACATTTTGGGTGGATTTATGCCTAACCTCTGGCAAAGGATATCGCCTAACTGACCCTAATTGTATAAATGCCAAGACGAGAAGCCAAATCTGTCCCAGTCAAATGTGTTTGGTCACCTGTCTCAAGGAGCATAAAAACTAGGAATGGATGGTGTGTTGAATTTGAAATAGTAGAAGTTAGCTACCCCCTATTCTTCTGTCATTAGTGCCCTTTTGAAAAAGGAATGGCCTACCTCCACAAGCATTAATACAAAACAAATATAATGATAACAATACTATGTTTACGTATATTTTGAGTCCAACCTCAATTCATTTGGCTGGAGACGCATGGCTTTTTTGATAGTGCCAATGTCCAGTACACGATGACTGCAATAGGGATACCAATAAGATTTAAGATTAGTAGTGTAAGATTATCACCATTATAAAAATATTATATAATTTAAAAAGGAAAAACCTATGTAGCTGTCCTCTAATTAATTTGACATAATGCTATGTAATGCCATCGCTGAGGAACATGAAAAAAATAGTACCAAACATTTTTTTTTTTTGGTCACAAGTACCACACATACTCGTGCAGGAAAACTTGAGAATTGAATTCCTCAAAAGCATAGCATGAGAAAAGTCCATTATACCGAAGTGGATCACCAAAAGTTCTCATGTTTTCTTCCTGGTGAGATTGGGAAAGAAGAAAAGGAAAGCCCAAGGCCCAAATGCCTCTTTTGAAATATTTTTAGTGCTCTTCCTCGACCCTCATGATCCCCCTCGAGATCGCCATCATGTAAGGTTCACAATTTTCTGGCAAAACTCGTGACTTGTGGCGCCGTGGTGGTCGAGCGAGGATATAGTCGGTAAGAATGTCTGAAAAGAGATTCCAAAAGAGGGGTGGAGGGTTGATGAACTTTTGTTGAAGTCTTGTGTTTCTACAGGGTCTTGATTCGATGGAGATGTGGATCTCGATTTTGCCACTCTCTTTCTCTCTCGCCTACAAGTTCTTGATTCTATGAAGATGCGTGTCTCATTTTTTCCACGTTGGGACAATGGCTTTATCAAGGAATTTTGTTGTGAGATGAACTTAGAAGGAAATTTGACGCAAAGAAGTAACTGAACTTCCTTTAATATCATAAAAAAGAAAGGAAAAAGACTAAACCTACCCAAACAAAAAACCAATCCCAAACCATATTCCAGATTACATTGGCAAAACCAGAGGGGAACTTCAAGCTGACAAAACTGATTGCTTGCTAACACTGTTCTTCACCACAAGACCCATCTGCAGCAGCCCCCATTTGGACACCATTTTTGGGTTTTTGTGGCTTATACCAAACCGCACAAAGAAGAAATATCCCAAAATTTATGAAGCCTAGTATAGCTAGAAGTCCATAGAAGCAATCAAGCCTTCCATAGTTTATGTTGTCCACGAGCCAACCCTGCCCATCTCTGCTTCCTGTCACTCTCTTCACAACTGAGACCAAGAAGCTACTGACAAAGAATCCAAGCGAAAGAGTTGTGAGGAAGAGCCCGGTGCTCATAGTTTTCATGCCTTTGGGTGATTGAGTTATGAAGAAGTCGAGTTGTCCAGTGTATATGAAGGCCTCTCCGGAACCCACCAACAAAAACTGAGGGATTAGTAGGAAGACAGTAATCGGCAGAGTTTCAGTGTTGCCTCCTACTTCTTTTGCAATGGCTAATCGTTTCACTTCTGCTACTGCTGCAGCTGCCATTCCCAATATGGAGAGAATGAGGCCCGTGGCAATTCTCTGAAGGCTGGTGAAACCTATCACATGGAAAAAGTGCAAACAATTATGCTTTACCTCCATGATAAAAGAGAACTAAAAAACAGGTGTCAGTTTGGCTGGTAAAATACTTGAGGCAGTATCAAAATATCCTGAAACTGAATCATGCTTGCGCTAGGATTTGTGGTAAAGGAGAGTCACCTGAATGTGTGGCTCAGCCATTTGACCGAAGAGAGAGAGAACTAAATTAATGACCAAAATTGGAAACAGTTATGTGGTTGTTTTGATATGGCATCAAAGTGGAGGTTCCTCTGTTCATTTGAGCTTTTGGAACAACCGGGTGTGTGATAACCATTGTTTAGCGAGTTTTAGGATTTAGGAACAACAAAAATGTACCTGGTTTTCCTTTCCATTTCTTCCAGAGAGGCATGATAATGCGGTCATAGAAAGCCAAGGTGATCATTATAGCTGCAACAAAGAAGACTGTGAGAGAGCCAGCAGGAATTTGGAAACTCCCAAATGATCTCTCCATAGTCGATGCTTGCTCTACTGAGAAAGTGATCATCTGTGCATATGTAGTCCAGAACATAATGGTAGTTGCCCAAATAGGTAATAGTCTGCACATCATCTTCACTTCCTCTACCCTAGTCACGGAGCATAGCTTCCATGGATTTGGAACAGAACCGGTTGCTTTCTCAAAATCTCCTTCTGCAACAACTGCAGCCTTGTCCAAGAAACTGTCATGAAAAAACCAATGACACAACTTTTATTAGCTTGTAACATTAAAAATTTGTCGGCAAACTTGGAGCTTGTAACTCAATGGTAAAGTTTTTTGCATCTTTACTCAGCGTCTCATGACTCTTGTTAATAAAAAAGAAAATGCAAGACTATATATCGCACCCATGATCCCATGTGTTTAGGAGGATGCTTTAAATACGAGGTGAGCTAATGTATCCTTAAAAACCTCTAGAATGAAATTTCTTAGTAGTGAAACTTACTTGGTACTTACCGAAATTGGTCTGTGTGATTGAGTCTAGAAGCTTCTGGATGATCCTCATACAACGTTCCCACATTGTAAGGAAGATCCATCTTCCTCTTCCTTACAGCGGCTGCGACAACTTGGAAGATCTGAACTATAGGACTTCCAGAGCTTTTCTTGTACCTATACCTCTTGGTACTGGATAAGAACACACAAATGGCGATAAACATAGAGACAGAACAAATTCCATAAGCCCAACTTCGACCCACTTCATCTTGCAAGTATACCAGCACAGTGACTGCTGTCAAAGTCCCTATGCTGATGAAGAAGAAAAACCTGTTGAAGAAATATGCCATTTGAGCCTTCTCCTTCTCGTCCTTCTCATCAAACTGATCTGTCCCAAATCCTGAAACGCTCGATTTAAGGCCACCGGTTCCTAATGCAATTATGTATAAGGCTGTGTAGAGAATTCCCATTTGGAATCCATTGGCTTGCTTGCAGCTGTTGCCTGCATTAGTGTTGCAGGAAGGCGGGCGTAGCTCTGGTAGTCTGGTGATTGTTGCAAGCATTCCAGTGCCCTGAATCATAGTTACATCATAGGTTAGTATTACGAGTTTGATGATTTATGTGACAAACTGCTAGATGTTAAATGCTTACGAGTGTCTGGATAATGGAAAAAATTGCAATAGTCTTGTATCTGCCAAGAAAAGAGTCTGCAAGAAATCCACCAAGCATGCACAACAGGAAGCATGTGCCCATGAAATCGGTCACAATATTGGCCGAAGTAGAACTAGGTAAATGCATAGTTCCAACCAAATATGTCACGAGATTCACTGCTATACCCATAGTTGAAAGTCTCTCACAGATTTCTATTCCTGCAAATATAAGCCATTTTAATTAAGTACTAGTGTTTTGATTTTTAATTTTTAAAAAATAAAATTAATGATAAAGTGAAGATTCTGCTTTTCGCTGTGGAAGATATGTCTGTATAAAGCAGGGGAAGTAAGAAAGGAAGTGAATAATAGAATATCTTATCACTAAACTATGAAAGGATATTTTAGAAATATTTGACATGATTTAGGACACAGGCAATGGATCGATTATTGGTTCGAATCATGCTAATATCATATTCAACTCTAAATCTTAACTATAATATTTACATTCGATAATATTTGACTCTATGATTTTTTTTTAAAAATCCAATCTAACCTGATATATTACATACTTTTAAAAAATTAATCCGATCCGATTTTAAACCGACTTATACCCAATATATACCCGACCTAAATCATACTCTAATATATTCTTTTTTAATTTAATAATATTTATTCAAAAATGAAAATAAAATTTACAAATTATAACAAACTCAAAAAATCTTTTTATTTTGTTTAATGATATTATATTAAAATAAAATTTTATTTTATTATAAATTATTATCGGATCTAATATCATTATTTATAATATAAATCAATTGATCCGATTATTTAATATTAAAATTCGACCCTATCTTGATTTTTTAGAAAAAAACCCGATTCGCCTGATCGGATTTTTTAAGTATCCATTGGATCGGATCGGATATTACCATCATTACACGGGCTTGTACAGTGGTCCACCAAATCGAAAAGGAAAAAGAAAACTTTTATCAAAGATCAAGAATGACATTCTGTGAATGCTTTAGCTCGCTGTACGTGCATGTTACCCGCTCATGTTGAACTCATATTTTTTCTTTTCCCTTTTTGAATATAAAATGTCTATTTTTTATCCCTCACCCAAACTTCCAATTCCTAACATTCTGTACATGGACCAACTTATTATTCTGTTGCAAAGTGTAGAGCAAGCCTCCAAGCATGCAGAGTGATGTAAAGTGATCTATCATTCAAACATTCCGCATCTCTCTCTCTCTCTCAATGACCCTTAACAGGCCGAAAGACATACAAACTTGAAGCTTTTAATCAAATATAGGAATTGACATATTCGATACTATGAATACTAACCTAGAATGAGTGCTGCAGGAATCCATCCACCGGTTTTAGCCTTGTCAGCAGGGAAACCTCTGTAGTCCACCGCATCTGCAACTGTCCAACTCATCTTGCCGTCCTGAGATTACCAAGAAAATTAAAGGCATTGAAGAAGAAGAAGAAGAATATTCAGTTATTTTCCAAAAATAGAGGAAGGAGAAATGTAGAGGAAACTACTCACCATGATCCTAACTCAAGAAAGAGCTAAAATGGCTAGTGAGAAAAGCTAGGAAATTGCTTGAACTTGCAGTATTGGTCTCCTTCAAGCCTCTCCTTTTATAGGCAGAGGAGTCTTAGGCAAAAATGTTCAACTCACACAAGAGGGTCCCTCCACTACCAGTTCAAGACAGATCACGGTTTGATCTTGGTAAAGGTAGGGATTTGGTTCATCACATTATGAGTGGAAGGTTCTAGGATTGATTGAGAGAGAGATCGGTTATAATGTACACGGATATTTGTTTGTAAAAATTGCAAAACAAATAGAAACCTATAATAAGTTTGATGTGGATCTGCTAGAGAGGATGGTCAGAGGAAAAACTATAGGATCTAGAACATGCAGTGGCAATAGCACCTTCACTTTTTTTTCCCCTCCTTGAGAAATATAATAGACTTCAAGTATTTGTGAACCACGCTATACTAATTGTTCTTTCAAGCTTACTAGTGCTTTTGCTACCCCACAAATAAAAGTTGCCTCTTTTCGCTTCTCCGCCCTTTAAGAAAAATGAGGGACAAATTGAAGGAGATACATGCATTTCGTTGATGATAAACTTTTTTTTTAGACACGTGTTCATGGTAATTAACAGTCATTTTCACAGAAGTTTCAGAATACCAACTTCTTATACATAGAATCCTCATGTTCTTCATGGTCTCAAATGACATAAGCGATTACTTCATAGCTTTCACGTGTCCTTATTGAGAGACCCTTCACTTTACCGATTAATTTTTAAGATAAGAATTACTTTTTATTTTTAAGATAAGTATTACATTTTCTCGTATGCTATAGAAGCCGGAACCCACGCAGTGTTATGTTAGGGTTGCATGATCTAGTCAAGTCACAACTCTACCTCAGTATATTATAAACCCAGAATTCTGTTTAAAGATAGAAATCGAACTTTGCAAATGTCATGTTATCAAGCAAAAAAAAAAAAAAAAAAAAAAAACAACAACTCCGTTCAATCAAGAAGAAGAAGAAGAAGTGGAAAAACTCCGTTCATGGCATGTTACAATGACATGGAGAGTTGAAGGCATGAAAACAATAGAAAGAGGAGTTATCGATATCAATGATGGACCTTTTATGGTTCTAATAAAAGTTTTGGACACTGAAATTGACATAAAGAGTGGGGATAAATTATGCTAATCTAGTGGCAATAGACTGCTGAATGCAGAGTCATCGCTTGGAGAGAGACAAATTAGTAAGGTCCAACAAAATGGTGTGCCACAAATAAAGAGGAAGTCACTGCTTGATTGAGTACTACTGACCAATATTGTAATCATAGCTGCTAAGTAGGCATTTGATAATCTCTCTTTAAAATTGTTCTTGTTTGGCTTCCATGTTCTGAAGACCCTTTTGTTCCAACTTCGTAAATGATTTAACTCTGGCTTTTCTGAAGTCGACTCCCTGGATTTTGTTGATGGTTCTTTTTTCCCCATATCCAGAGCATGAGTTTATAGCCCAGTACACCAGAAAAAGCCCAGAAATATTGTTTTCACTTCTCCATTCTCCACATGCCACCATGCGGACATTGTCATGATCTCTTATGATTTCGAACATTAATACAAAAAATAGTGCAATATGCATAACAGGACGATTGACATTTTAACACTACTTTACATTCACTCACTGGGGAGGCGGAGAAGGCTAGAAGGTTTCTAATTCTAAAGTTAAAAACGTAAATAATATTGTCTTTGGATGATTTTTAAATTATTTTAGATCACAAGGGTCTGACTTACTATATCAACAATGTATCAGCATCATACTGCACTAGCATTTACAGTCAAGCGGGTCTGATGTTCTTACATGGTGCGGTCAATCAAATTTTTTTGACCACAGTGACTCGAAATAAAAATTTTTATATTTTTCATACTATAACTAGGATTTGGCCAAATTAAAAGTCAGATTATACTATCTCTCGTAGAGTTTTCTGAGATCTTTTTTTAGTTGGAACTATCTTCTATGATCTATCTTATAACCTTAAACTCCACTCTCAATACAATACAAAACAAGAGAATTGAATCTCCATACTAAAACTTGACCTTTAGAATAAAAATTTCTTAAATTTATATATTTCATCTCTTGATCGATGAAGTTTATAACACGGAACTTAGAAAGGGATTATCCATAAAATATCGTTTATGCAGGTTTAATGGTGGAGACATTTGTTCCATGTCTTAAGAGAATTCATGATTAACCTAGTAAAATAAACACTCCCCGAAATGCCCCTAACGCAGGAATATATAGAATATTTTATAAATTAACAACTCTGCCCGCAAAGCTATGGCAAAAAAGTAAGGGTGATCCACTCTGGTTAATGTGATCTTCATGTATGAACAAAACCCTGAACCATGTCACCTTTTACGGTGATCAACAAACATATATACAAGGGCGAAAATTATCATATGCACCGGCCATTATTGCAACATTGAACATGAGGCTGTTTCTAAGTGAGTGCTCCACCGCCCCAAAACATAAACCCCATAACCTGACAACCCCCCTGTCCATGTGGGTCACTTTCTCTGTCTACCTGCTTTTTTTTTTTTCTTTTTCAAATGTTACGAGTAATTTCTGACACGAGATGTTATCACAACACAAAATTGATGAGTTAGGATTTATACGAATCGGTTTCGGATCATAAATAGGTTGACATTGTTATAACCTATTTAAAAATGTCGTGTCGTGTCAACCTACCGGGTCAAATAAATGATCAGGTAAAAATTAAATAAGTCGTGTCGGGTCAAAATTAATGGGTCGACCTGTTTGACTCGGTAAAATTATGTAAAAAATTATAATATTTTAAGTATTTTGCTATTGCAAAAAATGTAATAATATGATTAATGATGTGATATTTTTATTTATAGATATTTTATAATTAAAAATTAGTTGAATTTTAAAATCATGTTAAAATATAATGATAAATTAATCGGTTGAGTGAGTTATTTTAATTTGATTTTAAATTAAATGGACTAAATAGGTAAATATGACAGATTATAAATAGATCAAATATGACGTGATATGATAGTAAAATAAGTTGTATATGAATTTAAATTTTTAACACAAAATATGAATAAGACGACACGATTTACACCCAATATCTTTGCTCATGCCCTTTTGACCTTGTATGATCAAATTCCAGAGTTCTGTCTCTCCATGTTTGTCTACCCTGTTTCTTGTGGCCTACGATCATTTCTCTGTCTCGCCAAACACGTGTCGATTGCCTTCCACCAATTGGGGTGGATGCATTTTTCCTTTGATTTTCATATAAAGTTTTCCCTTTAAATTTTTAAAAAGATAATCATTGGTTTCAAAAATTCAAATTTATGAAATAAGATATTTTTATGATTTTATATCTTAATGCTTCTCCATACATCCATAGCATTTTATAAGAGGGAAGTAAATACATAAAATAGTAAATAAAAAATAAGGTAAAAATAGGGGTCTAATCCGCTCGAACTTTTAACATCTTCTGCTAGATCCCAAATTGAAAGAGTCACCCACTCCAGAGAGTCAGGTTTATGGAGTAAGGTATGTTTATGAATTTATATCTATTCTAAATTTTACTCACGATCAATTAATTTAATAGATAAAATGTTAAATGAAGACTTAAATTTAAATTTTAAAAATAAAAATAATTATGTTGAGAAAACTTTCCCGGCAGAGAATCTGACAGTAACTCAACTTAGATTAGTTAAAATATAGTTCTAGATACTAATTCATCCAAGTAATTAAAATAAAAAAAAATCCATATTAATTTTGTATGATAGGTATTAGCAAACTTTTAGTGAGAGAGACTACACTCTGCAATCCCATTTGAGATCAATAATGCAAGGTTCATTGGAGTGAAATATAATGGCGTTTGGAGAACATAGTACAATAGTTAAAAGTAATGGAAAACCAGCAAATGTTAGTGGAGTTTTCAGACAACCTTTTTTTTTTCTTTGGACATACTTCAGTAGATGTGCATAAATGTAGGGCAAGTTGAGCCATCTCATGAGAAATCAATAATTGAAAGGCTCCTCATTGATTTCCTCTCCAACCTCATACTTATCGGACTAGCCTTTTTCAGGATTTTGGGATCCTAGAACCATCTACATAACATAAAGTCAACATCATTGTATCAAGATCAAGTATTTGTGATTTTGAAGATTGTTTTTCTTTTTCGTGTTAAGTTTTATATCAACAGATTCAGTATTATTTTCAGGGTGTAATATATAAATTTGAGATTTTTTTTGGGTGGTGTGTCTTTGTATTGAAAATTTCATCTAATATTACCTTGCCTCAAAGTAATACCCCCAAACCACAATCCTAGAACTGGAAGAAGTATGAATGAAACTCAAATGAGGAATATGCTTTCTTCTTGGGAGAATCACATCCAATTCTTTAATCTCCCTCTAATCAAACGCATCAAAGTGGCTCGGTATGCACAAAATTGAAAAAAGGTAAGCATGATCAGCTTTTAATGGTTGTTAGCTGTGCTGGTAGAGGATTAAAGATACAAGTCAAAATCTTGGGGTCATGTCCCCATCTCTCCTTAGTGGCATGCAAAAATCGGAAACAAATTTGCTTTTCAAAAATTGCAGATAATTCATAATTTTAAAGTTATTCGTCCAGATGCCGATCATATTTCTTTTATGGAATCGGATTGAGCTAAATATTTAAAATCTCAAATTCGGCGCGATCATAAAATTTTTAATCTCGAGATCAAATTAGAATTCAAACTCAAATTGAATTTACTTTCCAAGTTTGAGTTCAAAGTCAAGATCCAGCCAAACCCAAAGTCGAGCTTGAAATTAAAATTGTAAAAAATAATTATGCATATTAAATAATATATGAATATATATAAAAATTTATATATATATTTATTTATTATATCTTAAGAGAACGGCTCGCGAGATTTCAAGTGGAGTAATAAAAATTTCAAACTCTACTCTATCAAACAAAATCCTCAAACTCCACTCATTTAATAAAAGAATGAATCCAATCGAACTTTTTCCTTAGTGGAATATGAACTATTCGAGAAAAACTCGTCTCATGATCAACGGACGTGTGTAACACAGCAAAATATATTTGGAGGAGGTGAAAAGTTGAAAAGAAATGGTGGTGGTTGAAATTTGAAACCAAAAGTGTACACCAAAAGCTATGGATTCATGCCAGTTGTGTGAGTAGAAGAAGAAGAAGAGATAAGGATGTTTGGTTCCTTTGGTTGCGAGCTGTAGAAGCCGACCTGGCTAGAAGTGCACTGTCTTGGTAAGAGTAGAATGTAAACATAAAGAGTGCTATACTAGTGCCATGCCGCTCATACAAATCTTTTGAACTAATGATTTGAAGTGTTTCGCATCCCTTTTTTTTTTTTTTCCTCTGCGCCCTGAATTTGGTCTATCCTATTTTGCTCTGACTAATATAGGACAAGCCGTTGTTGAATTCTCATTCAGAGGGGACTTTCCTAAAGTCATTTTTGTCGCTATCAAAACTCGAACTTGAGCACTTAATATGGAGTTCTAACGTCTTTCCCACTAGACCAACTTCACATATCTTATTTCTACTATATGCCTATGATATGAATTTATCAAGGCTGGTTCATGCCTACCCTAGTGCAACTGAAAAGGCAGCAAAAAAAAAAAATCGTAATGCATAATATGAATCTGATTTTCTATATGTTCGTGTCATAATGCAACCAAAAGGCATAACATTTTGTTCAAACCCTACCAAATTTCTGTCTAGACGTTGTTCAAATGCCAGCGAAGTTCACAAAGCATAAATCAACTTCTATTTTTCCTGTCCATAATGTTCAAAAAATGCTACAGATGAATGTTCAAAAAGACATCCTAATTCTTGTTATAAATAAAACATTATTTGTGTAAAATATATAAAAGCTTGATCATTCAACAGCAAAACCCAATAACACTCGAATCCAACAGCATAGACTGCTACAAAAACTTCATTGAAATACATAAAAGCTTGATCATCCAACAGCAAACCTTGATTGCTACAAAAATCCTAAGTGGCCCAATCCTAAGGAATGAAGTTAGGCTCGTTCATTGAGTGACCAGAGCTCGCAGTTCTTCATCCGCATAGCATTTTCTACTTCTCGACTCTCCCAACACGAGACTCCATGACACCTAAGCTGCCATGATGCGGCAAAGGGCGTTATAACTTACATGAAGTTCTTTCTCTTTCCTCTAGTTGTCATCTTGCCTTATAATCAATTCTCATGGTCATTCGCCAAAAAGATTTCAAAACCCTTAAACAGCATCTTATTCGGGCAACGATCGATAACTTTCAAAAACCTCAGCTTTTTTCCTGCATGAGTACCAAATGTTCGACGATATTCTTCAGGAAAACAACGTTGCTACTGTGAACCTTTCCATGCTTGATTCTTTGAAAAGGAATCATGGGTTTCAAGCGCTAGGAAGCAGTTGAAGGTTGGGTTGTGCTAACAATGTCAATGAAAAGTTTCGGTGGCTATCGCTCTCAAGACTTGTAATGGCGACCCAAAACCGGGATCCCAAATTCATGGGTTTGCGATATTTTCGGGTTTGATTCATTTATCATGGTATCTAATTCAATTATGAATTTTTACAGCAAGTTGTATCAATTTGATAAAGCTTTGGACATGTTGGAGAGTATTGAGTTACAGTGATTCAGTCTCTTGGATGGAATACTAATCTTTCAGGCTTTAAACAACGCGAAGAGGGTGTTACTTTTGGGATGAATTACGGTGGTGTTGCTTTTGATGCAGTGACGTATACTCCCGCTTTGTCATTCTGTTTGGATGGACCCTAAGGAGATTCTCTTCGGATTGCAAATGCATTCTCTTTTACTAAGTTTTTGTTGAAAATGCCCTTATAACATTGTATTTTAGATGGGGTAAGATTGGGGAAGCCGAAAGAGTGTTTGGGGAACTTTCTAATAAAGATATGGTTTCGTGAAAAAATTGATTTGTAAAGGCTAGACTACTTAAGGTTTATATATAATTTAAATAGTCCAGCCTTTACAAATCACAATTTTCAATTTCGTAAAACTTATTTTGTGTTGACACCACTCCGTAGACGGGTTTTGCGCTGGACACTTGAAATTTATGGCATGTCAGGTAACTAGAAAAGTACACATTTAGATGTGGAAAACATTATTTCCTCAATTGGTTTGATGCAGAGAATGAAATTTGTTCAAGAAACTGCTCAAAATCTTTTATTTGAACCCTTGAATTTTAATGATCCAAATGACAATGGAATCTTTTCATGATAAATCATCCATGTCATGGGCATTCGAATGTTAAAGGACATTGCTAGAACATGAAAGGTTACATAGATCATATGGTTGCTAGAAAGAAATTTTGAGCAACAAAGAATGTGCGTGCTCAATATGCTTGCATTCAAATTATAGACGATGATATTTCCCACCAATCTCCAATTCTTTTAAGCAGCACAAAGTCAACTCGTACCATAGCAAAGCAAATTTTAGAACTACATCACAAATGGCATTGGACCCTCAGAGACAAGGTCTGTCCTTGCACCTGTGGGCCGGGTGACTGGGGTTGCTCCAACTAGCCCACTCTGGTTGGATGAGGCCATCGCATTGGTTGGTCTAAAGCCACCTTAAAAGCTAGACACCAGATTCACATGTTGGCTTTATGCGAGTGGGCCACAATATCATAGGTAAATGAAACGAGTTTTTTTACAACTCATGTAACCTCTGTATGCTATGAACAATGCAATGCTCAATAGTCCACACTAACGACGCGCCACCTGCTCAAGATCAACGAACTCGCAGTGCACACTTAGCTATGGAAAAGCTCTACTACTTCCCACTTGGATATCAACAAACTCATCATGTGCTACTGCTCAACTCATTGTCTACTACTTCCCACTTAGCCATGAAAAGTGGAGTAGCATCAGTATGATTGCAGGGGAAGCGTAGCCTTTGACAGAAATAAGCCTACCAGGGAGCTGCATAGTTTGAACAGCTCTAACAGGGCAGTAATAGTCATAATCTTAACAACCACTAGGTAAAGCAGTCCGTGAAACCATAAACAATAATATAGCAGTTTCAAGAAAGGCCATAAATAAAACTATAAAATAGTTTTCACAATAATGTAGCAGCTTCAATAAAGATGGAAAATCACAGTCAAATAAAGCTACAACATTAGTTTCTTGAATAATTCAAGTTTTACATCAACATTGAACAATATAACACCAAAATCATCTTCTCTAACGTTGAAAATAAAGTACCCAAAAAAAAAGGAAAAAAAAACTCTCAACATAGTGTTCATAATAAGAAATTCCCTTCCCTAATGGCACAATAACTTCATCAGTCAAAGCCTCACGACTCCAACAATACAAGAGGCCCATCACACCGAAGAGGCATCCTCTACTCCTTAGATTAGAAGCTTTTCAATAGCATCCTGCATTTCATCAAGAACGATTATCAGATATATTAACAATTTAATTCAACTAGGAATTGAAGTTACTTCCATATTCTAAAGAACATCAAGATCCCAATAGCAAGTACCTTAAGTTGTGTTATCTGGGATTTCAATTGGCTTCCCTCATTGCTTGTCACTGAACAAGCAATAACAGGTCTTGTGACACCACATGCTCGGCCAAGGGCTTGCTTTGAGGGGACAAAGACGTAGGGCACATTCTGCGAATTGCAAGTGTACAAGGTAAGGATTCATGTGGAACACTGGCCATGCAACAGAAAGGGAATTTGCTAACTGACATGGTTAAGTTTTCATATAGAGGGGGAACAAAGATATTGTATATATGAGAAAGCAAATCATATTCAAACATAGATGGCATACACAAAAACCTTCATAACATGTTAATAAACTCAAAATCGAATGCAGGAATTGGGACCATAAAAAGATCATTGGGAAAAAAAAACATAGGTACAATTTCCCAATCATAAACATAAATGCAAAAATAAATTAGTCAATAAGGACACTGGTGATGTGATCAAGTCCCACAGCAATTAGAAAACCTTAAACCGTGAACATCTTATTGGTTCTTCTATAAAGTTCTGCCTCATAAAACTTATACACTTGTTTAGGCCACTTACGTTTAAGGGCCATGAAAACAAATGCAAACTAGAACTTCTGCATCAAATCATTCACACTACATGAAACTAAAAGTCGATAAGACTATATTAGCACAGATACCAAAAAACCTTCTCTAATTCAGAAAACCAGCGACTGACAAATTTAGAAAGACAAGGAGATGTCAGGGGAAACAAAATGTATACATCCATAGAAACATATCAATATCCAGTTAAAACCCCAACACGTTAGAGAGGCAGTTGAAAAAGCAAGTTTCCTTTATAGCTGATAGGTGGATATAGGAAATGAAATTACCTTATCTTCAGCAAGCAGTGGAAGATGCAGAAGAATTTCAAGGGGCTCAGTATCTGCTGCCATAACTATAAACTCAGATATTCCTCTATTCAAGGTCTTAGTCGCTGGAATCACATCCAAACAAAACAAATAAACAATCTGTTAGAAGAAAACACAAAAACCCATCAAGCAATTAGCAAAAACATTCATGGTTATGCAATAGAAGCACTTAAAAAACATGCCAAACAGACAAACAAACAAAATATCAGAAGAAAATAGAAAAAGACATCCATCAATTAGTAAAAATTTTTATGGGTATGCGATGAAAATGCTTAATTTATAATTTTTAGTGATTAAAATCGAAACAAACCTTCATTAGCACCCTTCTTGAGTTGCTTATAGTTAGATGCTTGTTGAACAAGATCCAGAATTGTTATAGTCAACTGTGCATCAGCCAAAGGGTATGCCTTCGGATTCACTGCTTCAGCAGTCTGTGAGAACATTCAAACCAACACAGAAAACAATCTTATTAGTTCACTAATGAATAGAGAAACAATTAAACTTATGAAACTTGTTATTAGGGGGGAGACGGGGAGGGAGAGAAAGAGGGGGAGAGAGAGAGATTACCATTTTTGGATTCCTGAGGAAGACAGAGAAGAGGCTAGGGTTAGGGTTTTTGCAGCTCAAACGAGGATTTGAGAACTGAGGCACAAGGGTTTTAAAGGGAGAAGGAGAGATAAGAAATTTGTGTTCCTATTTTACCCCTTTACATATGGGTTATTTTCTGTCGTAGGGATTTTCACGTGTGCTCGCGATTGGTCCTCAATCGTTTTCCCCTTTTCTGGACTTTTTGGTATGGACGCATCGTCTGATGCACCCTGAACTTCCCTGCACGTTTTTCCATCTTTTTTCTATTTTTTAAATATTTTAATATATTAAATTAATTAATATTTATATAAAAATTTTTATATTTTTTTATATTTATATGTTATTCGTTAATAAATTATTTATTTATTTAATTATAATTTTTATATTTTATATTGTTTGTCTTAAAATGAAGTGGTAGAGTATATTAAACTTTGCTTACAAAAAATGTAAGTTGAAATTGTTTTATTGATATGGAATGATGCAGCTATTTACACAAAAGTTTTTAATTTTACTATAAAATTATTTTTCTCTTTTATTGAACTTAATAATTACATCAAGAAGTACATATATTTATATGTTAATAAAGAGTCAAATGTGTTATGATGAGTGACCATATAATTTAATCTCACATTTTACTAGAGTTGATAGATTGTAAGCATGTAGTATGAGCCCCTCTCACCTAATGATATCTGACCTTTAGGTTAAGACTTGTCCTAATATTATTTTTTTTATAAAAAAATATAATTAAACAGAATCAAATCAAAAAATAAAAATAAAAATAAGAAAACTCTAGAGCTTAACAAGTCTCCGTGATTTGTACCCATAATTAGTTTTATTTGCACTAATCGACCAACTGTGGACATAATTAAAACATTGGATTAGAGTATTGCTGTCTTTTTTTTTTTTTTTGGTGGGGTTGCCTTCTTTTTTGTATTGGGGAATTGTTACATCTGTGTGGGTTCATATCTCGTATAACAAAAATATATATATATCTTAATAAACCCAACCTCGTTGGTAGAAGTGGTCCTCTAAAAACCTACAAAATCCTAAACAAGAACTGAAATTTTAACCTGACAAGATATTTAATTTAGTTGAACCCAAGTCAAATTTTCTAAATGTGTCCAAAATGCTATAATATAACACATATGTTGATGTAAACAACAAAATCCTTTCAGGCAACCACACAAATATGCTTGACATGAAAACCCAAACCCTCTTTTTCTTTTCACTCGGAAGTTTGAGAATTAAGGTTGCACATACAGAAGCAGGGTTCATTGGTTTTTTATGAACCTTGGAGACCTATGGATCATTCTTTCCGCTTTTCCTTTGCTTTCCAGAATTTGCCGCGTGGTGTGTTGTAATTTTGTAATGGCGGCCCCCTCGATTAAGGGGTTGAAATGTCACGATCTAAGACCCAAATGACTTTCGGGTCCTATTTTTGTTACATGGGCAAGATTCCATAGATCTTCTTGGTTAAATTGTGTGTGGGTGTGTGTGTTCTTGAGAGAGAGAGAGAGAGAGAGCGCTTCCCTTATTCCTTTATTTACCAATAGAGAGAGAATTTCATTAAGAAATAATAAAGACAACTTATATACAGTGGAAGAAAAGCCAAGAGTTCAAGGCCAAGTAAGGTCTTGATCTATACAGACTCTTGGAACATCTTCTTCTTCTACCCTAACATCTGATCCAACTCGATTTCTCGTAGAAAGTTTAGAACTTCCATCGACCCTTTTCACCTTTTGAGCTGCAGAAGCACCTCCACATGAGGAGGAAGGAGAAAAATACTTGGGTGATTTGGTGGTGTAGGCCAAGTCTAAGTCATGGTCATGCCTAAGAAGCTCGGACATCAAAAGAACAAGAGATGCCATGAAAACAAATGCTGAGACTCTGAGAGAGAAAGAGAGAGAGTAGGAATTGTTTGAATTTGGAATTGGGTTTGACAAAAGTCTATCAACCAATTCCAGATTTATAGTGGGAGAATACAGCTTCAAAATGTAAAAGCCCACTGTTTTTGGTGACGTTTTGTGGCAGTGTCCATGGTTTTCTTCTTATGTGGGCTCTTTACACCTGTTTTAGCAGTCCAACAAAAAAATTGAAAACAAATGGGTGGGTCATAAACCAGCCACTTTTCTCACCTACGCCGTTTCGTGCTACTGCTGTTTTGCATTTCCTTTCTAGTTTAGGTTGACAGCACACAAGGAGACAGATTCAGGAAACCAACAACAGAAAAACTTTGTGCCATAATTTCTGACAACTGCCAAGACTAACATGCTCAAAATTTACTATCACATTATTCCATGTTGGTGGACAATAACATGATGCAACTTTCAATGGCACTAATCTCTATATCACCAATATATATATATATATATATATATATATATATATATATACACTTTGTGTTGGCC
Source organism: Dillenia turbinata (assembly GCA_037126225.1). Lineage (NCBI taxonomy): Eukaryota > Viridiplantae > Streptophyta > Magnoliopsida > Dilleniales > Dilleniaceae > Dillenia > Dillenia turbinata. Next base: position 27,168,936 of record JBAMMX010000003.1, on the reverse strand, counting down.
GAGACTCAAAAATTTTTGTAATTTTTTAAATATTTTTATTTATATTTAATGAATAATTAAATTTAAAATTTATATAATATATTATTAAATATAATTACTCTTATACAGTATACTAATTAAATAATATTTATAATTTTTATTAAAAATCTTTCATCGATAACAAATGCATCTAAATCTTTTTCTGTAAATTAATTCTATCTTTTAATAGATTTAATCTCTTTTTTATTTATGAATTGAATAATATATATATACATCTATATATATAATATAACTTTGGAATTTTTTAAAATTGTTGATATTTAAACACATTTTTATAAATTTATTATACTTCTTAATTTTTAAATTATTTTTATTAAAAATTTTTAATACGATTTAATTTTTCATAAAAAAAACATATAATTACTATTTCTTTTTAGTACATAAAAGAAAGTTAAATTTAAAATCTCTAAGAGCAAAGAAATAATGTTAATTAAATTATAATTTATTAACAAAATATGTAAATGCAATGTTACAAGTAAACTTTCTCATAAATTATTAAGTGATTTATAATTTTTGTTAGGGGTTAAAATTATTTTGTTGAAAAACTATTTGATATAAATTTGATTATGAATATATGTGTATTGATTTAAAATTTTTAAAATTTTACAATTTATTTGAAAAAAGAGGGCTATTTTTTTTTTTTTTACTTCTATGGTTGCAGAATACAACTTCATTTACTGTTAATTAAAAAAACTTATCGGTATAAGTTTTTTTGATCAAATAAAATCATAAGATAATAAATTTTATATTTTTGTTTGTAATTGTTATCTATATCTCTAATGATACCCTCTCTCTCATTCAGCCATTATCACAAGTACAAATATAATTGGAGGAACAATACAAATAGGAGGTTTTATACTATATTTTAATCTTTATTTTTTTTACTTAGATGAAATGATAATTAATAGATTTGATTATAAAAAGAGTTTAATTTGTATTTCATAATTTTAAAATATTTTGTTTGATTGTTTTATTGTTGGTGTCTTAAGTAATATAGGAAAAAACAAAAAGGACAAAACATGTAGATATGAAAAAGACAAAACATGTAAATCATTTTAATTATTTTTTATACTTTCAGATCTTATATTAAATTTATAAATCTTACATTAATCAATCATGAGTTCTTCCTTTCATATATTATCACCAAAATCTAATTTGGTAATAATTATAACTTAAATTGTACGAAAATAAATCAATATTTACGTTAAACAAATTTTTTATTTTTTAAAAAATCAAATTAAATATTTAAAAATATTATTTATGAAATTATTTTTTTCACAACTTAAAAATGATTTTATAGAATTATTAATATGAAAATAGATATTTAAAAAAAAATGTCCAATTTGGTAGGAAAAAAAAAATTATTTTACCTAAATATTTGTTAACCACTGTATATTAAATTAAATTAAAGAAAACATATGTCATTATCTAGTCGTTTGAGTGTGAAGTTATAAACAAATGTCTTTTAACTCTCTTCCATTTTTTTCTATCATTTCTGATCACGTGTCATATTTTAAGAAAAATATATGACTGAATATAGAAGAAATTTTTTGACTTTTTATATATATATAACAAAAAAAAATAGAAACAGTGAATCTCACAAGAAAAAAGAAGTGAAAAAAAAAGTAGAGAGAGAAGAAAATATGGATTAATAAAGGAAACAAAATAACGGTGAAAGGTGAAAAAAGGAAAAAAAAAAGAAGTGAAAAAGAAAGAAAGGTTAAGGGTAAAAAAAGTAAAAACAAGAAACGAAATCCAAAAAAAAAAGAAGAAGGACGAAGAGTTAAAACCAAAAAAAAAAAAAAGAAGAAGAAAAAACCTAAAAAGAGCAAAAAAAAAAAAAAAAATGAGCACAGTAGCAAATTGTTCCCCTCTGACTAAAAAAAGTGAATCTCACAAAAAAAAAAAAAGAAAAAAAAGGGTGAGAGAGGAGAAGAGATGGATTAATAAGAGGGAATAAAGAACTATGAAGGATGAAAAAAAATAAAGAAGAAAAAGAAGAAACCAACAAAAAAAGAAGTGGAAAAAAAATAGAAAGATAAATGGTGAAAAAAATTAAAAATAAAAAAAGAAATAAAAAAAAAAGTAAAAAAAAAAAGGAAGAACAAAACCCAAAAAAAAAAGCCAAAAAAAAAAAAAGTAATAGTAGCATACTGTTCCTATTATAGGTGGCACATCCTCCCACTTCCCTCACCCCCACTTGTAGTGAATCTCACAAGCAAAAAGAAGTGAAAAAAAAGTAAAGAGATGAGAAAATATAGATTAATAAAGGAACAAAAAAAAGAAGGTGAATGGTGAAAAAAGTAAAAAATCAAAAACAAAAAACAAATAAAAGAAAGGTTAAGGGTGAAAAAAAAGTAAAAACAAGAGACAAAATCTTTTTTTTAAAAAAAAAAGAAGTAAAAAAAAAAGAAGAAGAATAAAACCCAAAAAAAGCAAAAAAAAAAAGAGCACAGTAGCGAACTGTTCCCATCCGAGGTAGCATCCACTCCCCACTTCCCCTCACTTATGTTTTTATTATATAGTCAATCTCACAAATAAAGAAGTGAACAAAAAAGTGAAGAGATGAGAATAGATGGATTAATAAGAGGAAAAAAAAATATGAAGAATAAAAAAAAGTTAAAAAGAAAAAGAAGAAACCAACAAAAAAAAGAAGTGAACAAAATGAAGGTAAATGGTGAAAAAAAAGTAAAAATAAAAGAAGAAATAAAAAAGTAAAAAAAAGAATGGTTAGGGGTTAAAAAAAGAAGAAGAAGAAAAAGAAGGGTGAAAAGTAAAAAAAAAAAAAAAAAAAAATTAAAAGAAGAAAAAGAAAGAACAAAACCCAAAAACGCAAAAAAAAAAAAAAGGGGGGGGGGGAACAGTAGCATACTGTTCCTATCCTAGCCGGTGCCTCCTCCCACTTCCCACTTCCCACTTCCCCCTCCCCTACTTACGTTTTTATATAAAGGTAGATAGATATATTTCCAAATCACAAAAATTCAAGTGCCCAGCACAAATTAATAACGGTAGATGGAAAAAAAAAAAGAAAGAGTTTTCCACCAAGTCCGCACGTGTGAAACGGAACAAATCAATTCATACTTCCCTATTTGAATAAATGAAAAATAGATTCCATTTACTTTAAAATCAACTAATTTATGAAGTAAATTTGTAAATAAAATTTGATAATTGGAAGCAAAAGAAAAATGTGAAACTCATTTAGAGATTTTCCCTCATTTATAATTAAAAAAAAAAAGAAAATGTTTTGCTAAACTTATACGCTCTTCAAAACAACTTATAATGTGTTTTAAGAAATTTATAAATTTATGATATTTATCTAGTTTTTTATTTTCCTAATAGAATTTATAAACTCTTAAAATAAGAAGATTAGAACGTATAAGATATTAAAAAGAAAAAAAAATGCTCTGCCCTAACTTTTTCCAATGCATTTTACAAAGTGTTTCATTTTGGCATATAAACTAAATAAAAAAATCCTCATTAAATATTCATTATCCTAATAGCTATTCACATATTCACATGATATTAATTACTCTATATCCTTTTTAATTATTTTAACACTTAAAATAACTCATAAGAGTATAGTATTACCAAATAGAACTCATTTACCTTACAAAATATCTTACAGATCTTATTCCAACCAAACAATTCCACTAACTTATTGTAAAAATAAGATTCAAGAATTTATAAACATATATTTTATAAATTTTAAAAATTTATAGACCGTTCAAAGTAAATTTAAACAAACATTCACTCAGTCCATCCATGAATTCCATCTGTTTTTATGATTAAAAATCCATGATTTTTCTGTACTTAAAAATGAACTCAATATTAGTTCCAATTTACAAAACGTGGTGACAGTAATCACAACCATTATGAATTGGTCAAAATATATATTCACTATCACAAAGACATTTGGTCCATTTACTCCAGAACTCATTAACATGGAATTTGGCACACAAAACAGCAGCATGTGTCAAAGTCGTCACATGTTTGCCAAGCCTAAAAAGAAACCAGACATGCCCATTTGTGTAAATAAGTGTCTATTTTAGCAAAAGACTAAGAATGATATGCATCACTTCTGATCTAACAAGTGAACTATCATATGCAAGACATCCGGTGGCATACATAAATCACCTCCCCTCGACTTGATATATTAAACACCAGAATCCCTTTTTATACCACGAGCTAAATCCACACAACCAAGCAACAAAATTCTGCTCAGCTTCATCACTTCAAAAGCATCACAAGCACACCATGCTCAAAAGTGCAAAAGCAAATTATGATGACATTTCACTTGTGCCAAGGAAGTTACACACCATTTTGGCAGAACCACCACAAAATATGCAGTATAGATGAATCTGGCAATATATGAACAACTCGAAATGCTAGAAAGAATGTATCATATTGAACTTGTGTGATCTTATGAGTATTCTGAATTCAATCCACATATTAACGACTCCATATCACATTAATTGCATAATATACTGCAGCCAAGGATCAGATCCAGGTTATTTAAACAAAAGTTTATGCTGGGAATATTCACCATGACATTGTGCTGCCAAGGCAAAGGGTCCACATCTCCCATGGCAATATGATCCAGACTTCCATAAAACCATATGTATCCTGATTTTTTTTTGGGGGGGGGGGATCCGAATTGCTCCCAGGTTTCCTCAAAGCAAAGAATTGCGGGAACTTAGAGGGCAATCTGCAAAAGGAAACCACACACTCCCACGTTGTTTACTCATAAAGTGATCAGAGAGTAAAGAGACATCTCAGTACCATAAATCAAGTGTGAAATCCAAGCAACATTGATGAAACAAACATTATGTGAAGTAACCATAGGCATTAACATTATGTAAGTGGCATTAACATTACATAAGTTAATATAGAACAACTCTTGATACATTCATCAAAAGATCATTTAAAGCAAAAGGCAAGGGGAAGGCTGCCTAGGTATTCCCTTCCCCAGAGCCCACAATGTGGGAGTTTCGGCACTGGGTACGCCCTTTATCATTTAAAGCAAAAGCATGTATTCTTTCATTTTCAAAAATAGGTAAAACTTTAGGTTGCATACTTGAGTTGGTCATCATATCCTAGGATCATCATATTTAAACCAAAGTGCAGGATGAACTTAATATAGACAACATAGTGAGCCAACAGGAACAGCATCACACGATAGGACTCACTGGTGAAATAATTTACAAAGCAATGAATTGGCAACACAAACAGATTGTGAATGTGTCAATCCCCTGGCACTTCTTAATCTTCTGTTTCTCTTCACAATTACATAAAAGAATCATGTAAAGAAGAACACTAATACCAGAAAGCACACGAAACTGATATTCTTCCTGTATTTTCCACTAGAAGCAGACAATATAATTGCAAAGTTCAGAGGTGGTAATTCCAATTTTAATTTATTTTGACTCAATTCCCATGACAGCATTATACCACATGTAGAAGGCAGACAGGAAATTGTCCAATCTTGGCATTACGTCCACTCAACTTCTCCAATGACGTTGCCTTGTTTTACTATTACAAGGAACTTAAATACAAATTTCTAGAAATGATCTAAAATGCAGAAGACAAACTATGTTAAACATTTTACATCAATCCCTAGCAATCAGAGTGGAAAATGTGCCAATCAGTACAACTACTAAAAAAAAACTAAGTGAAGAGCAAAAACTATATAAATATGAAATAGTAGAAACATATATCCCCTATTCTAGCTTAACAGTCTCAATTGACCATGATTACAGATGAAGTACTGAATTCATACATGACATAGAAGACCGTTATACAAACTACAAATTCTTCTTACCACATCTAAAATAATGATATTGTGAGTTCTGAAAATAAAACCCATTGAAGCACACAAAATACATAGAAGCAGACAGATGTAAATATAAAAAAGTAAATTATATAATTTAACTGAAATTAAATAAGAAGGGCAGAATTTGCTGATCAAAAGGCAATAGTCTTAAAAATAACCACGAGACCATGAATTTTCATATGGTCAAGATCATAGCTTCAACATATAACAGCATTTACAGGTTATGGCGCCAAAGCATCAACCACTTAATAAAGAGAGACAGATGCATACCCTGGGAACATCTTTGCAAATATGCAAACATAATTCTTAAACCCACTTGTAAATTTTCTCTAAGCAAAATTATTATGAAAAGCAACATGCTAATGGTTGAAATCAACAAACATGACGAAAGAAAGTAGATTTTAAGTAACTTATTGTGGATTGCAGAACCAATTCTCAGTAACACGATATGGCTGCAGGAAGTAATAAAAGAGGACAGATTTAAACCTTGAAGCAAGTCATCAGATGGTTTACTGGAACCTCTTCAAAATGTCACAGTAAGGTGTTTCTTGTATGAAGCCCCATTGGCGGCGCTGCAGCTCCAAGCGACAATTTTGTCTCAGAATTGAAAAGTACTCTTGCTCAATCTTTGATTCTAAGGACAACCGCTGATGGCTACTTGGAGGGTAATCTTGCTCAAACTTTGTACTCCTCACATAATAATTGACTCCCTTTGGCGTAACAAATCGATGATCATAAGGATAACCACTGTTGAAGGAGTAAATTGGCTCCGAAGATGGAAGAAAGTTCAAAAGCAGAATTAGGAGCACTGGCAGTAACTGAATCAGAGCTCTCAGGTTAAAACTGGCAGACCCATTTTCACCCATTCTTGGACCCATCCCAGTTCCAAAGTTAAATGTACGAAACTGGGCTGTTGCCGGAGGCATTCCTCCAAAAAAGAAATTCCTAAAGATCTCTTCAGCATCAATATCAGCATCATAGAAACCGTTAAACCCTTGAGCCCCGCGCCTCGCTGGTCGTCTCTCATGAATAATCTCATCTGGACCAACAACATCATACTTTTTCCTACTCTCCTCATCACTAAGACACTGAAACGCCTTTGAAACTGCCTTAAACGCTTCCTCAGCACCTGGGGCTTTGTTTTTATCCGGATGGACCTTCAGTGACAACTTCCTATATGCCTTCCTAACATCCTCCACTGAACAATTTTTCTCCAACCCCAAAATATCATAATAATCCTTCTTCTTCCTAATCTGTCTCACAATTGTAATCTGTTCCTCTGTATATGACACCGAAGAAGATGATGATGATAATGCCCCATTCGATGAACCACCCCTATGCCTAAGATTTGAGGAAGTCTCCGACCCTTTATTTGGAATTGCCCCATCCGAAGCAACCCCATTAGGTTTTTCAGAATTCCCATTAGGGTTTTCAGAATTGTCACTAGATTCTCCTTCTACCTTAGACAATAGATCATCAACAGGCAGACTAGGATCAAGTCTACGCGCTTTTGTAATAAATTTGAGCGCACGAGTACGATCTCCACGCTCAAACGCATCTATCCCAATTTTCAAACACTTTAAAGCATCATCCTTGTTTCCGTCCATTTCAAATTGTTCACAATCACAATCCCAAGAAATTTAAAAACAAGGGATTCAATTCAAACAGAACCTAACAACACATTTATTAGAATAACGAACACGAAAAAAACCCTAATTTTATCAATCAATTCTAACGATTCAAGGAAGTGAAAATTCGAAACTTACTAAGGAAGTAAAAGACAGACAACACCGAAATCCTAATTCCGAGATCTCGAGCTCGAGCCGATTCACCCTTCGCTTTCTCAATCAATCAACGATCGATTAGCGTTTTGAAGGATCGATCAATTTCAGTGAATCGAAAATCTATCGATTTAGGGTTTCTGGTGCATTTTCGAAGAAATTTCAGAAAGAGAAAGAGAAACACCTAGGAAACCCTGAGGACAGTCCATTTATAGGTGTGACGATTTGTTGTTGAGGGAAACTGTCTGGTGTATGCCACTCACACCGGATCAGTGTCGTGTATCGACACGTGGCGTAATCTCAGTATCTTAACAAACTTGATTTGGAAGATATCTACTATTTTACGTGTTTGCCCTTGAGTTGAGGTTACACGCCAATAATATCCCATGTAGTAGTAACACGTGCACCACAATAGGTGTGATTTGGATTCTTATTTTTCCTTTCACAGCAAGCTATAAAAGATTTAAGATTTTTTTTTATCAGGGGTTTTTTATTATTTTGATTTATGAAAAATAATTAATTGAATAATTATGTTATAAGTACTTTTTATATAGCAAAATTAATTAACTACTATGGTAAAACTATTATTAAAAAGTAATTAATAAATCATTCTGAATTTTTATCCAATCAATAAATTGGAGGTCGTAGGGTCATGTAGATATTTCATCTGCACCCTCTGACATACTTTAAAAAATTATAATTAAAACTTGAATTTAGGAATTATGCTCCAAATTCGTTTGACCCACATAAGAAAAATAGTGCTCCGAATTTAAAACTTGAATTTGAAAATGTGAGTTATGCCTTTTTTTTTTTTTTTTTTTTTGGGAAAAGTTGCCTCTTTTGATCTACCCGAACATGACATAAAAAGAAAGGACATAACAACCAAAGAGTTTTATGTTATTGTTTAGCTGTTTCAAATTCGAAGAGAGAGACACATATGAAGGAAGTTATTGGAGGGTTGAGTATTAAATTTTTTAATTAAACTTTAGAATTAAAATTTAAATAAAAAAAAGATTATATTAGAAATACTCTTTTTAAATTGTATCTTATATCAATTGGTTATAAAAAAAAAGATCGGAGAGTTATACAATTTCTTTAAAAGAGGATATTGAGACTAATTACAGCATGAGACGCAATGAAAATGATATACTTGGTGAGAGCTTTGGTATTGATTCTTGCATTTAGGAATCCAGAACGGCATTAGTAATCAAAAGGATTTCTTTTTTTTTTTTGGGTATATATCCAAAGGTTTATTTGAAAGAGGGAGATTGGCGAGTTTAAAATTGAGTATGAACCATTCTACTATAAATACAATCCAAATGAATAAATCAACAAATAAAAATTTTTTAAAAAAATTTGTAATAAAATAATATTCAAATTGGGCCTAAGTTCTACAATAGTTTTGAGGCTATTATAAAGAAGGCCCGGTATTAATAGTAAAAAATAAGTAGTGTGTGTGCATAAACTCGGTGTCATACAAGTTGAGCTCCAATTTTAGATTATTTATTGTATGTGTACTATGAATAACTTCAAATTTGAGTTTAAACAGTTTGCTTAATACATACAAACTAATCAACTACTAAAATGACATAAAAAAGGGAATTTTAAAAAAAAAAAAACCCCAATACACAATCTAATAGTTTGATTTTTAATCATGACTCAATCAAATATATCAATTTAAGATTGACTTATCTACACCTATAGTTAAATGCAAATTCAAACCAACATTGATTATCTTAAAAAAGTAAAAATAGCTTACTCCAATTATTCTTTCCATATAATTATAATCTTAGAATTCGAGCTCATAAAAATGAAAAGAAAAATATAAATATCATGAGAATGTATTGCATATGAACATATCTCTTAGGAATAACTCAAATAGTAGAGTCTTTCCATTTCTTTTTTTTTTCTTTGATTCTATTCTGTTTAATTATATTTTCTTGTAAAAAAAAGTATTAGAGTTGAAGGGGTCCAATTTGAGTGAAGCCATGCGTATGATATGCTTAAGCTTATCTCCACACTAAGAAGAAGCCTCACTTCTTTTATGCACCAAGAGGGCAATGTGTTTACATAGGACCAAGATTTTAGGAGCCTGAATTCTCGTACCAGCGAGACTGTGAGAGGAGAGCTCCCCTTTTCCCAATAGTTCAAAAATGAAAAAGACCGTGCCGAGGAGATCTGATCTTTGGTACCGGGCCGACGCACTCGGTATCCCGTTCCCCGGCCATCTCTTTACAGACCCGATTCAACCCAAAAACATTTCCAACCCCACGATTCGCAAGGGTAAAATAGGAAAAGAGCCAACATATTACGCGACCACGGCGGCCAGGAGCAAGGAGAGCAAAACCCTTCTCTACACTTTGTAGGGTTTCCTCTCTCTCTCTCTCTCTCTCTCTCTCTCTCTCATCTTTGAGCTTCTTTAACTCCAGTTGCAGAGATGGAGGTGGAACAAAAGGGTCTCGAAATCGATTTGGGTAATCTCATGGCTTATGATCCTCACCACCACTTCCCTCCTAATCTCCCTTCCAGGTTCTCTCTCTCTCTCGTAATCATTTGATAGGATGTCGGGGAAAAAAAATTTAGACTCGGGCTTTTGTTAATTTATTTAGGGAATTTTTTTTCCCTGCAAGCTCTAATTGGTTTTTTGTTCCTTCATACTTTTCTTGGCTTACATTGCATCATGCTAGTGCTAGAGACTTTTACAATTTCAACAATATTGAAGTATTTGTGCTGTCTGTATAACGCAGCAACGCTATTGAAATTATAAATGCTTGTTTTCTAGTTGATAGCTTGTGCAAATGTTTGTAAAGGCGCCTGTTGAAATTATCAAAGGCAGAACTAGTGGGGATTTGCTGTATCCAACATGATTTAGGGCTTTAATGTTGTCATGGTAACTGTATTAGATAGTACCATAAGGCTGTTGCCCAAGTGGGGGCAACAAACTACACAACCTCCTGTGTTTGAGTTCAATTAAAGGAAATCTCTTATGAGACTACACCTAGGACCACCCGAGTTATGAAAAATATTGTGGCTGCCTGGAGCTTTGATGAGGCCGCATTGGTGGGTTTGCCCCTAGAGTTGTAGCCATTGCTCAAGCAGGAAGGCCATAGCAGGTGGGTGCCCTCGTATTAAAGGGTATGGTTGTTCCCCTTCCACCCTTTTGTTCAGCCAAAGGAAAAAAAAGAATTTGATAATCTTATGACTTCATCCATGTCCATGACCTTAATTTTAGATTAGGAAGGTTTCTTGAGCATGTGCTGTCATTGGTACTGTTCCTCAACTTTTTTTAATGGTTATAAATTATCAGGGAAGAGTTAGTACAACAATGTCTTCAAAAGGGCACAGAGCTTGTACAGGCTATTGGATTTGATCTTTTCAACTTACCATCAACTGAAGACCGAGATGGCCCCATTGTAACATTGCCTAAGCCTACTACACGACTTCCAAGAGAAAAGCGCGTAAGCTTTTGTTTATTTCCAACTGCACATTATAATTTTCCCACCTTTTTTTTCTTGGCGACTGGATTTTTTTTAGTTTGATATATGCTGTAAATCCATTTATGAGGAGGATTATTATAGTTTTCCATCTCTTGTCTCAAGTTAATGCTACAAATTTAAACCATCTGATGTGCTTTTATATGGTTTCCCACTATTTGACTAACACATATACAGGAATTTAAGTTAAGCTCATGGTAAAATTTTTTGAGATGAAGCGCATCTGTTAGCCACTTATAGCGCCATTTACAGGAAATTGAGTCAATTTCATGGTGTCAAATATAGACATTGGAGAGAAATGATGCACAATGAGAACTTGTTGCTGTGCATGTATGTGCAAATCTAGTACATCTAGCTCAATGGAAGATGAAGTGATTAGTATGTTGGTTGGCTTCCTAAGTCATGCCTTAATTGAATTACTTATATAATATTTTAAGGAAAAAAGACTGGTAATTGATTTCTGTAATGACTACAGATATTTTATTTTGTATTTTATATGCCTCTTATTAATGCAAATTAAAGCTCTATGAATGTTTCAGATAACATGGAAATAAAAATTTTCTTGCGTAAGTGGCAAGAAATTATATCCTGCAGGTCATTGATTAATTAGTTCATGTATATATTGCATATAGTTCTTAGTTGCTCATCTGGTCTCCTCTTCTCTTCCAGCTGCCAGAGCCAAAACCTCTGACAAAGTGGGAAGCATTTGCAAAAGCAAAAGGTTGGTGTGTCATATGCAATTCTTATTACCATTTACACATGAATTAGGGAGAGATCTCACTGTTATACAATGTGTAAAAGTGGTATTGTGGCCGATATGATTATTCAAGCTTCTCCGTGTTGTTGAGAATCTCTTGCAGGAATCAGGAAGCGCAAAAAAGACAAACTGGTGTTTGATGAGCAAACTGGCACTTGGAAGCGTCGTTATGGATATGATCGTGTGAATGATGACAATGATATCCCCATCATTGATGCAAAGATGAAAGATGGTAAAAAATATTGACTTAAAATTGAGTTTGTTGACTTGCAGTTTTAAATTTCCTCAATAAAATAAAACTGATGGTAATAGGATTGAAAAGGGTAATGAAAATTCTGGTAAACATACCTAAAGATTGTGTGCTTATTGACCTAGATACCCTAAGTCATATTATTCCTTTGTGTAGAGCCTGGTGAGGATCCTTTTGCCAAGAGAAAGGGAGACAAGAAGAAGAGAGTTGAAAAGCAAGAGAAGAATAGGTTGCAAAATCTCAAGAATGCTGCTAAAATGGGTAGCTTACCCAGGTTTGTCATTAACCCTGCTTAGGGCTGTTTCAATTGTGAATCTTTCTTTTTGAATCATTATCATCATGTAGTAAGGATTCTAACGATTCTTATTCTAGCGTCGCATGCCATGAAGATGCTTTTTCTTGCATGCATGTAGATAATTTCTGGCTAAGTTGCTTTGTTGTTGGTCTAAAATAGGATAACCTATTTATCAACTTCCATTGAAGTGCAACTAAGGATAAACATAATTTGAGGCATAAGCAGAAAACATGGAAGATGACAGCATCAAAAAGCCACTTTGGGATTTCTATTTGGATGTGTTGAGCCTCAGTAATGTTACATGACTTGGCACTTTCGATGCCTCTGGGTTATAGGATCAAATTACGTTGTTTGTAATCTAGTAAGTGAAAATATCTTTCCTATTCTTACCCTGAAGAGATAGTCTCAAATTGTTTGGTTGGGTACAACTGTTTAATCAGGAAATAGTATAATCACTGATGTCATGCGGATGCTTTTCTTTGGACAATGATGGACTGTGTCTTTTTATCTTGCTGCTGTAAACATCTATCAGCTGCTTGTCTCTTGATCCTAGGAGCTTGAACACTATTGTTTATTTTAATTAATGGATCCTGAAGGTTAGCTTTTTATTCGTCTTCTTTATCGTGGCGTGAGCATGCACCACACTTGCTTGGGACCATTTGCTTCTGCCACTACAAAATTCTTTAGATTTTGTCATCAGCCCTGTTATTCTTAATGTTTTCCTTACTCTTGTAATTTTCACTTCCAAGTCTGATCTGAATTTATTATAATGCCTAAGAATTCATTTCATTTAACTCTTCATTTAAAATATAATATCTGATAATGGTTTGGTCAAAAGAGAGGATTGCCTAGTGGTTGGTTGTATATCTTCAGGGATTTATTGTGAGCATAAGATTGCATTTATTAATGGTCTTAAACTATAATCTTACTAATCTTTTTTTTTTTTTTAACAATTTGTACTATAATTTGCCTGCTGAATTTTAATTTCTTCATCTTAGGATATGCATTCAGCGGGGGGAAATATATATATATATATATATATATAATTCTAATAGAAACAGCAGGGGAAATATATGTCATACCTCTTTGTAACAAGTGCATTACTTTTCTGCAGCCATGTTCAGCTTGCTGCTATGGCCTTACCAATAACTGGTACCCAAAATGCACCTACAAAACTTAATAAAAATGAACTGCAAGATATAGCTGGAAAGGCAGGAACTTCAACAGCAAGCGGTGGGAAATTTGATAAGAAGTTGCCAGGAGAGAAGCCAGAGAAACATGAGGGGAAGTACCGCAAGGTTAGTTATACTTGTCCTACTCCATATTATTTGCTGCTTTTCATATTACTTGCATCAAATTTATGTGAGATTCTCTCGTTCTTTGTGTACGTGCATTTTCAGTTCCTACCTGTTGTGGAAAAAAGAGGTGCAGATTCCCAAGAGAGGAAGCAGACTGAAAGGGTTCTGAACAAGCTAATCTCTAAGAATTCACATGAGATATTTGATACTAACAAGGTACGCAATGCACATACTTTCTTTTGGGGGGAGGGGGTGAGGATCTTATGAGGCGTTTATTTTTCACCCTTTTATTTGTGTAAGTGATTTGCTCTTCAATCTTTAATGAAATGTTTTACTGTATTTTTTCTGTCACAACAGGCTGTTACCATTATCAATGCCAAGAAGGATAAGAAGAAGCAAAGCAAAAAATCAGAGAGGTCTTCATCAACTCCTAGTAAATTGAAACCAAACAAAAAGTCTCACAAGTCGTTCAAAAAGGGATCATCAAGGAAATCTTCTAAACAAGGAAAGTCAAAGTGATTGTAGTGTAAGAATAGAATCGAAATTTTGAATTTTGGCCTGTAGGAATTGCGAAAATTTTGCATTTAGATTATATGTATTCTTGGTTTGGCTGTTTGAAAGATCTATCTGCCCATTCTCCTCTCTCTCTCTCTCTTTCTCTCTCTCACACACACACCCCCCCCCCTGCAATGATAAGCTGTTGAATGGCAGGCATGCTTTCAATCAATCAACTGAACAGCAGAAACTGATTCATGCTCTTGACAAAGGCTTCACACATTTGAAGTCATGTCATTTTCTTGATCATACTTGGGATCCTCATCTCATGTGCTAACCTTAAAAATCCGTAGTTTATTCAATTTAATTTTGTTGGAACTTGGACATTTTTTTTTTGTTCTTGAGTTTGGTCTATCGTCGAGTATCTAGAATTTTGCTTCGATTAATTTTGATAGAAATGTTATCGGGTTCTAATTGGGAGAGAGTTCTCTTAACGTCGTTTTTATCATCATCAAGCTGCAAACCCGAACACTTGGTATGGGGTGCTAATGTTTTTCTTACTAAACCAATGATGCGTTGGTTTTCAATTTCGTATATGACGGGTCATTTTCGTATTCGATCCCACTTGGTCCTAGTGCCCTTCCCACTTGATAATTGTTACCTTAGAAATGTTTGTTTTCAATTTCATATATGACGGGTCATTTTCAATATCTGCTACATGTTCACATATAAAGTTGAGCTGAGTATATGAACGTGTAGACAGAAATGAGAACCCAGCTTTATCAATACTTGAATATGTGGAAGAGTGAGCTGCAAACGTTTGGGGTGGTTTCGTAACAACCAAAAAGTATCAATTCTATCCAAATTTTTTGGCATTGAGTGCAGACAACTAGGCTTTGGATGTTTACTAGGAAAGATCACAAAAATCACATTGCACCAACATAGTTTACCATTTCTTGTTGGTATATGATCTTGGGTTGTTTTTCCGCAACAATCGATGTTTTTCTTGTTTGACTTTTGTCCTCTCTCTCTCTCTCTCTCTCTCCCCCCCGTCTCTGTGTCCTTCCCCCCACCCCCCCCCCCCAAAAAAAAAAGAACCGTTGTGATAATATTTGTCAGTTGAAACATTCAATGAAAAATTATAGTTTGAAGGAACATTGTAACAGCCTTCTCCTCCTTTTTTGTTCCTCAGAAGGAAACCTAGTTTCTACGGTAATCTACACGTCTCTATTAATTCCCTTGAATAACATCGAACAATCCTATATTCTCTCAATTTCTCAACTTCACCTTCATAGTTATTCTCTTTTTCAGCTACAAAGAAGCGTATGGCCTTTTCCTTCAATGGCATTTTAGCACACCCCATTTGCCTAAATTCATCTCTTCACCTCTTCAACATTCTAACTCAGAGAGAGAGATTTAAACTGGTTTTGGGTGATGGGTCATAAGAGATTGGAAGATTGTAAAAGTGGGTTGTGGTCAAATTCTGGATTAGGGTTTAAATGTGATGTTCAAAATGATTGCTTTCTACCCTGTGGAGGCTTATTTGCAAGTATTGGTCAGATAGGTAACGGTCTTGGGAATTCCTTAAATTCCTCAAATTTAGGAAACAATGTTGTGAAGTTTCAGTATGGCGACCTTTCTATGAAATACATGTCATTGACTCAGTCTGGTTTTAGATTCAATTGGCTTCCAGAGTTAGTACCGGGTGAGACAACCATGGAAGTTGGAGAGGAAGGTTTAATGAAGAAAACGAAGAAATGGGTTGGTCTAAGATTGAAGGTTAAGGTTGGAAATGCTTCCCTTTGGAGGTTGATTAGTGGGGCTATAGCAGGTGCTGTTTCGCGTACTGCAGTTGCTCCTTTGGAGACTATAAGGACTCATTTGATGGTTGGAAGTTGTGGTCATTCAACTAGGGAAGTGTTTCAAAGTATTATGCAAAATGATGGATGGAAGGGATTGTTTAGGGGGAATTTGGTTAACGTTATCCGCGTAGCACCTAGCAAGGCTATTGAGGTTTGTGAGCATCTCTTTTGCACAATCTTAAATTTGTTTAGTCATGTTAGTTTTTGTTGGGACATTATGGCGTTTAGCAGATTGCTATGGCTTGATGCTTTGATGCTTCAAATTTGCTTGTTTTTGTTCGTCAGCCAAAAGCCATGTTGGCTTGTGGTGATAAGAAATGCTCATATTACTGTTTCTTCGGAGAAATCTCAATGGTTAATCCAATTGATTCATGAAAATGAATCCTTTGTTTCGTTCTTCGTTCTACTTTCACCAAAGTACTGACTAAACTGCATTCCACTTTGTTTTCTTTTATATATTTACAACATGCAATCGCTTGTAATTTAGATTAAAATTTTGAGGTGGAGAGTTCTGTATATTGCATCATGTCATGATGCATAGAGTTGGCTGATATGACTTTCTATTCCCCCCCGGGGCGGGGGGGGGGGGGATGAGTGAGCCCGACAGAACAGGATTAACGTGGAGAGTTTGCCTCCTAAAAAGTCAAGTTAGCTGACAATTTGTATACCTTTGTCAGGATAATGTGTCTGAGTTGGTCCACCTGACTTTTGGCTGAAGTCAGAGGGCAAGTCTGTAGTCAACTCCAATTTTTAAGTGCATACCTCTTCTCTTGGGAAGAAGCGGCTTTGGCACACGTGTAGTGTCAACTATAAAATCCTGCGTTTTGGATGTTTTCGGAAGTTTTTTTTTTTTTGTCCCCCTTTTTAAGAGATGGACTAGATTTGTTTCCCCTGCCGGCACAGAGATCTCCTGCACCTTCCCCAAGAATATGCAGCAGTGAAACCTCAAAACATCCGAAGTTCAAGGCCGCAATCGCAGTTCTGGCTAGTCTTTGCTCACTGCCACATATCCACACTTCATCCAAATCTAGAAATTTGCAGAAATTCACATATTCTAATCTCAATACTTATTTACTTGCAAGAATTTGATGCTCTCGTGTGACTTACCAAAAAAAGGGAAGGGGGGGGGGGAAGCTTTCTGTGACATTGATCATTTTGCTGCTAAAAATCTGCAGTTATTAGCTTATGATACGGTAAAGAAGCACTTGACCCCAGAGCCAGGAGAGCAGCCACAAATCTCTCTCCCCGCTTCTTTAATTGCAGGGGCTGTCGCAGGAGTGAGCTCTACTATATGTACATACCCCCTTGAGTTACTCAAAACCCGATTAACTATCCAGGTAGGCCAAAATCTGGACCCCAAGTTTTTGATGATATGTTTTAAGCACCAGTTGGACTTGTGTTTTGCAGAGAGGCGTGTACAACAATTTCCTAGATGCTTTGATAAAAATTGTTCAAAAGGAGGGACCTGCAGAGTTATACAGAGGCCTTACACCGAGTGTAATAGGAGTTATCCCATATGCTGCTACCAATTATTTTGCCTATGACACATTGAGGAAGGCTTACAAAAAGGCCTTTAGTCAGGAGGAAATTGGAAACGTGATGACTCTTTTGATCGGATCAGCAGCCGCTGCCATTTCTAGTTCTTCAACTTTTCCTCTTGAGGTCGCGAGGAAGCACATGCAGGCAGGTGCTCTCAACGGAAGACAATACCAGAACATGTTGCATGCTCTTGCAAGTATACTTCAACATGAAGGACTGCCGGGTTTGTATAGGGGCTTAGGTCCCAGTTGCATGAAGCTAGTGCCTGCTGCTGGGATTTCTTTCATGTGCTATGAAGCCTGCAAGAGGATACTGATTGAGTAAGAATATTTATAAGTAGACCACACTGGTTTTGGTCCATTTTGTCTGTAATAAGGAAGAAAGGAATTGAAGAAGCCGGCACAAGAAGCTCAATTTTGTTTCTTTTTGGGATCAAGGACCTCCAGTAGGATAACTCTTTGAATTTTGTTTCGTCTGATAAAATTAAAGATGAACTCAAATTCAGCCGACAGTGGATTGAATCAACACCAAAAATTGTACTTCTTGTTTCCCTCTGGCCAATGGGATGAGGGAAAAGGTAAAAAGCAATCTAGGAGAGTGCCGTGGTAGGGCTAAGAACCAGCTGATTTGAATCGAGCCAAACAGTGTTGAAGTTACATACTAAGCTCATTTGAAATGAACAACCTCCTGATGAGCCAAGCCACTAGCCACTCACGAATGGTTTGATCTATTAGCACTCGTTCATGAAGAACAAACATGGGAATCTGAGTAATTAGGTTCATTTGCCTTCTGACATCATAATTCTTACATGTTACAAGTCTGCAATTTAGCCAGCAACAGCAACCTGGTTCAGCATATCCCCCCAAAGCCAACAAAGAACCAAACTTGGAAACCATCCTAACTTCAACAGCTAAAAGTCACCAGTAACATCTCAAGTGAAACCAAGCTGACTCTCACGTAATTTGGTTATCTTGGTGAAGAGAAGCAAAGCTAGGGTATCATACAAGCGCACCCACACACACACACACACAAAAAGTTCAGCTTGGAAATGACCAGCAACCCCAAGGCTAACAATCACAGATTTCCAGCCAAATAGGAACATTCTTTCACCTGTCGGATCATGTCATATAACAACAGTAGCGACATATTCAACACATTCTGTAGTCTATAAACTAAGGAAATGAATATAAAACAACAATTTTGAATTTTGAATAGCAAAAGATCTTCGTTGGCTTCTGTTCTCCTAGGAAAATAATCACCAGACACTAGTGTTTACCAAACTCATTTGGGACCATCACTGAAGCTTAAAAGTCAAAGATATCAACGAAAATCTGGTGGAAAATCACCCAACGCCGAAACAATCCCTTTCCAGCTTTATTCCTCAGCATCCCCAGCCTCCCTCTCTTCTGCAGCAGCAGCCATCAACTCATCAAAGTTTTCGGTCTTCCCCAGAAGTATTTCAATCTGAGAAGGAAAACATAATTTTATGTTAGCAACCTTTTAAGGGGACTTTCCTTGAATAATCCTAATGCATTAGATTCAGTGAAGAAAATTTCTCGTGTAACAAAGCCCAAAGATACAATCGATGTCATCAAATGAAGAGAAAACTGCAATGCAAATCTTCAGCAACTCCACTAAGCACTACATGCTATTCAAAGTCAAAGCCAAAGTATTAAACCAATCACTTCATATACTTACTTTAGCCTTTTGTATGGGTCTTCCCCTTGATTCATCCTTCATATCAACAGTTGATGTTGTGATCTCTGCAAATTTTACAAATTAAGACCCAAGGTATAGCCGGATAAAAAGAAAAAGAAAGACAATTGAAGCATCAGAATTATTACTCTTCTCAACAGCAAGTCCATTGTTTTTAAGAATTTCTGCTACTGTGACAACTGTGGCAATAGCTGCAGATATTTTGGGAAAAAGAACGAATCAAGATTTGGAAAACTAAGATTTATACTATTTGTAATTGAGAAGCACGATGAAATCATAAAGCAACCATAATCTACCCACCCAGTACCCATCTACATCAATAATACACCAATTGAACATGCATCTAACAATATTTTCAGCAAACAAATAATGAACAACATGCTCAAGCCATTTGTTTAGCCCAGCAATTATAATAGGATAACCAAATAAACCAGTGACTTTCTTTTTCCCTCTCCCCCTATATTTCTTGGTCAGTCAAATCCCAGGTGCCTTGGAACAATAAAGAGTGCTACCCTTAGATTGATTTAAACTTTTTCCAGAAGCTTCTGGCAGCTTCCCAAAAAAGTTTATATATCTCCTTTTCTTTTTTGACAAATTAATAAATGGGGGATGCAAATGGTTCATATGGAAAATTCTCCACATGAAGATAAAGAAAAACAACCAAGAAATCAGCTACTCAAAATAAATTTAATGAAAGCTGACAACAAGAACAAAGAGACAACCATCAAAAGTCACAGTAGGACTCCTATCCTTAATTTGCACAACCTAAGAGAAACTCACACGTCTGCGTGAATGTGTTTTCCACCCCACCGATGGAGGGTGAATGTAGGGACATCCCCTCGCTGAGACTGCAAGTTGGAGCAGCAAAGTGATCATGGAGTCCTCATTGCTATGTGCCTATCACACATGGTGTGCCACGAATTATGAAAACCTCTCCCGTGGAATACCACGCCACCTCTTCCACATACGAGGGAAGCGCTCGGCCTTAGGCACATTTCAAGGACAGGTGTTTTTCATTCATGATCAAATCATATTTTAGAATCTTGAAATTTGAAAATCCTCAAATAATTAATTTATGATGTAGCTAATTTATAGATTCCATTAATCACTTGGGTTGAAATAATTGCAACCCCTAGGTTCTTGCACTATATTTTTTCTAAAAGAGAACATGAAAAAGTGGGAATGATCGTATTACAATCAAGAAAAAGAAAAAAGAAAAACTGTCTCATGACCTAAACTTGATGGAGGTAGATGCATAACCCAAGCCTAGGAATTTATAGCTTGAAATTTGAAACACTTCCTAAAAATGAGGAAAATAACAATAACATGAGATAGCCCCTTCACTAATTTAACTCAGATCCCATCAACAGTTGTATAAGTGACTTAGCAGTCAGCAACACCTTCACACTTAAAGGGCCACAATGCATTTACAATATTAAAACAGTATCGAGGGAAAGCACAAATCCAATAGAAAGGCCATTGCTTTCTACCAAAAAATCAGCACAAATCCCACAATCCACACGTATTCTAGCATCTTCTGTCTCGGATGGAAAATATATGTGGGAAAAAGCTGTAGAAAGACTTCTGTAAACATGCTTTGCTAAGCAGAGCCTTGTGTCAACCACATTTTGACTTAATTAATGGAAAGTTATGCAAGTTAAAAAAAAAAAAAAGAAAAAAGAAAAAGATGTAGGTAATTGATTACATGACAAAGGTAAAAACGTGGTTTAAGAAAAACCAAGATAAACAGCAAAATCACGTCTTGTCTCACTGCTTATGCACCAAACAAAGCTTACGCGAACTCTACTCCTAAATCTGCATTGTAATTGCAATGATATTTCAAGTGGGCCATCCAATATGAATCATGGGTACCATAAGCAACAAAATTTTGGATGCACCATGTGATATGCCGAAAATGTAGTTCTTCTTTTTAACAAGAAGTAAATCTCACATTTTTAAATGCACATACTAACAGTTTTGAGATACTTCACATAGTTATAAATTTTATACTGTTTCTTATGTCAAAGAAGTAATATAACCCTAATGACGTGTCACGGTGGCATCATGTCATACGTGTCATTGTTCTTTCTCATGCCTCTTAAGCCATCCATTATATAGTTCTAACTTTCCAAACAAAAGCACCCCAACCATTTCAGGTAGCTGGAATTGAATTTCATTTCTTCTCCAGAACAATAGCAGTAAAAACTTTAGCATGAGTGCCACTACCCAGGATATTATAAATTTTGTACCAGCTAGGAATTCATAAAATTTCTAGCAAAAGAAAACATTGCCAAGGCATTGATAATTAACTTATCCAAGATAAGCATCACAGATAACTCTTCATAATTTTCACAATACAGAAAAAGACCCATCAGAACTTCATGACAAAGTCAAAGCTGAAACACTTATCTCAAAATTAAGTTCTCAGGCAATTCATATCATTACCGTATCATGAAAAAGTCTGCTCAGCTTCCACTGTGTGATAAAATCACCAGCTTAAACTCACAAACAATTCACTCCCAACAATTGCTTTGAATACCATCAGAGAATTCTTAATTGACCAGTCAAAAATAGCGAAGGACTAAGCTAATGTTCAAGCTCAGGATACTATCGAAGGGATTATCAAGAACCTTCACTGAGGTATTAACAGAGATACTCAAACATCTAACAGAATGAGATAGAATGCAAAACAAACCAGAGCTAACACCCACAGATCCATCAGGATTGATTACGTACTAAGCTAAAAATTCAAGCTCAGCATCTCCATATGGGTGGAAACAAAGATGAAGGCCGGCTCAAGTTCCCATATGCATTTAATAACAATGTGGGGTTCAAGCAAATAGAGGTGTTGAAACAACTTTACAGACCCAGAATGCACTTACTTCTAAAGACAAACAGATTCGAGCCTTGATAGTTCACAATGAAGGAAATTTGGCAAAAACACCCACTCAAATCGCAAATAAGGAAAATCAAAAACAAATTGAAGGTATTGAAAGATTACCCATTCCAAGGGCTGAAAGCTCCACCTCGTTATGCTGCTGCATATACCTCTACAACAAAAGATAGGTAAAACCCAGATAAGTCATCACAAAACAGAACCCTGAGAAGCAAAAGTCTCGCGCAGAGAGCATCAAAAACCAACTAAATTCACAAATTGACAAACAAATCTCAAAAGGTTTCACAGAATCAGTATCCAAACCCTAGATCTCACAAATGACAGAGAGAGAGAGAGAGAGAGATACTTTGGCGAGATTGACGTAGAAGAAGAGAGGCTTCTTCGTGTTGGAGACTTGAATACGATTCTTCTTGTGAAAATCGTTGCCGTTGTTGTTGATGTTGACGTTGTTCATTCCCTCCGTAATCTCCTCCATTGTGGGGCTTTAGAGAAAGAGATTTCGATTCGCGCAAACCCTAAACCCTAATTTTCTCTCTCTCCGCGCGTGAACTCTCTTATATGCCAGCGCAGGCAAAGTAAGAGTGAATACTTGGAAGAGATCCATCAGGTTCTCATGGAGCGATCAAATCAGAACAAGACACGTATTGTAACAATTGTTTATTTGAAAACGTGTCAACTATCCATCGGTTATTATGTGAGCGTGTGTGTGATTATACATGATTTGCATAAAAATTCAAACTTTTTTAACTTAATTATGTTATATTATATGTAGAAAAATAATAATAAAAAAAGGTTTCGGTTATTAACTAAAGTGAATTAATATTATTATTAAAAATCAAATTAAAAAATTGAATCGAGTTTGTTATTTGATTAAAATATTAGTTGACAAAGTCATGACGTGTCATACTAGGTCTGAATCATGAACTACGAAAAATAGGGGTATTTTGATAATTTTATCCTTAAATATGAAAGATGAATTTTTAAATATTGATATTATAATTTTGTTGTCATTTAGTTGTGAAATTAAGAAGTCCTACACGATAAAGCAAACACTTATCAGGAATAAAACTTGATAAATTGAAATAAGTTATTTATTCATTAATCAAATTCATGGACACAACTTGCAATTTATAGTTTCCCTTTGTAGGATTTTTCTTTTTTTTTTTTTTTAAACTTCGTTTCTCTTTATAAAAAAAAAATTCTGTCAAATAAAATTTTTCTGTTTAAAAATAAATTTTTTTAATAAAAAATAGAAAAAGTAATTTTAAAAAAGAAACTCTTGATATAACTTTTTCCTTTTCTTTTTTTAATACTTTATTTTTTTTTGAAACTATATTATTTTTATTCCATTCATATACTCACTTGAATGATGAGAAATTTTAAATATATTCATGTCATAAATGTATTCATAAATATTATGATTTAGATAAATTTAAATATTTTTTTGTAAATTCCAAATATGTTTATAAATAGTTTTTTTTATTTTATTTATATAATTTAGGTATTCATAAATATATGACTTATTTTATTTTCGAATTATTTATGTTAAAAAAATTTGTATATTTATCAATATTTAATTTTAATAGTTTAAAAAGTAATTGATTTATTTTTATTTTAATTGTTAGTATTTGTACATTTTATTTTTGAAATGTAGATTTTTGAAATTTAATCGATCGATGATGCAGAAAAAAAATTATACTTTATGCATATACCCTTTACGGTAATTTCATTAAAAATAGAGTTTACAAAATATATTTTATCGACACATTATTTATAAAAAGGAGTATAAAAATAAAAATGTCAAATAAGCTTTTTTGAAAAGGAATTAATTTATATTTCTCTTGGAGAAAATAAGAAGAAAACTCTAAAGGATTTAAAATCCCTCTGTAGTTATTAAAATTTGGAGATATTTAAAAATGTTGGAGTATATCAACGTCATATAAACATAGTGATATGATACTAAATTCTTTTAATCAGTCATTGAGAGACTCCGACCCTCGAATGAAAATAATGATTGAGAGTCCAATGGTTAGAGGATTCAAGTGGAGAGCCCAATTACACCTGGTTAACAAATTTGCATGCTCTAACTCAGTCCAAACTTATCGAAGGTTAGCAATTTGGCTAAGCAAATAAACGCCCCATTGGATTTCTCGAGTGCTCCCCCACAAAAATATGGTGAGTGTTAAAAAACATTATTTGAACACGCCGAAGAGAGAAAACATGAGAGCAACTTGAGCCTTCCCTGCCTCCTCTTATTCCCTCTGACCTTTTGGTTCCAAGGAATCTTAATAAGATCTTGTTTTTATGGACAGACTAGAAATATTATATCTCGATGATAAGTTGCATCCTTTTCCACGAAATCATCTAATGATTAAGACCTCTTATTCTAGTTTGTGTGTTTAAACATTTATGAATATATGTAATTTTACGATTATAATGATACTTACAATGATACTTACGTAACAAAAAAAAAAATCAGGGAATTTCCACACTACAAAGGTGTAAAAAGCTCAAATCTCTCTCTTTGGTTATTTATTGCTTGAAATAATAAGATCCATGTTTTATGCTTATCCGTGTGATATATGAAAAATACATTGTGCATTCGTGTCGAAATTTTTAAATGGCAAGTTTTCTCACTTAAGTTATGCTTGCTATTCCCTTTTTTTTTTTTTTTTTTACCTTTTCTCCATGGAGAGTGGCGCACAGGTCCTTAAATACGATGCAAAGATTCCCAAGTGTTCACATAGATTTCAAAGCTTTACAAAATATTCACCCAAGAAGGTTTTCATTACAAACAGCTAGTCAAGGATCACGGCCAAGAGCTCAATCGACTCTAGCAGCCTTACGGTAAACTCTATCCAACAGCATATGGCGCAGTTGAAACGAAACAAACAGTCAGAAAGCTAATCATCTCAATGCAACCCATACATAACCCAGTAGTAAATGACAAAAAGTATAAGTTTCAAAGCATAATAAGCAGTGAAATTGGTTTATGTTGTCTACTTTGTTCATCTGTCTGGCTTCAGAATCCATTCAGTTGTTATGCTGAACCCATATTATATATACTAACCCCGAAACTGAATTGAGGCAGGTCAGAGATTGGAGTGAGCGCAGGGTACTATTCCCAGCCATTGGCAACAACAGACCCATAATCATAGCCATACGCGTGAGCAGGGACTGAGTGGGATGCCTCGCCACCATAAGAGCTTGTTGGGTAGCTGTAGCTGTAATTGCTTGACCGTGATGCACTTCTGAAGTCATGTCCACCAAACTTGCCGCCACCATACCTACGAGACCTACCATTGCTGCTGCTACCATAAGATGTCTCAGCATATTGAGCAAGCCAGGGAGGAACTTCTTGATTAGCTTCCTGCATAAGGTTAACAAGTGACCTAGCCAGAGGGAGGTTCTTGTCATCAAAAAATGCTGTTGCTATGCCAGTTTTGCCTGCACGGCCAGTCCTGCCAATCCTGTGAACATAGTCATCTATATCTTTGGGCAAGTCAAAGTTGATGACATGGGCAACATTAGGAATATCCAGACCCCTTGCAGCAACATCTGTGGCAACCATGATTGGAGTAACTCCAGTTTTGAAAGATCTTAAAGCTCGCTCTCGCTCCTTCATGTAACACCGGTTGAGACAAGGGAAAAGAATAAGTGTCAGTTTAGAATACCAACAAAAGTTTATCAATATAGATCCTAACCACCTCCAACTGCATATAGATAGCAGGGCAAGGAGTCAAAACAACATGGGAAGATACTAAACAGAAAATGCTCTCCACATTTCAAATGCCGCACCTGCCCACATTATTTCATGCAATCAAAATACTCTCCATATTTCAACATACAAACACATTTTTTCTTTTGGAAAAGCTTAGGACCTTGACATTAACATATAAATGCGCATGAAAATGAAGAAATAAATTGGCACCTACCCACATAATTTCATGCAATCAAAATACTCTCCATATTTCAACATACAAACACATTTTTTCTTTTGGAAAAGCTTAGGACCTTGACATTAACATATAAATGCGCATGAAAATGAAGAAATAAATTGTGGAAAAGCACAAAAATTAAAAGCTAACCATTTGCACTTTGTCACCATGTATAGCCGTTGATGGGAAACCATTTCGAGACAAATGGTGTTCTATTGCATCTGCACTTCTTTTAGTCTCTACAAACACCAGTGTCAGAGCATGCTGCAAGTAGATAATAATACAGGCTCTTTCATCAGCCAGGTTTAAAGATATCAGGTGAAATCAACTTCTAATGCAAGAGTTGAATGTGAGAACAGAAGGGGTGCTACAGATATATAACATTCTCTAAATAAGCAAAATAACCAAACCTTTCCATGAGTGCCTTTCATCCTTTGCTCTTGCAGAATGTTAATCAGATGTCTTCTTTTATCCATGTCAGGAATATATTCAACTTTTTGTATGATCAGATCAGTGCTTGAACCAACCCTTCCAACAGAGAGAAATATATAGTCTGATAGAAAGTCTGCTGCAAGTCTCTACAAAATTACAGAAGTGAAGCACACTAATCAACCAGGAGCAGATAGTATGAGATGGATGAAATAATTTCCAAAGGCAGTCATTAGGGACGTTAAGTTTCAATGCGTACAAGTCCTGATGAAACTGACCAGCCAATTGCATCAATATAAAGCAGATGGCATGAGCTCTAAAGTACATATAGGCTCAGTTGTTACTTCTAATATATACCAGATATAGCCAGGGAGATCTATGTTGAGATTGTGAAACAGATGCAATAAGATGTAACTTACAGAGGAATCACTACGCTTAAAGCTTGATTGAGGAAGAAGACAATGAGAGAAGGAAAAGAGAAAAAGGAAAGAACCTTGCAGCAAAAATTGGAATACAACCCAAAGACAAGGGTACAAAAGTCCTTGTGTCCAAATAGGATAAATCTCCCAACATAGTGCCAAAATATTAGGAAATTTCATAAATCTTAAAATTTAAGGTTCATACGTGTTTTCGATCATGATAGTAGTTGTGCTGGTTTGGACACGAACTTGAAACAAAGGAGCCCAAAATGGAATCCATGTGACTAGTAAAATGTGATGCCATTTAAATGAGGACACACCCAAGCTATCCTACAAACCAATAATCTCGGGCAGAAAAGTATATGATATCAACAACCAATTGTCTATGAGAAGGGAAATCAAGGGAATTTCCAGAGGATAAAGTGAACAAACCTGTATAACATCAGGAAATGTAGCACTAAAAAGCATAGTTTGCCTCACACCGGGTGAAGGCATGTCCATCTGCTCTACAATTCTTCGAATTTGAGGCTCAAAACCCATATCCAACATTCTATCAGCCTCATCTAAAGCCAAGAATTTGATTGAACTAAGAGAAACCCTTGCTCTCTCAATCATATCCACCAAACGTCCAGGAGTGGCAACTAAGATGTCAACACCGCACTCTAGGTTACGTAACTGTCAGACAAAAGAAATATTCAATAGTGAACCAAAATAAAGGCTTGTGGACAAAATTCCAAGAAGATTATTAACAAAAACTATCAAAACAAGAATGTAGTGGAACTGACAAACTAGATGCTAATTTGTCAGGTGCACAAAAATAACATGATGATCACCCAAGAAAATAAATGTGAAGAGAGCTAAAAGAAATAAATTAAAATAAATATAGATACGATGATGAGGAACAATACTATCAATGACAGTAATAACAAGACTGGCTTGTCGATACAACCCACGCCTAAAGCATGCCTGAGATAATATAACTCAAAGGAAAGCAATAGCACCAAACGATATTAGCTCAGTTAGCAAAACACTAATATACAAAGATTGATCAAATATTTGGCACCGGACGCTTGAAAGAGACAGCATACTGAATTTTCATGAGGTACTTCTTAAAATGGTCATAATTTCATACTTCACCAGGACAAATAATTGAAAGTCGGCAACATTCCAGGAACTGTTACCAAGTCCAAACTACAGAACATGCCTATGAAAAGTAAGTTCCAGATCTATAATCCATGAATTCAAGGTGGACTTTAACAGTCAACTTACAGTAGTAAATTTTATTGTTTGATCCTTTACAAACATCTTTTCCATGGGAGAAACATCACATAAAATTTTAGGTTTTAATTAATCATAGCACGTCTTATATCCTAGTCCAACAGACACCCTACTGCAACTAGCACTATAGCACATACATAAAAACAAAAGAAAAACCAGACAAAGAAAAAATATAAGCAGCAGTAAGAAGCCAACCTGCTGAGAAATTGGGGCCCCTCCATAGGCAACAGCCACCTTCACACCAGTCTGATAAGCAAACTTTTTTGCCTCCTCGTGTATCTACTAACAAAACAACAACCATTGTAACACATATCAAACAAGAACTCCACAAGACAAAACAATAAAAGCACCATTTTAGCTACCAATTCACCTGGCAAGACAACTCTCTGGTAGGAGACAAAATAAGAGCAAGTGGGTGAGCAATTCTAGAACCAGAAAACAACCCCATATCGCTGTTTGGCTGTTTAGACCTCAAAATTCCACTAATGATCGGAAAACAAAATGCAGCTGTTTTCCCAGACCCAGTTTGTGCACATGCCATCAAATCACGCCCAGCTAGTGCTATAGGAATAGCATGTTTTTGAATTGGTGTGGGCTTAACATACTTACACCTCTTGATGTTCTCACTCAAACCCTCACCCAAGTCAACATCATCAAAGGAATTGACTGGTGGGGGTATGTTTGAGCCACTAGTCTCGACCGGGATATCCTCGTATGCATCAAAATTAATACCACCGCCACCATCATTACCATCACCTGCAACAACATTGGTGCTAACATATTCATTTTCAACAACATTGCGATCAATAATCTCTAAGTCATCAAACTTGCTATTCATGTCAAATGGAGTTTGAGGGTTTTGGGACTGGCGGCCAGGACCCCAGTACCGCCCACCGCGGCCAAGACCACGACCACGACCACGACCACGACCACGGGCCCGAACTGGTCGACCCGGGTTGGGATTAGTAAAACGGTTGACCTGGTCAAACGACCTTGTGATGTGCAGGGTTGAAACACCATTGCTGGTTCTGAGGTGAGGAGGAATGTAAGAGCGTCGCGTCGGGCGAGAAGAGGGTTTGAATGGTTGAGTGTCATCTGTAACAGAGTCAGACCATGATGACATTGTCATGTGGGTTCCCCCCCCCCCAATAAAAAGCTTGTTGAGTGAAATAGAAAAGACGAAATGTAGAGAAGGCCCAGACGGAGAAAAAGTGTATGGAGTGAGGAATATGTGATTGGGAAGCTTAATGTGGGGTTTCAATGATAACCCTAGCGAGAGAGAGAGAGAGAGAGAGAGGGTGTGGCGTGTGAACGGAGTGGAGTAAAGGGGGGTGGGAGAGATAGAGAGAGAGGGGAGAAACAGAATGAGACTCTGTTTCTTTCCCAAAAAAGCTCCAAAAACAGACTTTATGGTGAGCAAGAGAGAGAGAGAAAACGGAGAGAGAAGAGTGTGTGTTTTTCAAGAGTGAGGAGAGGAAAGGACGTTTTTCTCGAGAGGAGAAAAAAATGTGAGAGAAGGGGGGGGGGTGCGGGGTGCTCTCCCGGAGAGTAGGAGTTTTCTTGGAGAGTGCGAGTTAGTGGAGCATTATCTGGCGCGAGTGGGAGATAGTAGCCTAGCATGCGAGGGTAAAAACGACCAAAAATATGAAAACCTATAAACGGACGCCACATCATCTTGTATATTTTACGATTTTTAAATCCGATGATGACTTCATCTATTACCTGATTAAATGAATTGATATGAACACTTTTTAACTTATTTATTGAATTTCACAACTTAAATATATAATATTCGAAGTTATTTTAGGGGATATAATTTTTTTGAATTTTTAAAAACTAGAAAAATATTTTCTTTTGTTAGTAAAAAGATTATTAAGACAACTAATATTATTGAGAATTATTACTCATAATAAAAAATTTGATTTTAGTTATAACTATTAATTTTTTGGATAATTTTTTTGATGCAACCCTACGAAAATATGGAGTCACAAAACATGTCATAACTCAAATAATTCCACCAAAATGCAACTCACTGTAAATCATAATATTTTATATGTATTTTTTGTAAATAAATTCTATTAATCAAATTCAAGTGTAGAATCTTAGTGTTCAAAGATATTTGTGAGGATCACTTATAGTATTTTGGAGATTTTATGAATTGTTGGATTTTATAAAAGAAAAAAGGTAAAATTGGAATTTATAAATTGTTGGAGGATAGAGAAAATTGTAATTTCCATTACAAATGAATCGGTAAGTCTTTCCCACGAAAGCATTTTGGAAGATTTTGCTTATGACATACGTGGCAGATCTCAATTGGTCCACTCGCATTTACCTTGTATGAGCAAGTAGTGCGCGTGGGTTTTGGTTCGGGCAAAATTGGAAAAGTGTTGGGCCAGTGGAATTTGTTGCAGCGAGGGACGGCTGACGCGGCGAGAAGATCAGGGGCCATATACTGTGCCCTCCCGCGTGACAGATATTTTTTGTTTCATTTGGTGTGAAAAACCAAAAAAAAAAAAAGAAAATAAAAAGGAAATTGTTATTTCCAAGAGGGGCTCGACGATTTGTTAATTTCACTTTTCAAGGTTGGGTTTGGAGCTTGAGAGTCGAGTGGGTTTTTCTTCTTTGGGTCTTTGGGGTGGGTAGCCCAAAAGGTATGCTTATAATAACTTTTTAAAAAAAAAAAGAAAAATGATGATGAAGAGGATGATGATGGTAAAATTTTGCTATCATTATTTTTTTTTGAGGTAAGATAAAAGGGGTTGAAGAAAAACCCAAAGAAAAGGAAAGAAACATTAAAAGGTTGCACCATGGGACATTGTACCATCGATATATAGATAAAATAATTTGAACATATAGGAGGTGTTGGAAGTCTTAGTTGGACTTCCATAATGGTCCATCCGAGATTGACTTGTTTTCTTCTCCTTTGGTGAAAAGCTTTTTATAAAAGTTCTAAAAAACTTCCTTGAGAAGCTTGCCTCTCAAAGTTTTCAAAGAAAACTACATGTGAAGTTTTTAAGGGATGCTACATCAAACTTCCAAAATCACACAAAACTTATAGAAAAAGTTTTAAAGGAATATTCTGTGAAAAATTTCAAAAGTTACTTCCAAGACAAGAAATAAAAGTAACTTCTAAAAGAAGTTTTTTGGAAGCTTCTAAGAAAAGTTTCAGAGATTACTTCTAAACTAAGCAACTTCTAAAGGAAGTTTTGAGTTAAGTCTAAACTAAGTTTCCAAAGGTTATAAATAGAGGCCTGAGGGGAAGATTAGAAATAATGAACTTGAGACAATGTGGTTGAGTGAGAAAGATAATGAGAAAGTGAGAAAGTGCTCTCGAGTTTGCTCTCTCAACACAAAGTCATCTTCTATTAGAATTCTTTGTGAGAAAATCATACTTGAGTTATAGATTGTGTAGTTTTCGTTTGTGATTTCACGCTGATCAAATGAGCGCGTGATTCAATTAACCGTTCGATCCGAATTCTATTGCGTAGTTAGATGTTGGACAAAAAATAATTATTTTATGTTATGAATTTCTTGTTTGATATTGATGATATCGTGCATACCTTCATTTAGAAGGCTTAACAAAAATCTATAAATTATACTTTATATTGAAAACCAATATGCACTGATTTTAGCTTTCCATGAATTATATGCCACTCCTTCGCTGGAGTGACATAACCGTAATTCAAGAACAACCACCCAGAATCATAGAATCCAATTCTAATATAACATATCTAAAAGTCAAGTCATGCCTTTTCCCACGCTCACGTATCTCTGCATCAACGGTTAAAAAAAAAAGAAAAAAATTAAAAGAAAATGACAAATTTCATTTAAGAAAAGAAATATGAAAGAAAAATAAAAATAGAATATAAATTTTTTTCTTTCTTAAAAAATTATTTGTATCATAAAATAGATAAAAATAAAAGAAAATAAGATTTTAAAACAAATCTACTATTACTCTTCTTCAATATTTACGAAATTCTTCTTTTTTTATTTTAATTTTATTTAATATAAATTAATAAAATTTAATTTTATTCATCAATTTTATTAAAAAATTATTTTTTCTAATTTTATTTTTTATCTTTTTTTACTTTAATATTTTAATTTTATTTAATATAAAATAATAATAAAAATAATTTATAAAAATAAGTAAAATATATTAAATAACTATTTTTAAAAAAAATTATATTTTTAGAAAAATAATTTAAATTAAAAAATAAAAAATATGATGATAAATATTAAAAATATTATTTTATAAGAGTATAATAAAAAATTAATAGTATTTTCTTTCTTTTTTCGAACCAATCAAATAAAAAAAATACTACTAATTGCCTTTAAATCGTTCCCTCCTCCCCCTCCACCTCCCTTTCTTATCGTTAATCGATAACAAATTTATTAAAAATTTAAATTAATATCAAATTTATTAAAAATCAAACTCCTTTGATATCAATTTTTTTTTTCATTCTTGAAAATCAAATCCAAAAATTTAATTAGCAAATTTATTACTTTTAATACTAAACCCTAAACCTTTATTACTCAACTAACAAAAAACATTGTTCATAAATCATTTTTCATAAAATCAAAATTTTTAACCGACTCTAAACATTGTTCATAAGATTTGGATTTTTTATCAATAAATTATAACTCAAGTGATACCAGTTTTTTTTTAATCGTAAAAATCTTAAATTCAAGATTTTATATATATATATATAAACATATGGATTCTTTATAAAACTATTATATAGTTCTACATCACCCACATTAAATTTCCTATGTTGTTAAATTTATCATACAAGTAACTTACAAAATATGCAGGAAACGGATACTTAATATTTCGATAATTGAAACTTCTATACAAATGCATCTCCTGGGAGTTGCTTTGTTTTTTTTTTTATTCCATGTCTTGAATATCGCCCGATATCTAAGATTTTACCCTGACTAATCCGGACCGACCGTTATAGTGACTTCTTTCGAAAGGCGGGTCTCCCAAGAGAAAACACTCCATATACATGAGGGTTCGATACTCTTAGCAGGAGTCGAGTCTCGATCATGTTTAAGAGTACTCAACACTACATCCAGTTGAGCCAATCCATATTGATATCTCCTGGGAGTTGCTTTGGGATCTAAATGCATCCTTATAATATTTCCTTTTAGATATTAACTTTATATTTTAATTTTCTCTTTAGAAACCATAATCAGTGTACCCATTTTATGAATGTAATTATAAAAATTCTCCTTATCTAATAAATCATTCAATTTTAACTATAATTATTTAATTTCAATTAAATTTAACCGTTTTACTTTTAACTACGAGAATATTGGACCTTTGCATTAACGTGCAATGAACAGGATACAGCTTCCTTAATCTCTATCTCTCTCTCAGATGGAATCACTATCTCTTGATACAGCTGGTCACCGTGTGTTAAGTCAAAATAGGGACTATACCTCTGATAGGATAGAAGACAATGGAACAGGAACCCTTTATAGCCTGCAGTGACATGACCGCAGAAGCATAACTTAGGAAGTTTCATAGCACTTTCGGCCAAATTTCTTGCCATAAAATCTATGGTTGGGCTACATTGTTTAGAGTCATTTTTACCGATCAACCCACAATCTTTACTCCTATAGAGAGAGAGAGAGATTAGTATCAACGAAACCCTCTTTCATTTTGCAGGGGTCCTTAAATGACACCAACACCACCAATGTCCGAGTATTCATGAATACATCGCTCCACCAGTGTGTTCTTCTACACACTTGACGACATCCCATTTCGTATTGTACCAAGTAATATAAATGCAGAACCTACACGTTTCTTTACATAGGTAAATATGTCCAAGTAAAAACATTTTACTCTAAATAAATATATTTTAAATTTCAAATAGAAATAATGAGTAATCATCCGTTATTCCCACTTTCCCTAACTTCTCTCTCCACTAATTGCTACATTAGTTAATGATTAACTTAATCAAAATGGAATAGTAAGATTTTCTTCTTGACACACAACAATAGAGAACGTACAATTGTGAGGCGAGAAAAAGTTTTTTATCTCCGGAGTGAAGTTATTTTGAGGGCTTAAAGAAAAATTTCAAGTAGGCAAACTTTTTTTGTTATTTTATTCACCAGATTTTGGATTATGAAAGTGTAGTGGTAACTCGGTTCTCATTGTTATTATCTCAATGGTGAGATCGTTCGTGAAAGGGTTCATGGTTCCTGATTTTCCTACATTTTGTTATTAAGATATATCTTAAAATTATATATATTTATTTTTTCAAAAAATTGTTTTTCATACTTTCGCTTATATGTATGTGATAAATAAATTTAATATTGGTATCGGAATCCGTAAGATTTATTAAAATAAAATTTTTAGAATATTTGGATATGAAAAATATAAGGTATAAAATTTGGATTTCGGATCATGGATAAATTTCGTGAATCCAATAATACAATAATGTTATCCATGACCGTATGTCACGAATATAATTTTTTTGATAATTTTTGAGTATATTTAGATAATGAAAATTTCGGTTAAAATTCTCAATGGTGAATAGTGATCGAAACCCTAAAACCCTAGATTTGTCGAGATTGAGGATAAGTTGATGCTTGAGAATGGTCCATATAGGTTTCTAACATGCCGATCTATATTTTGATATACATATTGTGTGTTTTGTTGTTGAAAAATGGAGTTTCAAAAATGATCACAAATGGTTAAAATTTTGGACGCTCAATTTGCCGAGTTTAGAATACAAATCTTCCAAAAATCGAGTTAAAAATGGATAGAAGATAATTAATTAGAGTTTTCAATAAAAATCTGGTAAAAATTGGACCCAAAAATAGTTTTTTTAGCAATCGGGTCAAAAGATCCGGTAGCAGGATCCGTTTGGCGAAGAAGATCCGACTTAGGCCAGGGGCACATGCATGTCACACACGCGAGAGATGTGTGACGATGGAAGCGGCAAGTGCGTAGAGCTCATGTACACTGAGGCGCGTGAGCTCCCGAGTCAGATTTAGGTCTGACTCGCGTTCTAACCCGGGTTGCAACCCAGAGGGAGCGTGAGCACGTGCCAAACGCGTCGTGCATGTTACATGCTGCCTTGTTTCCCACACGCGTGCAGGAGCATGAGGATGTGCCACTGACGCGTGATGGCACGTGGATCCACCAACGATACGTCAAGCTTTGTTGGAATGAAAAATTTTATTTTTCTGATGCTCTCATGCCATTAAATATGACAGATTGTGGGTTTTTGTATACTGAATCCAAATTCGAATGGTAAGATGTGATCTTAATTTATGGTGTATGGTGTCCATTGATCCATACACTTATTTTGAGATCTATACTCGAATCATTTGGGTTTTGTTGATTCGTAGGGTGCACAAAATTGTGAGATTAAGTATCATTTGTCACTAACGTCTCTATTTTTCTGTGTGATAGAGACAATGACTGCTATAAAGATTGTTGTACTAAATCTCGTAAAGGGAGATAAATTGAATAGTGACAATTATGAGATTTAGTATCAGAATGTTCAGTTTGTCTTCGGGAAATAAGAACTTGCAAAAGTTCTAAAGTAAGAGATGAATGATCTTGAGGAGGGTGTCACGCCTTAGGCTAGATGAGATCAGGAGACGTACCATATAGGAAAGAAGAATGATGATCAAGCTAGGTATGCATGACAATTTGATCCAGCAGTATCCTACTACGATATCGGTCTGGCTTACTCTGAAAGAGTATTATGGCTCTAGGTTAGCTCCTAAGCTGAGAATGATGATCTATAAGTTTATAACGTATAAGAATAGATCCAATCATGCTATGAAACAACATCTTATGTATATGTTGAGAATGATCGCCTCTCTAAAGAATATGGGGGAGCCATTGTCAGATGAGCATCAGGTATTGGGAGTGATCTAGTCTCTGTCAGACTCTTGGGAGGTTGTTAAGACCTACCTCACACATACTGAGAGTATTCATACTTTCATGGATGCAAGTAGACATTGTGAGCTCGAGAAGAAGCGTTAGGAGATAGCTAAGTCTACTTCGGATCATGCTTATATGGCGGAGTCGAGTAAGGGCTATTAGGGTACTAAGCGCAAGTGGTACAAGCATGATAAGAAGACCAAATGACATGGCAAGAAGATGTCATCTATTAAGACCGACAACAAATGGTAGAAGCATAAGAAGAATGAGCTTGATAAAAGCAAAATCCAGTGTTACGTGTGTGGCAAGATTGGACATATTGCACACGAATGTGGCGAGCGAAAGGTACATCCTTCTTCTCTACATGGTTTGAGTTATGTGTCATCTACTATGATACTCACTGACTTCTCTCCTTTGTGGATTATAGACTCAGGAGCTATCGACTATGTGACTCATGACAGGAGCACATATGTGAAATTCTGTCGATTAAGTCCCCATGTGAGGAGGCTGTATGTAAAGAATGGAGCATTTCTGGAAGTGAGAGGAATTGGTATATGCAAACTGATGTTACGGAGTAACCAAATCCTATATTTACGTGATGTATTGTATGCTCTCGAGATTCGACAAAATCTTGTATCTGTCCATTATCTTAATCAGTTAGGATATTCTGTCTTGTTGGGAAACTCTAGTGTTTCTATTTTTCATGATAGTTCTTTGACATGTTTTGGTTTAATTCATGATGGATTTTATGTATTGGATATGATTTCATTTTATGATATTTATCATTCATCTCCTATTGTCTTTGTATCTGATAAAGTAGTTGATGATGTAATTGTTTGGTATAGTAGATTTGATCACATAGGGTAAGAGAGGATAAACCGATTAACTGTGAATGGTTTGTTGGGCCTACTAACCAGGGTCGCATTGCCCTTGTGTGAGTTTTGCCTAGTGGACAAAGTTATGAGGAAACCATTTGGAAAATCAATGAGAGCTGAGATTTCATTGTAATTGGTCCATTATGATATTTGTGGACTCATGAATGTCAGAACCTGGAGTCACATATTTCATTACGTTTATAAACGATTACATGCGTTTCGATTAATCTATCTGATCTCGCACAAGTTTGAGACATTAAAGTGTTTCAAGAGATTTATCAACGAGGTTGAGAATCAGCGAGATTTGAGGGTGAAAACGCTTAGAACCAATCAGGGACACGAGTATCTGTCTGAACAGTTTAAAGAGCTCTGTTTCAAAAATGGTATTACGAGACAGTTGACTATTCCTGTTACTTCTCAAAAGAATGGAGTAGCCGAGAGAAGAAATAGAATTTTGTTAGAAATGGTGAGGTCGATGATAGCGTAGGTCAATTTACCTATCTCCCATTGGGGAGATGCATTATTGACTGCTGCCTACGTCTTTAACCATGTTCCAACAAAGTCCATAGTCAACAACCCATACGAGTTTTGGACAGGAAGACAGCCTGACCTTAGCCATTTGAGGCCATGGGGTTGTGTCGTGTACGTTCACGATTTCTTGCATCCGTACGACAAGTTAGGCTCGTGAGTAAAGAATTGTATCTTTATAAAATACTCCGGGCATTTCAAGGGACATGTGTTTCTAGGTGAGTATACAGACGACACTATCATTAAGATTGAGTCTCATGATGCCACATTCCTCAAGAATTATTTCCCTAAGAGATGAGAAATCGATCGGGATTACACCTCATATGAGATGGAAGAGTCTAGTGGCTCAACTGAGCTCAACGACAAGACTCAAGAGTCTATTATGAATCTTGGTTCTAGTAGGAGTGGTTCATTTGGAGATGAGGAGACTCCCCTTCCTTGTAGGAGTAGTCGGGGATATATATCTCATCGTCATTTTCCGATTGAGGATGAGATCCTCATTATGATTCTCGACGACGATAAGGAGTTCAAGACATTCCAAGAGACTCTCGAGAGTTCAGCAAAGGGCCAATGGTTAAAGGCCATACAGGAGGAAATGAAATCCATGAGAGTCAATGGAGTTTGAGATCCAGTTGACTTACCTGAGGATATAATGGTCTTTGGGAACAAGTGAGCTCTCAAAATCAAAAGCAAGACCAACGAATCAATAGAGAGATACAAGGAATGTCTGGTAGTAAAGAGTTACATGCAGACAAAGGGCATTGACTACTAGAAGACTTTCTCCCCTATAGTCAAGTTTAAATCGATACTTTTATTATCGGCGATCGTTGTGAGTATGGATTTGCAGTTACACCATATGGACGTAAACACCGCATTCCTTAACAGAAGTTCGGATGAGGAGATTTATATGGAACAACTCTCTGAATTCGTTCTAGTAGGTCAAGAGGACAAACTCTGTCGATTTCGAAAATCGATATACGATTTAAAACAATTATCTAGGCAGTGGTACCTAAAATTTCTCGAGGAGGTGATATCTTATGGTTTTACTATGATCGAGAATGATCATTGTATCTATCTGATATATTCTAATAACTCTTTTGTGATCCTATCACTATATATGGATGACATAGTATTGGTTGAAAACAACATTGAGTATCTGATAACCATTAAAACATGGTTATCATCGAGTTTCGACATGAAAGACATAGTTGAAGCTATATATGGATGACATAATATTGGTTGGAAACAATATTGAGTATCTGATAACCACTAAAACATGGTTATCATCGAGTTTCGACATGAAAGACATGGGTGAAACTGTGTTCATTCTCGGAGTTCAGATCTAGAAGGATCGCTCGAAAAGGTTGTTGGCTCTTTCATAAGAGACCTACATTAGTAAGGTTCTCGAGCGCTTTGGGATGAGTGATTGTAATCCCATAAATATTCTTGTTGCCAAATGTGACGGCTTGAGTCTAGAGATGTGCTATAAAACTCAGGAAGAAGTGAGAGAAATGAATAAAGTGTCTTACTCTAGTGCAATGAGAAATCTAATGTATGCGATATTGTGTATACGACCAGACATTTGTTATTCAGTCAGTTTGATGAGTATATATCAATCAAATCCTACAATGGGTCACTGAAGAACAGTGAAAAGAATTTTCTGATATCTTAAGGGAAATGTGAGCTTCTCCTTGTGTTACAGAGGAGGCAATTTGTGTCTTGTGAGATATTCAGATGCCAATTGGGGCGGTGATCTGGACAATTGTAAATCGACATCAGGTTTTGCCTTCTTACTCAATGACGGTGTCATCTCTTGGAGTAATAAGAAGCAAATCTGTGTGACTCTATCTACAATAGATGCTAGGTTCGTGACTTGCTTGGTTACAGTTCAGGAGAATGTTTGATTCCGAAAACTATTGGATAACTTAAAATTTGTGGCAGATGATGGGAGGTCAGTAATAATCTACTGTGATAGTCAGACCGTTATCGCTTACACTCGAAACCTTAAATATCATAGTAGGACCAAATATATTGACACTAGATATCACTTTGTGAGAGATATCATCGATAAGGGTGAAGTGATCGTCAAGTATATTTCTACACACAGTATAGTGGTTGACCCCTTCACCAAACATATTACTAGAGACTCGTTTTTAGGATATAGAGAGCAATTGGATTTGCGTACTTTTTGACATATCTCACTTTATGTTGTATTGACGACATTGATACTTATTGTCTTTATATATATATATATATATATATATATATATATATATATATGATTATTGTGTATTATTCAGTCACACATGAGCTATATTTTATTTAAATGCACTTTTTTTCCTATCATATATATTCTGTGATGTGATAAAAGATATGTCAAGCAGATTAGGTCGATTCTCTCACATAAGTGACTATCTCCAACTCTGAGAGGACGAAAATGAGACGGTTTCTAGTTGTAAGAGACTTTAAGAGTAGGTCTGTTAGAACATAAATTATCCTGATATGTGTTCAGAATGAGATCATATGCGATATAAACGATATGGACATACTCACATCCATATTGACTGTAAGTAAACAAGTTTGAGATTTTAGGTATTACCTGCGCCTAGTGATATCATCTCTGACGTACTCTCTTTAAGATATTTGGGTAAAGTTTTGTGAGTAGATTGAGTCCTATACCTGTACAGTATTAGAAAAATCTGACATATGTCCTTCTGAGAGATGAGAGAATAATACTGTGACAAATATTTCATATCACATGTGATAAGACGCTTAGGGATAGTGAGACCTATATTACTTGAGACGATGATTTGATATTTATCCCCGAACCCTACTATATGAAACCTGAGATCTATTGGGTGAGATCTCTTATACTCTTATTACTTTTGGCTGTTTTTTGAGGTTCTGATTTAGTATTTGCTATTTTAGTCTTTACATATGGTTTGGAAGATAAATTGAGATATAAGAGACATGTCTAAGAAAACATTTGAATTGAGATTAATAGATTCGAATTTGGAAAAAGAAAGAACAATCAACATTACATCATTGTGTAGTATTCACCGATCGGTCTGTTATATTTATCCATATTGGGATTCAAACAATATAATGAATATACAGTTGAGCAAATATTAAGAATTACTTTCGATGAGGAAAGTGGTTTGACGAATGTAATAGCGTAGGGTCTGGGGTACAACGACTTTCTTTTGATACTAACGGTGGCTATTCGATCATTCTAATAGGTGTATTGAGAAATTTTTATTTGTAAGTGTACTCGTCAGTCGCATGATGTCCAATCCTATATGAAAATCTAGTAGGATGATGTGATAGATCATATAAATTATGATCCTGTGACGGTTATAAAATGTCATTGTGTGTAAGTGGGAGATATAGATAAATATATCCATGTAGGGGTATTTTACCCTAAATAAATATATATCAAATTTAAAATAAGGATAATTGGTAGTTATTCATTATCCTCAATTTCCCTAACTTTTCTCTTCACTAATCCCTACTTTAGTTAATGATTAACTTAATCAAAATGAAATAGCAGGATTCTCTTCTTGACACACAACAATAGAGAATATACAATTGTGATAGGTGAGAAGAAGTTTTCTTGTCACTTTATTCACCAGATTTTAGATTGTGATGTTGTGGAAGTGATAGTAACTCGATCCTTATGGTTATCATTCCGATGGTGAGATCGTTCATGAAAGGGTTTGTGGTTTTCAATTTTCTTACATTTTGCTCATTGAGATATATCCTAAAATTATATCTATTTATTTTTTTAAAAAATTGATCTCCATGCTTCCGCTTATATGTATATGATAAATAAATCTAACACTTTACATTCCAGAGCGGCAGGAAACTCAAGCAGGAAGCACAGTGAAGTTTTATGGAACTCATAACGTCTTTGGTTAGACAGCAATTTGCAAAATGAAAAGGAATCGCCACTATATGCAGGCAATTCCTATACTATTCTTGTGCTAGTTGACGTCGCGCTTTCTCAAGTCTCTCCAACCATATGAATCCAAGGTTGCATCCTGCCTTTGCAGCAATCTCAAACTTTTCCTTTGCTGCCTCAATCGGATCCACAACAGGGCCCTCATTCCTTGCTCTTCTGATTGCGGAACCCCTTTTAAGAGTAGATTTTGTAAGAGATAGTGGGATTTGTGCACCTGCATTGAACCAAAGCGACTCGGAGTGGAACAAAATTAACCAAACAGACAACAAATACATGATTTTGGTGCATAATAATAACCAGAGTAGGGGGAAAAAATGGAGTCATATTTAATGAAATCTGCTAGTGACTTAATATTGACCATCAGTTTCAGTATATACCCAGGTGGTTTTTTTTCCCCTTTCTGGTTTGGTTTGGTGTGGCCATTTTTTCCCCCCTTCTTGCTGGAGGGTTGGTTCCCCTAATTTTTCCTTAATATGGACTAAGGTGTGGTTTTAACCATAAGTCTTGGCCTTAATCATGTCCAAGATATAACTTAATGGTGACTCTCCGCTTTCTCTTCATTAATAATAAGGCTTATCTCTTTTTTTTTGGGGGCGTGGGGTGTGTTATATCAAGAAGATCAGAGTCACCTAAACGTTACTCCGAAAGTTCCATCTATGTAAACATTTAATAGGGTACCAATTTCATACGTCAGCTGATTTCAGCCCAGTAATACAGCATGGCTAGGATTGCATCTGAGGGCAAAGATATGAAATTTGCCAAAGTATTCAGTTGGTCTTAGTGAAGCCTCTCAGGTTGCCGCAAGAGAATGCAAAACGGGAGAGGTGCTAACCTCTAAGAAGAAGAGAACCATATGCTATAGCTGCACCAGCATGCCCCTGTTTACATAGACATCGGAAAGGGGATATTAGCTTCACCCGGAAGAAACAGAGCAAGAAATTGTGCTATAAGAGCTACGTACAGTTAAGCAGGTAAACAACATTGGAGACATTACTGCTAGACATGGAAAGAGAATTTTTTGTGAATGCAATAGCAGCATCAATTTATCCATCTTCAGTGTCACTTACCAACCACTAAATTTAGAAGCTATGAAGTTCAAGCTGAAAAATATCTTGACACTTGAAATTATTTCAAACAGGCCAATTAAATTATTCAAGTTATATAAAACTAAGATATTGGTGATATTACTATATGCTAGGTTCTAAGATTAATACCTTCTCTGATGCTCTGTGAAAGCAGCATAAAGCTGAAGCCATATCTTGCTTCACGCAATCCCCAGTCAAGTAAACACACCCAAGCAAGTAAAGCGCACCTGGATGCAACTAGAAAATCAGAGCCTTCCATAAGTGATTGGTGCAATCCTAATGGTATAAGAAAATTACGAAGTTCAACTTAAAATGGAACATACCTGGTCAACAGCCTTCTCAATATAGTAGAATGCTTGTTGATCTGATTGAACATACTTGTTCTGCGCAAATTAAAGCGACTGAGATGTTGAGATTATCAAAGTTAAAAAAGAAAAGTAAAGAAAAAATGAAAAAATCTGCACTTGGACTGGCAAGGTCCTAACCAGAATTTATAGAATCGGAATCCAAGTCCTCCTATAATTTAATATAAGACAAATATGTATCTAGCAAGCAGGAACATAAGTACACTAACCTGGATCCTTAGATAGCATCCCAATTCATACTGCGCATCTGGGTCACCCATATCTGCTGCTTCAACTAACAAAGCAGCTCCTCTAATATGATACAAGAGGCAGTGTCAATCATGTGCCAGGTACAATGTCGGGAAAG
This sequence comes from Dillenia turbinata, assembly GCA_037126225.1. Classification (NCBI taxonomy): domain Eukaryota; kingdom Viridiplantae; phylum Streptophyta; class Magnoliopsida; order Dilleniales; family Dilleniaceae; genus Dillenia; species Dillenia turbinata. Next base: position 27,125,554 of record JBAMMX010000003.1, on the reverse strand, counting down.
AAAAGACTCTAGCAAGGCACAGATGACAGAACAAATGAATTTACTCACATGGCTTGACATTGTCCAGGTACATGGTACTTGAGATGTAACCTGGCCAGCCAATACCTGGCATGGGTGTTTGTGTTGTCAGCTTCCAAAGCCAACTCAAAGTTCTCCTTTGCTGCCTGTCATATAATAACACAGGTGGAGACAATTAGAGGCTGCAGCAACTACAGAGGCCTTTCTGTATTCACTACTATCTTAACTAAATGGGTACAACTGGAAACAAGGGATAGAAGTAAACCAGATAACTAGGTCTCATTTATTCAACTACCAATGCACATCTGCGCTATGAAACTGTGCACCTCCAATGTCTCACAAATAAATCATCCTTAGGCTTGAATTGCAAGAATATACAAGTCGAAGAAACCCAGCGTCAAGCCAACACAACCACGTGAATAGAAGACCATTTTCCAATTTATACTAACAAATTCTGTTGAAGGAGCTAAATTCATAGTAAGCAGTTATTCTTTATTGCCACATAAGTCTGACAAGAAAACAGTCAAAGACTCCTCTGTTTGTATTATTTTGAAGTTACGCTGTACTAGTTAAGGAACAGTGTGATTTTAGAAGTATCCTGAAATGCAGAATTTATTATTTTAGTGCTCCTCATTACTCTGAAACATAGGATCATGGTAACCATAGTTGCTGTGAAACTCCTTGATATCTACATACAAATCTTTTCCAGCTGTGATTCAAATTGGCGAATATACAACTGGAGGCACATACTTCATTGAAGAATTTTTCATGAAAATCAGCAATCCATCGCCACAAGTAAATAAAATGCATACAAGATCAATATGTGAAAAATAATCAGAAAAACACATTATAGCAAATTACAAAGGTTGAAAAAAAACTTAGGAAAGATCACCAAAATTTATTTCAGATCCCCAATCACCCACTTCGAAATTGGAGGAGGAAGATTGAGAGACAAAGATAACTCAGTATGTGTGTAGGTTCTAGGTCTTTGCTTATGCATGAAACAAGTGATGAAACCAGACATCAGGAGCAGCAGACAACTAAAAATGCATGATTGTGCTTAAGGTAAAAATCAACAGAATTGAGACTAGCCAAACATAAAGTATAGTTTTAGGCACATATAAATTGTACCACTAAAAGAGGGATAAGGCGTTGATCTTTTATCTCTGCATAGTCTTTGACTCTATCGACCTCCTTCAAGGCACTCCACCCTTTTGCTATGAACTCCATTGCTTTCTTATTTCTGCTATGCATCCCTCTCTACACATAACAATCCCAGGAAAAAGGGAAAGGTAAAAGCAAAACAGCCATGTTTTTTCCAGAATAAATAGTTTGGTTCAAGAAAATGCAAAAGAAAGGGCGCATTGGCAATGTGCACAAATGTACCATTGGAGTGAACCGGGAAGGATTGAGGGTGCTAGGCTTTAAAATGACTTTCGTGAAAACTGACTTAAACATCTTCACTTAAGCAGAACAAGAAAACCAGGCCTTCTTTCAATTCTGAACATGAACCACCGCCCATAATTAGCCAAGCTCAAAGGAACTCAGAACATGAATATGAGAAAATAAATGGTAAAATGTAATTAAAGAGAAGATAAAATATAAGTTTCCAGAATGACGTTGAAGTACACACTGTGAATTGTAATCTATACAACAACAACCTACAACAACCTACGCCTTCTATACCAAAAATTTGGGGTCGGCCGAATTGTAATCTATACGACAGGACAAAATCTGGTTAAATATTCAAATCCGCCCATTGTTTCATGCAGATTTCGATTATATTTTATCACTATATTTACTGGTCTTAATGCGGTCTAAGCTACAGCTTGGTGTCAATGAATAATTTTGAGTGGCACAAGTTTGACTGATTGGATTCCTCTAAGTTTTGACCCGACTATAGTAGCAATATGAACTTAATTAGAAAACAATCCTTTATTTTCATTGTCCATGGGGCTTCAAAAATCCCATCCGCAAAACAGTTTTGGGTGGCATGAGATTGAAATATGTTGCTAAGCACAAACATGAATGCCTTTGAGCATGAGCTAACCATGCAGAAAAACAACCACAATTTACACATTGGAAAAGACTTCACTTAACAACATGGCAACGCATAATTACAAGGATGTGGCGTGCTTCGCGAATGATCTTCATAATTGAGGCATTATAACAAACATGAAGCATGCGCTGCAAATTTTGTATCAGCAAGACCTCCAACCAGGAATTTCAAGTAAAAGGAACAATACCCATTTGGCATAATTTCAACTAAAGTGACCAAATGTGATATTTTTAGTCAAATGCCCATAATCCATTCGATAGAAATCGAATTGGAGGCCACAAATCGTAAAATTCAATTAGCTCTCTATTGCTTGTTCAATTTGCCCATTTGATATAATCGAATTGGAGGCACAAACAAGCAAAATCAGAAATGGAGTTTTTATCTTACCTCTGGTGTGCCAACCAGCAGCACAAACCAAGCCTCGGGCATGGTCTGCTCGATCTCTTGCAATAAATATGACTCGCAAAATGCCTTTATAAGTCATATGCACGACAACAACAAACTTTTGAACCAGCTTAGTAAAAAATTTATTATAACAGTTTTAAATAATTTTGTTTTACTTTCCAATATCTAATGATTAATGTTTAATAGTTTAAGGAACTTTGCTCTATATTTTCATTATCCTCATGTCACAAAAACGTCCAAAATAACATCTTCTGCCATAAGCTTCACTTGCTACAAGTTACCACCTATTTTTTTATTTGATAGATTAGTATCCAACAATCAATTTATTGATCTCGATTAATCTAATTCAAGTTAATTATTGGAGTCATTAAGTGATAAACTCTCCAAACGTCTTTCCTTTTATTTTTAAAATTTAAATTTAAAAATTTGATTAAAAAAATTTAATATTCCTATCATTAAATAAATGGGATTATGTTACCACCTTTACCATACTGCCATTATGCATGATAGAGTTGCATAACATATGTGGTCTCATTTTTCAAACATAGGTTGGTTAATGATCCCTGACCCTTTAAATGTGGAGAGTTAAGTTTAGATATACTAAAAAAACTGTTGAAGAACTAAAAAAATCTTTTCTTTCGTAATATAAATTATAATTTAAGGAGTCTTTCAGGACAGTTCAAGTGTTAAAATTTTTCTATTTCTATAATCTGTTTTCTAATTTAATTCAATTTGATTATATTTTTTTTGTGTAAAAAAAAAAATTGAACTATGATTTAAGGAGCATTGCTTGTTGACTAATTGAGCCAGGGGGTTTCAACCACTTAATGTTGCTTGATCTATCAAAGTTCGAGTTAGTAATGTTAGAAATAAATAGTCAATGTAGTTACTTGTTAAAAAGTTATTTAAACTCTTAGTTTATAACGATCAATTAGTTAAAAAATATAATTTAATTAGTAATTTATTAGTATATAAATATTACTTATTGTATATTTTATTGTTAGAATGAAATCTTCTCAAATTATTATTAAGTAAAAACTTTTAAAATTGATACCAAGAAATGTTATGATTAAATTTGACTCAATTGAGATTAAAGGGTTTATGAATAAAGAGAAAATTATTCATATTACATGTCCCAATTTTTGTCTTTACGAAACAAAGAAAAAAAATAGAGCAACTTTGATAGGTATTATATTTTATGAAATTGCTAATTAGGAAGGTGGTTAACAACTTCATAAAATATAATGTCTATCGACCGACTTTAAAATTTATGATTAAAATTTAGATTATTGTTATTGTTGTTGCTAACTAGGTAGGTACCGTAATCAAATGGGGAGATGATATCATGGAAGGCTTTCATGTCTCAACTTCTTAACAAATTTTTATTAAATATCATGATAAGAATAATAATAAATTTTTTAATAAGTGAATATAATAATAATTTTAATTTATTTAGTAATCGTATAAAATATAATCATCTTTAATATATAACATTAAATTCATAAATTTTATATATAGAAAAAATATGTTGATAAATATATAAATCCTTTTCTTATCTTACCTTCTAACCCATTTTAAATCAATTTAATCTCTCCTCATATTTATAATTTTCCAACTTAATGACCCACACGGGTATGATTGAAATTCCTATCAACAATTAGCCTTTGATCTAACATCGTAAAATTCAATTTCCATTCCAACTTAAAAATATATCCTTATTTTAAACAAAATTCCATGTAAATTAAATTTACATATAAAATTAATTTAATTTGCACTATCTAGTTGTAATTTGTGAATTGTAACGAATTTATAGGTAGACATATTTTTAATAATAATAAAAAACGTTAGTTATTATTTTAAGTATACTAAATACCTTTTATATTAATTTAACTATTGTCAATATAATATAATGGTTTTCTTATTGTAGACGAATGAGCTAGATACGCAAACGTGTGTTTCATGTTACACACGCGACACCAAAAGTCGTTTGACGGCACCGCCGACCAACCTAATACCTTACGCTAACGAGATATTTAGGGTAAACTCGTAATTTCGATAAAAATGGAGTACATAACCGTCAGTTTACCCAAATTATCGAATCTGAACTTCCCGGTATTTACACATTGGTGATTGGAATTAGAAACAAAACCCCAAAATTTTTGGTTGCGCAGTTTTCGCATTTGAATGCAACAGACGGAGTTAGAGAGAGAGAGAGAGACGTTGAGACGGAGAGATGGGAGCAGTGAAGATCTGTGACGCCATGGAAGTTGGAGTTGGGGAGAGAGAGAACTCAAGCCTGGAAGGCATTCGGTGGTCTTCTCTCAAAGTTGATCATTCTCTTCCTCTTGATGTCATGACTCCTCACATCATGTACTCTCTCTTTCTCTCTCTGATCTGGTCGTTTGCATTTCTTGGATCTTGCTTCAGGATTTGTTAATCTTGGTCATAGTCTTTGGCAATATCGGGTTTGATTGTTTTGCATGACTATTTTTCCTGTTTGTTTTCTTTCTCTTCTGACATTTAGGTTTTTGGCTAATTGATGTTTGGACAGAGAGCTCTGTAAAGATTTGTTCAAGAAATGGTCGAATTTGGACGATTCGCGTTTCACAGTCGAAAGAGTGTCTGGTGGCATCACAAATCTCTGTGAGTTTTCTTGCTTCAATTTTCATGAATCTCGATTGGGTTTCCAGAGTTTTGAATTTATGTCTCATATGGGTCTTTGACGCCCCGCGGAAAGCACGGAACAAAGACTAAACCTGTTAGTCTTCGCCAATGGACATGTAGGAGATTATGTTTACTTTCCATATTGTTTAGAATTTAGTATTAGGAAAGTTTGACTATAATGTTTATTAATGGACTTAAGAGATTTTTAATGGAGCCTTTGATTATCTTTAATAAATATTTTTCAGTCAATTCTCTCTATTCTGCTGGATTCGGTGGTTTTGGTGGATTCGAAAATGATCCACAAATATTGACGGTTTTAGTCTTTTTCCTATTCTTTTCAGCTTCTGTGCTGCATCAGTCGTCAATGGATTTTTCTTGTCTATCACAACTGACAGGAAATTTCTTGTTTCTTGTTAGTCTAGCTAAATCAGATGTGGCTGGATTTTTTTTTTCTTTTTTGGTTAACTTAATAGACCTATAAAATCATGCTGCATGGTCTTTATCTTGTTATGCGAAATGAAAATTTAATAAAACAGTTTTGATTTACTTTTGCAGTGTTGAAGGTTTCTGTGACAGAAGAGAATGGGAATGTAATGTGTGTGACAGTGAGGTTGTATGGACCTAACACAGAGGATGTTATAGACCGGGAAAGGGAGTTTCAGGTAAGTACTTAATTTTTCTGCTTAATTTGTTCCCACCATTGATCATATCTCTAAAGAGCTCACCTGGTGTACAAAGTGTTCCCCGACTTAGTGCGGGGGTAGGGGGAGGATGGGTGTATTTGCTCCCTCTATCGGTCATCTCTCTATGAACTTATAAATGTCTTATGTGATACATTGGTTTTCTGGGTTCATCATATTAGAATTTGTTTCTAAAGCTTTATAAATGTGATGTATACATAGAACTGATGTTCACTGAAAAGGGAATTCAGTTCAGCTATGAAAATTGTGGAAGGACTAAATTACTCCAAAGAGTTGCTGTTAATTGAGTAATTGTTACCAGATCACTAAGACAATGAAATAATAGAGTAAGATGGAGAATGAATGCAGGCAAACCTGAAAATTTTATAAGTCCTACTCGGGTGGATCTTGTCCAATGGTTTAATTGATATACTTATACTCAAGCACCCTGGTGCCTTCTAGCCTGTTTCTTTTGTGTCTAACAATGAATGCTTGAACCGAAGAACATGTTTTGTTAGCATTTTAACCTTTTCTCTACTTCTTTTTGCTCCTTTTGATATCTGCCTACTGGATATATTATCAGGATTGTGTCTAGTTTAATACGATCATTTAAACATACCTGGCCCTATATTTATGGAGTAGTTTAATTTTTAAGGTGTGATACGAATGATGGAAATTAGGCAGTTGAAGAAAAATGAATATCATCTTGACTATATTGCTTGTCCTTCTATATTCAGGCCATTAAGTACCTCTCCGCAGCAGGATTTGGTGCCAAGTTGCTTGGAGTTTTTGGAAATGGCATGGTGCAATCTTTTATCCATGCACGTACACTGACAGCATCTGGTAAGTGCCATACTATCTTCTCTCCATGTCTACATTTCTGGGACTTTGTTGAACTTGATCATGGAATGAATTTTTTCCATAATATAGACTTTAGACTACTTTGTTTGTTGATTATTCTTGCCATTAATCAACTTTGTGATGGAGAAAAATGGAATATAATAATGGTTGAGGATACATGACACAATGTGAAGCATTATTGATGACTATCTCTATTAGAGATATCAGTTGAAATCTATGAAGCAAAATACTGTTAATTTCCCAAATCCACCAGAAAAAGGAATTCTGGGAGTCCACATACTAATATTACAAAGCCTCTTACAATTCACCAAGTTGAGCACCTAGGGCTTTCTTTTTCTAAAATAACGAATTTCCTAAATTTTGATGGGTAGCTTAATTAGAAATTTCTGAAAGACTCACATCTGGTAGCAAAATCTACTAAAGCAAGCTTGGATAAAATTAATATTACAGTGTTGCAAAAATATAATATATGCTGCTGAATAAATATAAGTGCTGTTAAGATAAAAATTGGTGCATTTCTACTTTATTATGTTTCATTGAGTTTATTGTACTGTATACGGGCAGTGTCACTGTACTTGAGAGTAGCTCTACAATAGCAAAGAAGGCTAAGATTTAGGCAGGATTAATCAATGCGGAACACATTAAATGTAGGATATTACATTATTTGCAAATGAACCTTGATAGGAGGCTGAGGCTCATTTGGGTATATAAAACTGATATAAAAGACTCCTAAACTAGTTAAGTCTGTTTCTCAAGAATTTATGAACATGATGGATGTTGCAAAATCAAATAGCAAGAAATGGTACAGTTGTAGCAAACTTGAGGCATTTCGAGTGGAAGATAGTTGTGAAGAAATGGATTAAGTTGGTTATGTTCATGAATGACGGAGGTTGATGAATGCCCTAGTGTGAAGTAAATAAAGTTGAAGAAATTTTTCATGTTCAAACCACATCTGAACCTGATTCCACCCGGTGGCAATGGTATCATACACATCTAATAAACTGGTTGATTTAGAAGAAACAGATTTGGGAATATATTGCTCAGGGGCGGAGCATGACATAGACATATGAACTTGAGATCTAGATCCACTCTTGTTCTTAGCCATGTTTTGAGAGTAATAATCAAATTTCACAAGTGATAATGGTGAACTAAATGTAACTAACTCAAACAATGAAGCAACTGATCAAAACTCTTTTAAGTATGCTACTTATACCTTTCGTTCATCTTGATACTGATAGCATGTTTTCTGAACATTCAAAATGTGGTATGCCCCTGAAACTTCTAAACCTTCTGTTTTGCATCCTGCACCTTGTCTTTGATGAATTGCTTAATTTATGTTATTACCAATGGCTTTGGGTGGGAGTAGTACCCAAAATTCTTCATCCACTTCTTCTCTTTATATTTCTCAAAATTTTTCTTTTTCTCCTTAACATCATCATCCACCATATTAAATATCCATGAAGGTATAACCTTCCATTGCAACTGAAGGACTAAGTGGGATTGAAACTGAAGGCTAAGTATATCATGACTGAAAGCAGCAATGCATTTCCAAGGTTTTTAATGATCCCTGACCTATTTGTGGGCATTACCTTGTTCTCTCTCCTCTGATCCCTTATTTTCTCTTTTGTATTCCTTAAATCACTATTTTTTGATAGACATGAGAAAGCCAAAGATCGCTGCTGAAATTGCTAAGCAACTTCGAAAATTCCATCAGGTGGAAATTCTTGGTTCCAAATTACCGCAGCTATGGAATGATATCTTCAAGTTCTTCGAGACAGGTACCATTCTGATTTATGACCAGCTTTCTCTTCCCTAAGGATAACTGCAATTGTCACATTGTGTTTGTATTTTGTCCCCTCCACATGATATGGCTGTTCTTATTGCAGCTTCTGCTCTCGAGTTTGATGAGAGTGAAAAGCAGAAAAAATACGAGTCAATCTTATTTCAGGAAGTCAGAAAGGAACTAGATGAACTCAAGGTGGAGCCTTGCTTGGATTTTCATATTTTCATTGTTTAAAATTGGTTCAGTTCGTTTATCCTTGTAAAACGGCAATCAGAAGCCAAAAAAAAAAAAAAAAGATTGTCACGGCACTTGTTAAAGAAAACAACTTTGCATACCCTCCATTTAAGTTCTCTCTGAAGTTTTTGTCTGGACCAATTGGTCTGACAAATTGCTGATGATTGCTTAGCACAAAAAATAATACTACAACATCTTTCTGTTTCCTGTAGGAATCTTTTTCTTTTTGCTGTGATAAGACTTTTTCTTGCGAAATTTTTCTTCTCTTTCTGGGTATATCATTTCTGAATTTTTTTTTTAATTTGCTTTATTCACTGAATGAAAGCATAAGTACCATACTGTGAAAATCTTTCTTGTCTCCAATCATCATATGCTGACATATTTTTTCTATTGGTTTTGGTTTTTCCATTTTTTCTTAGTTGAGAGATTTAATATTTATTCCGGTGTAATGGTTGAACAGGATCTTACAGACCCTCTGAATGCACCTGTGGTTTTTTCTCATAATGATTTGCTGTCTGGGAACTTGATGCTGAATGATGATGAAGGTAGTTGCAAATTTTCAGTTGTTTTCAATTTATTCTCTCTCTCTCTCTCTCTCTCTCTCCCCCTCTCCTATTTTCATGCTTGCACAAAGAACTTCTAGACATGGCCACATGCACAAAACACAATTCAAACGTGCAAGTCAGTGTTTGATTGTGGTGAAAAGTTGAGACAAGAAAGCTGCCTTATTATTATTATTGGCTTGGTCTTTTTTTTTTTTTGGGGGGGGGGATCTTTTGAAATCATTTTGGCATGAATATTCACACTGGCTTTTCACCTCATCTGAGCAATTGGCATGGTTTGTGGCTGTAGATGGTAAGCCATAAAATGGTGTTATTTGTGGAAACCTCTGTAGATCTTCTGCCAACCCCTTTCATCTATGTTATTTCAGCCTGCTGCTTATCTGTCTGATCCTGCAGATGATTGTTTGCCTTTTGTGTTTCTCAAATCTTGCCCCCATGAGAATCTTGGCACTGTCTTGGTAAGGCATTTTGTATTAGTGATTGATGGCTTGGACTCTGGCCATAGGCTAGTTTGCTTATTGAAAATGTATCATGGTAATATTAGGTGCTTATGCTCAACTGAAGCCAACTCCATCAGCATCTTTTTTTATGGAAAAAGAAAAAGCTGAGGTTTTGCAGTTTGGTACCCTCTTTAGCTTAATTTGAGTGTCAAAGCTGTCAAAATACACCCACAAGAAAAAGGAATTGTTGCATGCATTTATTTGCTGAAAGCTAGATCTGTCAGTATTTTGCTCCTTATGAGTTGTTGAACTTAGTTTCTAAGAATAGTATGGAAATAAAAATCTTTATTATGTTTACCATCTGATCCTGGCTCTCATTCTGCAACAATAAAAACTAAGATTCTGTTATTCAGTAATTTTGTGATATATATACGTACGCGCGCACTCATATCTTTACATTTGTGTGGATATTTTTATCATGAATCCGACTAATGCGTCTTAATTGAACTTTCAGAGATGCTCTATTTTATCGATTTTGAGTATGGATCATATGGTTACAGAGGCTATGACATTGGAAATCACTTTAATGAGTATGCTGGATACGAATGTGACTATAGCTTGTATGCTATCTTCTTCCTATCTTCTCATGTTGGTTTCCTTCTGCAATTTCTAGGTAGTAAATGTGATTTAAGATATCACCCCTCTTTAATGCAGAAATCCCACTAGGGAAGAACAATATCATTTCTTCAGGCATTACTTACAACCTGAGAAACCAGATGAGGTAAAGAAAGCAAATTGGAATCATTTTTTAACCTATGCTTGCTTCAGAATTTTCCTTTTTCATTTTTTAACCGAAAACTTTGGAAGGAGAAAAGATGCTACTTCGTTACAGTTGAGCTTGTATGACTGCAGTAGCATTGTCATTTATTTATCATTTCCTGCTGTTCTCTACTATAAATATAGGTACCTGAAAGTGAGCTCGAGGAACTCTATGTTGAGACAAGCACATTCAAGTTAGCATCGCACCTATACTGGGCTTTGTGGGCACTAATTCAGGTAAGTCTGTTCCTCGTGCTCCAACACTTAAACAAGGACAATCAACCATTTACCTGCTGTTGAGCTTGGTCAGATTTGCTAGTTCAGCTGTATATTGTGCTCACATTTGGAAATTTGGACTAAACTCCGACTTATAATACTTGTCTTTCATGATCTGATTAAAAAATATTATGCCTTGTTCTCTTTTTTTCTTTTAATTCAGGCAAAGATGTCTCCAATTGACTTTGACTATTTGGGATACTTCTTTTTACGATACAATGAATATAAAAGGGAGAAGGATGTGTGCTTCTCATTAGCACGAGCTTACCTTGAAAAATCTGGGAGTGGATAAATCTTGTGCAAAAATGTATGAATACTGCACGGCTCTGGCAGGCCTCTATGCTTCCAGCAGAAAGGAAGGTTACCTTGTAAAATATCACATCATGATGGTATATGAGAAAGAAATTCCAATTAAATGGTCATGGGAATAATTCCGATGCAGGGTATGCTCGTGAGTCCTGTTGTAATTCATTGTTTTGTTGTAGCTTTTCTTTTTTTTTTTTTTTTTCTTTTTAATTTATCTTCCGTTGTCTGTTCTCTGTTGTTGAAGTAGCATTTTTGTTTAGCTATAAATTCACTTTAGTGAAGTCTATTCCTTTCACGGTGTACAATAATTCAAGTTTGGAAAATAATTCAGAAGTTGATGGCAATGGTCATTCCTCATTTGCTAGCAAAGTCACTTGGTAATCTAAGACAATTTTCTGGGATGTTGTATGATATTGAAACGATTTCTCAGGTGGCAACTCTGTATTTCACTATAGTAAAAACAAGACTCACAAGTCATAAGCTAAATCAAGCAATTCATTTTGAGTTCTAGGCCCTAGGCCCTGAAGTCCCAATGTTGATCCCATTAAGTCGCCCCACGAAGGTCTCGGAGCTTTCGTCGTCCCATGATTGAACCTGAATGTTAAAAAGATTTTATAGCCATGATCTTGCCTATGGATTAACATTGCATATTAGAATTGACTAACTTCTTGTGTACAGAACAGAATTCCATATTTGGACAATCCTTTCAAGTAACATTATAAAATTACCATCATTTTATTCATGGAAAATAGTATTTTGTATTTGGAAGCAATTTGCCTTGATGAGAGGGCTACAGGGAAGCGTGTGCAGGAAAAGAACCAGAGAGAGAGAGAGAGCAATTTGCCCTTTTGTCATTGGGCTCTATTAGTAACAGTGCATTTCCAGATAGTGGAAGAAGTAACATTCAGGGAGAGACAGAGAGAGAGAGAGAGAGAGCGAGCTTGGAAGAATAAACAAAACGGAAGATGATCAAGGCTATCCATGGGCTATTTGCTATAAGGAACATGTAACAAATGTGTATTATATAAATACTTGTAACATTCAACTGCTAAGACGGAGCATAACAAGCAACCAACAAGTTGATATTGTGCTGTGCAAATCTTATGCTCGAAAACTACAACAATGGACTCATTGAGGCGTAATCTGTTGAGCTTCTAGTATTCCAGTAAAGACTTTCTCGTACTCCAGTCAAGACCACCTGATCAAAAGATTACAAGATAAGAGTCCAACCGAATATGATTTCCTAAGCCTGAAGAACTTGGCAATGAAGAATGTGGCTTTTTAAACGGTTCCTACCGGCAAGGCTAGACCAAAAATTTGTCACCAATGTCCTGAACTGTCCTTTCCTGGCCATGGTTTCCCATAGGTGCTCTGCAGTAGCTTCCCTTGAATTCTCGGACTTTGAAACATCAACAAGAGAGATGCTCATATTGTTCCGGATAATGCAAAGCTTTCCATTGAGAGGAAGAAGGGCGGCTGCCTCCCATGCCTTAGAGTTTCCCAAATGCAACTTACTATCGATATGTTTGCTCCATGAACCATTTGCCTCATCGTAAACCCTAAGCTTGCATCCATCTTTACATTCTAATGCATAGAGCTGGCCATTCAGGGAGGCACATGGATTCCTCCAACCTGCAACCATCCCATCATAAACAGGGCACCAGCTGTTGGTTTCTGGTTGGTAGAACTCACTCAAAACCTGCCGGTGAGGCCCTAACCCTTTCAAAAACCAGTTACCCTTGTAAACAACTCCAATGAAGGGCACCATTGCAGTGCTCATGTCTGAAATAAAGGACCATCTGTTTTTATTAGGATCATAGACTTCAGCTGATCTCAAGGACCGGGGTGCCCCATCATTTTCCCCACCCGCTACATACAGACAATTGTTTATAACACTTGCACCAAAGAAGCATCGCCGGCGAAGCATATCTGGAGCACGGTGCCATTTATTAGTCCTTGCACTGTAGTAAATGACTCGTCTCATTGATCCCTTTAATGGATCTCTGCCACCAAACAAGTAGAGGTGACAGCCACTTAGAACAGCACATCCAAAACCACGGGCTTCTGAATATTCTTTTGGGACAGGAGGGAGAGGTTGCCACAGCTGGTATATAGGGTCAAAGGCATGCCAAGAGATTTTCCCATCTCGATCTCTTTTTATAACATAAATCCATTCTTCTGCAATCCCATCGCTCTTCCTAAGGGAGTAAAAGAAATTTCCAGCTAGAAGGCGGTACCATCTTTTGCAGACAAGACGGAGCTTACAGTGCTCAATTCTTGGGACTCGGATCAAGCAAGCAATGGCAAGATCATCAGGAAGTCCCGGAAGTAAAGGCGATTGGCTCCGGTTACGTTCACCACGCCCTGCCTTTTGTCTAGTAGGATGAATAGATGGCTTGATGTCAGGCTGCAGGCAAAGTTTAGTCCCAGGTACAAATTTCTTTGCTCCAGCAACTGTTTTGAGACCTGCATCTACTCTACACAAACATGCTGTTGTATCAACCTGCAAACATGTAACTAATAAAAATGACAATGTGATCTGCTTAATCAGCAAAGTCTTGCAGAAATCAGAACAAAAGAAAGCATGATCCTTCCAATGAAAGTAATGATAGTTTATGCATTAGAAAATTGCCTGAACATGACATTCTTTTTCCTAAACAAAACAGATGTCATCACTTGTTATAACTTATAACTAGTGTAAAGATATAGCTCATACACATTTGATGGAAGGGGTAGAAAAGGTGTAATATTCTCATTATTTGACTTCAAATCACAATACGGCATAACTACCAGTTTGTCACCATAATCACAATATGACATGTCTCGAGTAAAAGTTTAGCATGATCAATCAGCAAGCCACAAATCTGTCAACCCATTATTTTCTGTCCTTGTTGCCTCTTATGATTGAAACTAGGAATATAATCCCTTGTTCATTTCCCTCCTATGACAAAACTATCATACATGACAGCCCTCAATGCCACTACTGTTGTGCGGTTCCACCTTTTGTCAAGCCTCTTTTGAAACTAGGAATATAATCCCTTGTTCATTTCCCTCCTATGACAAAACTATCATACATGACAGCCCTCAATGCCACTACTGTTGTGCGGTTCCACCTTTTGTCCAGCCTCTTTTGAACTCCACTTGTTTATTGCAACAATTTTCTTATCCAGAAGAAAATGCACAAATTTCAGCATATGTTCATTCTTGCTTCTGTTCTATCTCTCTTGCCCCTCCAAAACAAGAAAAAGGCACGTGCAAAAGATATCTAATGTAGTCCAAGAAAATGGTGTTAAGTGGAATGCTTTCATAAATTCAATTGGATCTCGGAACCCTGGCAGAAAAATTCTTGTCCTTAAAATGTGGACTGAAGGCAAGAAAGTAAGAGTCAAGGAGAAACAAGTGTTACTAGATATAGTATAAGGTCCCCTCTAGTTAAACATAACCCTACGAATTTTAAGGCACATACAGCATAATACCACAAGCATGCCTCTTCACAAGTACTGATACAATGAACACCATTGGCAGTTCTCATATTCAAGATCAGCATCTGGCAATGGAAACAAACAAGTGAAATTTGTCTAAAATTAAAATTCAGTAGTGAGTGTAACACAATCGGATGAACACTTGCAGAATTATTTTACAAAACTTTGCTACATTTGCAGGAGAGGCATATCTGATGGAATATATGAGCCTAGACAAGCTAAGTAATTGCTCAAGCAGCTCAGGCGGAGGAAGAGACAGCACTTGCAAAAAATAATCAAGCAACAAAACAAATGTCAAAACCCCATTAAGACATGACTCTCCAGTGCAACACGAAGTTGCACAAAGTAAATAGGAATACTTACAAGAGGTGGTTGAATTGCTCTGTCCATTGCCAGTAATTCAAGGACAAGTTAAATCCAAATTCACCAACATAAACTTAATCTAAAATCAAACCCCTCAAAACTTGATGACGCAAGGAAGGAAAGTAAATCTGATCACAATCCCAGATATCAATACCAAATCACCTAAAAATACGCAGTTTAGAGATCTAAATACAGTGCCAAAACTACAAATAAACATCAATTCACTTCATCTGTTAAATCCCACACGTTTCCACTCCAAGTACCAAAATTTCCCGGGTCAAAAATGTTCAAACTTCAAAACCCATAACCAATAAACAGTTCTATTCCCAAAACCAATTGAAAATACCTCAAAAATCACCACTCTTGAACCCCAATTTCTTATTTTTCTACCACTACAAGTATTCAAAATTTCCAACACTGAAAATGTTCAAACCCCCAAAATCCAGAATCAATAATCACTTCAACTCCAAAAACCCCAACGAAAAAACCTCAAAATTTACCTCTTCTGACCTCCGAAAAAGGAAAATCAAGGAGCCCAGATTCTAAGTTTGCCCAGAGTAGAAACTCAAAAGAAACCCCAGATAAGATTATAGACCAAAACTAGTAAGAGATCCCTATCCCATGAATCTTTAAAAAACCAGCAAATTTGATCCAAACAAGAAAAGTTTTCTTAAGAACAGTAAGAAAAAGCAAAAGCAAATCACTGGGAAGGACAGAGAATGAGAGAGGGAAGAAAGTGCTTATGAAGACATTGTGGGGTGGGTTTTATGGGAGAAGTAAGACGCAAAATCGCAGGGCGATTGGAAGGCAGCACTTGGGCCGAAAGAGAGAGCCTCTACAGAGAGGGAGGGTCAAAATGAAGTTATTGGGAGTCATTTGTCGTCGTTCATTAAAAGGAGCATAAAATTGTTGACAGAGATTCAAAGGAAAAGAAGAAATATAGATGGGTCCCCCACCAGACCGCCCCTTCCAACACTCGACCAAAATTTTGCAAATTTTTGGACAATTAAAAGTTTTTCTCCTGCATGGGCGTGACCCACTTACATAATGCTTTGCCTACTCCACAAAGGGTATTTTTGTCATATAAAATCGTTTTTTGACCCCATTTATTTAATCCATTATTATTACTATTTTATTTATATATATATGTATGTATATATTTCCCTGTGCAAAGATAAAATAAAATGCCTTCTTTATTACATTTTTATTTTAAAATCTCGTCTCTCTATTTTTTCAAAATATTTTGACGTATAAAATAAGGAAGACCATAGCTCATCACACATCCCAAAAACAATTATTTCTCTCACGCCATATCATTTTATATCTTGAAAATTTTATATTATATTTTTGTCAAGGGTCAATTTTAATAGTGGGTATTGTCGAAAATTTCATATTGTGAATGGGAGTAATTTTTTTTTTTTTTTGTGGGTATTTTACATTTTTCAAAATGAGAATTGGGTTTGTTTGTAGGATTTCCAACATCACGAAATAAGTTGATAAATAATCAACACTTCAACCATCTAACTTACTATGAGTAAAAAAAAAAAATTATGAAAAATAATATGTAGTTTTAATTAGGCTTTATAACTTGAAAAATAATTTATTTTGAAATTCTCATATAATGAGTAAGAAGTTTAAAAAATTTTGGTCAAAAGAAAAGGGTTTTTTTTTATATAATTTATCTATTTGGATGATTTCTGCCTTGGGTAGGAAATTTGGAGGACTGAATTGCTCACATGACCATCATAAATTAAGAGTTTGTAATGACCTTTTGCTTCAGATTTACCCTACCCTTTTAAACCAAGGACAAACTATTCCCTACTTCACTGATTTTAGGACCCACTATAAATGTTGTGAGTCCCGTTACCTTCACCTATGCTAGGAGGGAGGGGGCCCTCTTCCCTTTTTAGGCAATCCAAATGGCCACCAAGTGATGAATGCTCGTGGGAGGTTTTAGTACTCAAAAAAATAAAAAACATTCTAATAGTCATAATTCTAGTCATAATTCTTTTTCTAATCGAAAAATCCTAAATTCAAATCCCTTCATAATAAAAAAATATAGTAGAGGTCTCCTACCAATACATGCTCTGTATTTTGGTTTATGCATGGCATATTTTACCATAAAATAGTAAAACCTAAAGCTAAGCTGCTCTCTTAAGATGCATCGAAAACTTCTTAATATTAATATTTTTTTATTTTTAAAATATTTTAATAAATTAAATTAATTAATAATTACATAAAATTTCTTATATTTTCATATTTAATAAATTATTTATTATTTATTTATAATTTTTATGTTTATATTATTTATCCTATGATTAATAATTAAGTATTTAATTATTTTCAATTTTTATTATAAAAATGACTATTTTATTATTTTTATAAAATAATTAATATTTATATAAAAATTATTATAATTTTTATATTTACGTGTTTGTTTACGTTTTTATTTTTTATATTATTACAAGGTGTCATTTTATTTTGTATCATTTCGTATAAATTTTTGTTTCTCCTTTTGGTTCTCGGCAACCCAGGTGGTCTCTTTAACAATATAGTATTTCTCGGCAACCCAGGTGGTCTCTTTAACAATATAGTATAAGCATGAATGATTTCAGATCACGTCGGATTCGTCGTCCTCCATCGTGGCGTGCGGGACCCATTTCCAAGTACCCGTGGTGTTTTTTTCCCCCCTCTCTTTCCTCGTTAACACTCTGATGCGCATCGTTTTCTTTTTTTTTTTTCTTAATTAAAAAAAAACTGTAGTTGACTAAGGCTCTTTAGTCGACTAAAGCATGCTTTGATCGATTAAAAGGTTTTTTCTTTTTTATTATTATTATTTTTTATTTTGATTACATTTTTTCTCCCTCTCTCTCCTCATTAAAAAAAAATAATGACTTAGTCCACTAAAACATGTTTTTTAATTTTTTTTTATTATTTTTTTTTTCTTTCATGATTACATTTCCTCTCCCTTCCCCCCTCTGTCTCTCCCCTCGTTAATTAAGGGAAAGAAAAAAAAAAAAAGCTTTAGTCGACTAAGGAATGCCTTAGTCAACTAAGACATTCTTTTCTTCTATTTTTTGTTTTTCTGTTGCTTTTTTCCTCTCTCTCCCCTTTTTTCTAAAGTATTAAAAAAAATTTAAAATGTTTTTTTTTAAATATTAAAAATTTGGTTTTTTTCTTTTTTTATTTATTATTATTATTATTATTTTTTATTTTGATTACATTTTTCCTCCTCCTCTCTCTCTTCTCATTAAAAAAAAAACGCCTTAGTTCGCTGAGACATTTTTTTAAATATTAAAAAAATTTTAAAAAATGTTTTTTAAAATATTTTTTTACTATTATTTTTTTTGTTTACATTTCCCCTCCCTCACCCCTCTCTCTCTCTCCTCATTAAGGAAAAAAAAACAATGTTTTAGTCGACTAAGGCATTCTTTATGTTATTTTTTTTAATTTTTTTTGTTTTTTTGTTTTTTTTCTTCTCTTTTTTTATAACAACGCCACATTGGATTCGTCATCCTTCATTTGGCAAGAAGTAATTTGTCGTTGTTGATTTGGAAGTTGATGAGTAGTTTTTTTTTTTTTTTGTCGGTTGGAGTGGGTGGAGTGAAATGATCTTTCTCTTTGTAAGTTGAAGTGGGTGGAGTGAATTGATTTTTTCGTCTCTTTCTTTATTACGAAAACAATAATTAACATTATAGTATAAGCGTGAATGATTTCAGACCACGTTGGATTGGTCGTCCTCTATCATGGTGTGCGGGACCCATTTCCAAGTACCCATGGCGTTCTTTTTCTTTTTCTCCTCTTTCTCCTAGTTAACACTCTGATGCGCATTGTTTTCTTTTTTTTTCTTAATTAAAAAATATCTGTAGTTGACTAAAGCATGCTTTGATCGACTAAAAGGTTTTTTCTTTTTTATTATTATTATTTTTTATTTTGATTATATTTTTTTTTCTCTATCTCTCTCCTCATTAAAAAAAAAAAATACCTTAGTCCACTAAAACATGTTTTTCAATTTTTTTTTATTATTATTTTTTTCAAACGTTTTTTTAAATATTAAAAAATTTTATTTAAAATATTTTTTTTTATTATTTTTCTTTCGGTTACATTTCCTCTCCCTTCCCCCCTCTCTCTCTCCCCTCATTAATTAAGGGAAAGAAAAAAATAATATGCTTTAGTCGACTAAGGAATGCCTTAGTCGACTAAGACATTCTTTTCTTCTATTTTTTATTTTTTTTTGTTGCTTTTTTTCTCTCTCCCCCCTCTTTTCTATAATATTAAAAAAAAATTTAAATGTTTTTTTTAAATATTAAAAATTTGGTTTTTTCTTTATTTTTATTATTATAATTATTTCTTTTTTTATTTTGGTTACATTTTTCCTCCTCCTCCTCTCTCTCCTCATTAAAAAAAAAAAAACGCTTTAGTCCGCTGACACATTTTTTAAAATATTAAAAAAAAATTTAAAAATGTTTTTTAAAATATTTTTTTACTATTATTTTTTTTTTCTTTTGTTTATATTTCCTCTCCCTCACCCCTCTCTCTCTCTCTCCTCATTAAGGAAAAAAAACAATGTTTTAGTCGACTAAGGCATTCTTTATGTTTTTTTTTTTAATTTTTTGCTTTTTTTCTCTCTTTCTTCTATTTTTTTATAACAACGCCACATCGGATTCGTCATCCTTCATTTGGCAAGAAGTGATTTGTCATTGTTGATTTGGAAGTTGATGTGTAGTTATTTTTTATTTTTTGTCGGTTGGAGTGGGTGAAGTGAAATGATTTTTCTCTTTGTCAGTTGGAGTGGGTGGAGTGAATTGATCTTTCTGTCTCTTTCTTTATTATGAAAACAATAATTAACAATATAGTATAAGCGTGAATAATTTCAGACCACGTTGGATTCATCGTTCTCCATCGTGGCATGCGGGACCCATTTCCAAGTACCCGTGGCATTTTTTTTTCTCCCCTCTCTCTCCTCGTTAACACTCTGATGCGTACTGTTTTCTTTTTTTTTTCTTAATTAAAAAATATCTGTAGTCGACTAAAGCATGCTTTAGTCGACTAAGGCTCTTTAGTCGACTAAAGCATGCTTTGGTTGACTAAAATGTTTTTTTTTATTATTATTTTTTATTTTGATTACATTTTTTCCCTCTCTCTCTCCTCATTAAAAAAAAAATAATGACTTAGTCCACTAAAACATGTTTTTCAAATTTTTTTTTTATTATTTTTTTCAAATATTAAAAAAATATTATTTAAAATATTTTTTTTATTATTATTTTTTTCTTTCGGTTACATTTCCTCTCCATTCCCCCCCTCTCTCTCCTCTCATTAATTAAGGGAAAGAAAAAAAATATATGCTTTAGTTGACTAAGGAATGCCTTAGTCGACTAAGACATTCTTTTCTTCTATTTTTTATTTTTTTGTTGCTTTTTTCCTCTCTCTCCCCTCTTTTCTAAAATATTAAAAAAAATTTCAAGTGTTTTTTTTTAAATATTAAAAAATTTGGTTTTTTCTTTAATTTTTTTATTATTATTTCTTTTTTTATTTTGGTTACATTTTTTCTCCTCCTCTCTCTCTCCTCATTAAAAAAAATGCCTTAGTCCACTGAGACATTTTTTTAAATATTAAAAAAATTTTAAAAAATGTTTTTTAAAATATTTTTTTCCTATTGTTTTTTTTTCTTTTGTTTACATTTTCCCTCCCTCATCCCTCTCTCTCCCCATTAAGGGAAAAAAAACAATGTTTTAGTCGACTAAGGCATTCTTTATGTTTTTTTTTTTAATTTTTTTTTGCTTTTTCTCTCTCTTTCTTCTCTTTGTTTATAACAACGCCACATCAGATTCGTTATCATTCATTTGGCAAGAAGTGATTTGTTGTTGCTGATCTGGAAGTTGATGTATAGTTTTTTTTTTTTTTGTCGGTTGGAATGAGTAGAGTGAAATGATCTGATCTTTCTCTTTGTCAGTTGGAGTGGGTGGAGTGAATTGATCTTTCTGTCTCTTTCCTTATTACGAAAATAATAAAATCAACGATTTTTATCGATGAATGGACACGAAATTCATTGTTGTACAGAATGGTTGGGGAAAGCGATTAAGGAGAGTGGTTTGCCATGATCTTAATAATGATGGTTTATGTGAACCATTCATATATGCTCCCTGTGTCTCTATCTATATAAACGAGACAAATGAAGACAATGCTGTCTCTGTCTCTCCCTCTCTTTAAGTTGGCTTTCTCTCTATATAAGCAGGGCAAATATACACAATACTCTCTCCGTCTCTTTCGCTCTAAATGAAGGTTTGTATTTGTCATTTTTACTTTTAAATATTTATTTTGTTTGAAATTGTTCTGCTGCTCTCCGTATCTATTACTAATTATGAATTTTTTTTATTATTATTTGGGTTTGCGAAAGTGGTGTGTTTGATGATGATCACGGTATGTGGAAGTGATTCTTCTGTTATGAAGGTTTGTGTTTCTGAAGATTCACTTTGCTTAACATTTGTTTTGTTACTTTTTATATTTATTGTTGATTTTAAAAGTTTTTTTTTCTTTTTTTCAGTTCCTATTGAGGAAAATAATGCAGTTGATGACGACCGTGACATATGAAATTCATTTCTCTATTGTAAAAATTTATGTTTGCTTTTTTTGTATCTGAGCATGCGAAACGAGTGTGGTGTTGACCATTATGATTTTTGTATATTTGTATGTTCAGTAAGAATAATATAGTTTATAGAGTTGCATAATATACAAAACTACTCTATCCCTATTCTTGTTGAGTGTTTGTTTAGTGTGGTAACAGAACAACATAGTTCTGTTCATATTTAATGGTTTTGGTTAATGCAGTTCTTATGACTTTAATCGATGTGGTTCTTAGTTTTGCATGTTGGGTGTTACACATTTTTGCAAAGTCAACAATGGATGGAGCAAATGTTGAGCATCATGAAGCAATAAAGTCAAGAAAAAAATATTAGTTTATATCATATGCTTTTAATTTAAAAAAATGAAATGGTTGTATCTTCTTTGATTATTATAAACTTTTAAATATGATTGTTAACCAGACTTAATCACAGGAAAGAAAAGTTCTTTACAGTGATTGTCCCCTTCATTATTCCCCTGCCACCGTGGATTTCACTGCAATGAGTTATTTTCGTTCTTAACTTTAACTAACCAAAATTGTCTTTAGTCGACTAAAACAATAATATAAAAAAAAACTTTAGTCGACTATAAAAAAAAATTTGATCGGCTAAAATCTTTGGTCGACTAGAAAAACAATTTTAGTCGACTATACACTTTGGCAGGCTAAAAGTGTTTTTCAGTCGACTACTAAAACTTATAACATATTTTTTAAAAAAAATATTTCGTGGGATGAAGCAAAAAACTTAAGTCGACCAAAATATTTTAAAAAATATCATAAAATATAAAAATTAAGTCATCATGATATTTGTAAAACATATAAAATATTTATAAAAACTATCGCAGGATATAAAAAATATGTTTACAAATTTTTAAAAAATTACATTTTTTGAAATTATTTATTTTTACAAAAAAAAATTTTAAAAAATATTTATAATATTTTTTTGATATTTTTTAAAGAAATGAAACAAAAAGAAAAAAAGAAAAACAAGTTAAAACGAAGCAAAAAAATAAAAAGAAAAAAAGAAAAGATACTTTAGTCAACTAAAGCATTTCTTTAGTTGACTAATGATCTTGTTTTTTTTTTTTTTCTTTTTTTTTTTCTATCTTTTCATCTTGTTTTTTCTTTTTCTTTTTGTCTTTTTTTAATTTTTTTTCTTTCAATGAAATTTTAAAAAAATATAATTTTACCGGGGAGCTTTCAGAGATGAAGGAATTGTGTATTGGGGCACTTTCATATATCGAGGATTGAGAAGTTTTTTATCGTAAAATTTTTACATTTTTAGTTTTTTTTTTATTGGGGAGTTTTGTACTGGGAAACTTTTCACCGGAGAGTTTTTTACCGGAGAATTTTGAGAAAGGAATGTGTTATGTACCAGGAAATTTTCTTGTATCGGGGACTAGGGAGCTTTTTACCGAAAAATTTTCACATTTTTTGTTTTCTATTGGGGATCTTTGAGATAGAAAAGTATATCGATTACCAGGAAATTTTGTACGAGGTGTTGTGTACCTGAAATGGTTGTATCTTCTTTGATTATTATGAACTTTTAAATATGATTGATAATTGGACTTAATCACGAGAAAGAAAATTTTTTCCGGTGATTGTCCGCTTCGTTATTCCACTGCCACCTTGGATTTCAATCCCAACGATTTATCTTCATTCTTCACATTTATGGTTTTTTAACCGGGGAGCTTTTTTATGTATCGGAGAGTTTCTTTTTATTGGGGTGCCACTATCGAGTTCTCTCTGTTATAATGGAAGCTGATGACTACTTATTTTCAGGGGAAAGAAATATTCAAGCTATAGTGGTCCTGATAGAGAGAGGATTTCGAGACTTGGAGATCTTGGCTGCCAGGTAATCGCATGACCTTCTGGTGATTGACTTACATGGCACGTGTTAATTTCCTCATATATGACATTTTCTTGTATTTTTGGTGATGTTACTTAGGTGTTTACAAATATTTTTAAAAGTTAATATTTTTAAAAAACAATATTTTTTTAAATTTTAAAAATAATTTTTTTTGTTTTTTGTTTTTGATTTTTTAACGATATTTTTTTAAAAAATATCATAAATATTTTTTTAAAAATAATTTTAAAAATTAATCTTTTTAAGAAACATTATTTTTTTAAAAAAAATTAAAAATATCTATTTTTTGTTTTTCTTTTTTCTTTTTGATTTTTTAATAAAACTTTTAAAAAAATTAAAAATAAAAAAAAATTACTTTAGTCGACTAAGCATCTTTTTTCTTTTCATTTTTGTTTTTTTTTTCTCATCTTGTTTTTGTTTTTGTTTTCTTTTTTTTTTGATTTTTTAATGATATTTTTCAAAAAGATAGTTTTAAAAATTAATATTTTTAAGAAAAATTATGTCGGATTTTTTTTTCTCCCTCTTTCTCCTCTCTCTCTCTCTCTCCTCATTGAAAAAAAAATAAAAAGCCTTTAGTCGACTAAAATACATGTCTTGGTCGACTAAAGGTCTTAGTCGACTATAAGACATGCCTTAGTCGATTGAGGAATATTGATTGTACTGCTAACCAGGAGCTTTCTACCAAGAAAGTTTTTACCGGGGAGTTTTAATATACCGAAAACCGGGGAGCTTTCTGCATATGAAGGTGTTGTGTATCGGAAAATTTTCATATATCGGGAACCGGGGAGCTTTTTGCCAGGAGTTTTTTTTAGGTTACCGGGGAGCATTGTTCCGAAAAACTATCGGGGAGCTTTCACGTACATAAATGTGTTGTGTATCGGGAAGGTTTCATGTATTGGGAACCGGGGAATTTTTTACTGGGAGTTTTTTATCGATTACTGTGGAGTTTTGTACCGAAAAACTATCGGGAGCTTTCATGTGCATGAAGGTGTTATATACCGGGGAGTTTTTATGTATCGGGAACTGAGAGTTTTTTACCTGAATTTTTTACCGGTTACCGGAGAGTTTTGTACGGAGAAACTACCGGGGAGCTTTCATGTGCATAAAGGTATTGTATACTGGGAAGTTTTCATGTACCAAGAATCGGGGAGCATTTTACCAGGTGTTTTTTATCTGTTATCGGGAGCTTTGTACCGATAAAGTACCGGTAAGTTTTGAGAAAGGAACGTATTGTGTACTGGGTTACCGGGGAGATTAGTACCAGGAAAGTTTTTATCAGGAAACTTTTTCTCTAGAGTTTTTTACCGGTTACTGGAGAGTTTTGTACGGAGAAACTATCAGGGAGCTTTCATGTGCATGAATGTGTTGTGTACCAGGGAGCTTTCATGTATTGAGAACTGAGAGTTTTTTATTGAGAGTTTTTTACCGGTTACCGGGGAGCTTTGTATTGAGAAACTACCGAGGAGCTTTCATATGCATGAAGGTGTTGTGTACCGGGGAGTTTTTATGTACCGAGAATCTGGGAGCTTTTTACCAGCAGTTTTTTACCGGTTACCGGAGAGTTTTGTACCGAGAAACTATCGGGGAGTTTTGAGAAAGGAACGTATTGTGTACCGGGTTATCGGGAAGATTTGTAACGGGAAGTTTTTATTGGGAAGTTTTTCACCGGGAGTTTTTTACCGGTTACCGAGGAGTTTTGTACCGGAAAATTATCGGAGAGTTTTAAGAGAGGAAGATATTGTGTATCGGGGAGTTTTCATGTATCGAGAACTGAGAAGTTTTTAACCGCGGAGTTTTCACATTCTTAGTTTTTTTACTGGGGAGTTTTGTACTAGGAACTTTTTTACCGAGAAATTTTTAGTTGTATTTTTTTTATCGAAGAGATTTGTATGGGCAAATTTTTTATCGGAGAGTTTTTTACTAGCTGTACGGGTTACCGAGGAATTTTATACCGGGAAGTTTTTATCGGGAAGATTTTAACCTGGAGTTTTTTAGCGGTTACCGGGGAGTTTTGTATTGGGAAAATTTTTAATGGGAAAGTTTTACCGGAGAGTTTTGAAAGAGGAAGGTGTGGTGTACTGGAAGTTTTCATGTACCGGGAACCGAAAAGCTTTTTATCGCAGAGTTTTCACATTCCCAGTTTTTTTATCGGGGAGTTTTATAACGGAAAGTTTTTTATCGGGGAATTTTTTATCGATTCTACTAATTATCGGAGAGTTTTGTGCTGGGAATTACTCGATGAAAATCATAAGTCTAATACTATAAGCTTTCTTATTTAAAATATCTAACTTATCTCCAATTATTCATGATATTTATACATAGAGTTTTCTAAAACAAAACACCTTCGTTACCCAAATCCATTGCTTCATCCATGATGCTGCTTTATTTGTTTTGATGATTAAACTGCATACTGAAACCCGACAATAACTAATAAACAATAAACACCCGGTCTTAAATTTCTTATCATTAAATTCTTTTTGTATTTTGATTTTCATCGACTAATTGTAATACCAGACATATAATCCAATCTTTCATAATCAAACTTAAAATTCTATATCGCGTGTAATGTGGTGTAATCCTCCTGGTCCTTTTTCTAATAGGGAATCTCTTCCTAAAATGCTCTTCTTTTATTTCAACTAATCCTATTTAATTATGGGTATCGGCTGATTTTCTTCTAATTAGGTAATTTTTTTTATTCTAATAGTAATTCTAATTATTTAATAATTATATAAAAAGACTATGATTTATTATAAATTTTAAATTTATGGGTCTACTTTAAATTTAAAAAAAAAAGATTTCTTGACATTTTCTAGAAGGGTAAAACTAATCTTATACCTTGTAGTGTGGTCAGTGTTCATCAAATCCATTGATGACTATTACTCATCTTATGAGGGGGAGAGAGAGAGAGAGGGAGAGAGAGAGCAAAGGGTACCCCAATCTGTAAACAGCCGTGTGCATCTTTGTTATAAGAAGCATAATTGATCTTATCGTTCCATTGGAAAAGTCTTTCAATCTTTCACTATCATTCAATCAGCATAACATATATCCAGCAAATGACAGGTTTCTCTCCTTTCAGGAGTCAATCGATTTGTCCACAACCTCATTCTTTTTGGGTATGCTAGTCCTGTTAGTGAAAAAGAAACATCTTTTTCGTCCGATCAAACGGTTCAACTTTTAGATTTTTGAATGCAGTGCATGGTCACCTTAAAATTAATCAAGAGCACCAACCATTGTTGGTATTCTCATGCCACTTTTCCTTTTTGAAGGGAGATGTTGAAAGATGTCCCTTTCAATTGTTTCTACTTTGGGCACATAGTATTGGTGCGGTCTATATGGAGTTTTATGGAAGTCGTTCCAAGTGGGATCAGGAGGAAAAAAAGGGCCTATCACACAGACTTTCTTTCTTTGGTTATACAAAATTTTGAATCTAAAATTTTCAATTTTAAGAGAAATTATGACTACTAAATTACTCCCTTAAGATCCTCCAACAGCTAGTCCCCCGAGATTTCATATTCGACACATCGCCGGTTCTTTTAGGGAATAAAATAACTGGCCTGGATTAATGTAAGACTAGTCACATGAAAAGGATATGATTTCACACAAACACATTTCAACTAAAATGTCATAGTCATGAGTCAAATATAGACTTTAATCATAGACCCGAGTTCAAGCTTTTCATAAATAAAATTAGTTTTCAGTCTGCAAGGGAAGTCTTATATTTTTGTATGTATTTTTTATAAAAAAATTTCTTGACTCAAATCTGTGCAGTTTCAATTCATATTTTTTTTTTTCAAAATTTGAATTGAGTCCTCTCGATATGCCGTTTGTCTAAAATTTACAGTATTATATCTAATTATACAACTTTATTGGGAATACCATTCTCTTCGAAACTCCATCAATGTAGAGAGATGTCATTTGTCTGTCATGTACTTCCATTTCAGAGCAGACAAGTTCTTATGGCCACCATGAAAATGGAGTTAGTGAGAGTGTCCATTTGTGAATACATGGTGACGGCCCAAAAAGGTTTCACCTATGATCATATGTCACCATTTGTAGCTTCTAAAATAAACATAACATAAAGTCTTCTTCAAGTTGCTAACATGTTATATACAAACATAATTTAAAGTCTTCTTCAAGTTGCTAACATGTTATAAAGTTCCAAGTTTTCTGGCCTTTTTGACGTGGATACATGATTTTCAACTAAAAGGCCATATAAATAAAAGGGAAAGATCTCAATCAAAGTCACCTATGATCTCAATCTAATTGGAGAAAAATCCAATTTTCGATTCTAAGATAAAATTTTGATCCAATATTGAAAAAACTAATAGCCTATAATTTATTAATTGAGAGGAGTATGAAACTTATTATTTCACCCATTGTGTTGAATCCAAAAATAGTTATTAAAATTAAAAATAATTTATATGTATGCAAGCTTTTTTCCTTGTCAAGGAAAAATGTGAAGGGACCACCAATATTTTTATCACTCTCCTAAAAAAAGTGGCATAAATTTTGTGATAGGACAATTGACTTAAATGAATCTTTTGTAATTTTAATGGGAAATTAGGTGTGGAATTAGAAGGGAGAAAAGAGAAGGTCATGTTCCAGGATGAGAAACTCTTGGGTTTAAGAATTAAATGATAATGTTGGAAAAAGCCTATTTAACAAGATTATGCTTCATATTTTCAAAGGTAATATCCTACCTGATTGTTTTTGTCTATGGCACTAGTATTGGGCATTCAAACATGGTTGGGGTCAACTGATCAGATAAAGAAACCTGGACCCAAGGCATGCATTCATCTCTCATGAATATGTTTCATCCTTATTCAATTTTTTTTTTCTTTTTTTTTTTTTTTTAATTTATACATTAGTATTTGCAGAATTGGTCGGAGAGACCTTTCTTCTCTTTGGATGCAGAGACATACGTCATTCCAATGTCACATGGAAGTAAAACTCCGGACAAGGCCCAAAAATATGGGCTTGATAGAGGTTTGGTTGGAACAAAGGGAACCACAAAGAAGCTGATTTTACCATTGCATTCGAAACTAGAAATCGTATCCTCCCCTTGTAAGTCTGAAGCTGAACTTCAGAATAACTCGATTTTCATTTAATGGAAGTTTCCAGATAAAGGGTTTCCATCATAATTCTTCACTCTTAAAAATGGCTCGAGCAATACAAAATTTTCGTGTCCATATATCAATATTTTCAGCAAGCAAGGCATGAAAGCCCAAAAGTATCAAGGCAAAATTTTGGGCAATTTCCCAGAAAACATATCCTTAGTAACTCTATGACTGAAACACCACCATGAACATCAAGAAGTTAGCACACAAAGAAAACAAAACCAACCCTGTTGCAGAAAGCCATCTACTATGGCAACATACATTCTCATGTATGTTTGTCTTGTCAAGATATCCTTTATAGAGTGCAGGAAATTCTAATCGGTACGAAGCACACTAGACTGTGGCTTGAGAGTCCCATTTACAAGGTAGGATGATACGACCATGCAAGCCATGAATAGTGTGAACTGCAAAATATGATAAGAGATTACATGAGTAGAACTGGCCAAATAGTGCAGAGATATAAGGTACGCAATTGCCAAAAGCATCATAGGCATACCAATAGAGGAAGTGTCAAAAAACTCCAAATGGGCCACAATGCAAAACAAAACCTGCAATGTTGAGCTTCAGTACAAAATCGAAAGCAAGCTTCTGATTAATAAGAGGAAAACAAGTATGTAATTATGCCTCTTACAGAGAAAATGATACGATTCCAAGCATAGTTATGACTGGTAAAGAAGATGGACTTGACAACTCCCATTTCTCACTGGATTTACCGGAATTCCAAACTAATGGACTTGTATGTAACAGGACTACAACATTCATACCAACGCATACGATCCCAAGGTACAAGGGAATTCTGCAAGAGATGTACAAAAGCTAAGATAGAATTCGTAACAAGAAGTTGAATTAGCTCATCAGTCAGTACAAAATAAATAATTCTGGTAGACTGTAAATGATACTAGGTTGCCTCATCTCTGGATATTTAGAATTCTAAACCGCATATGAAAGTGCTTACAGGTACCCACTTAATGGTTGTCTATGCAGAGTTCATTTGTTTATGTACTTCATCATGACCTATGTTATGGGTTCCAATCATGAAAAAACTGCTTCAAGATAAATACCACAAAATCTTCATGCTTCATGGATTCCCATTTTTCTGACTGAACCACAATGATAACTGCAAAGCTATTTATATCTATTTTATAAAGAATGCAATTCATATCCAAGAAGGAAAAGTGTTTATTATGATGGACCAAATTCTACCTATTAGACTCTGATGAAAGATATAAAGATCATAAACATTTTTTTTATGCTTCTAAAATGAAAAATTAAATTTAAGATATGAACTTTAAAGTAGCTACTGGCAGAAAGCCAATGAGACAAGGCATAGAAATTTGACCCAAGTCAGAGCAGCACCACAGTGAATGTATGCATTCAGTGCATTAGAATGTAGAGATAACTGAGTTAGACTGCACCTTTATCAGAACCAAAATAAAATTTTCCAACCTCCCCCAACCCATCCAAAGAAAAGGATGTCATACGGGGTTCAACAATACTTTGAAAAGCATGCATGCATTTTGTATCCTTTCAGCGCATTAGAATGTTGGGATAACTGAGTTAGATTGCTCTTTTATCAGAACCAAGATAACATTTTCCAACCGCCCCCAACCCATCCAAAGAAAAGGATATCATAGAAGGGTTCAACAATACTTTGAAAAGCATGCATGCATTTTGTATCCTTTTGTTCCTTTAAATTTATTCTAATTTAGTCAAGTCATAAATTTCCTATGACTTGGGAAATTCGCTTAAGATTCAGAAATGAAATGAAAGGTGCAGAGAGATATCTTTAGCATTGAAGACCACCAAACCAAATTTGAAAAGCAAGAAGCAGCTCTAGATGAGGCTACAACATAACTAAATAGACCAACTAAGATGCTTCAATCACATGCATCAAAGATTAAAATTTACAGGAGGGATTGTACAAAAGTTGACAATGCTAGAGGACAAGGGAAAATTATGGCTTGAGGTACTAAAGTGGCAAGTGACCCCTTACCAATCTATCAAAGATCTAGACATTCAAAGAGCCGAATAGAGAGAAAAACTCACTACTACTATCTTATCTCAGAGGAAAAAATGGATACACGGTGTTAACATTATGTCAAGCAAATTGGACAAATGGGAAAAAGTCATTCATGCTGTATTTTCAAATTCTGTCAAAGCCTGAACCTAACTCTGATCCTTGTAATGCAACATGTCTTTTGGTGGAGGTAGATCCAAGTGTGTTTTCAATAGTAAAGATGTTCCATCCTGATTTTGATCCTCTTCTATAGCATAACAATCTTGATATCTTCAAAATTCTTTCCAGCTAAATAAAGTAAAAAACAGTCCCAAGTGGCATAAGTCCAACTGCATTCTTGCAATCATTCAAAACATGAGGAGGAAATCTCATAGTCCACTACTAGCAGTTGGGCAAATGCAATTCCTATATAATGTCTAAAAGATTGTGACACTGACGAACAATCATCATCGGAATGATAATGATAAGAAAACTCTAATTGAAAATTCAATGCTCAACAAAAATGTATACCTTTTGATTTGGTCATTGTGCCACAAGAGATAGATGAAATTTGAATGTCGATCACCCAAGTAGACAATGAACAGCGCAGAGGCAATCCAGAGAGCATTCTCCACTACCTCAACCCAAGTCCGGGATCTTTGAATCGAAGGAGTTGAAGGGGGTGTCCTAGAGCATGCATCATCCTCAAGGTCATCACCACTAGAGGCATAACCCTGGCTATGACTCTGCCTCATGAATCCACTTCCAACAGATGTACCACCAGACGTTATCACAATTCAAAAACCTGACCGTTCTCCAACTATCCAAAACCCTCTTCCAGTGTTTAACAACTCCAAGAAGAGCAAATTAAGCAGAAATTTCTTCTCCTAAACTAGTAAATCCTACGCGAAAAATCCTTATCAAAGTAAATCACAATGAAAGAATCTCTCAAGAGAAAAAGCTTAAAAATCTTGAATGCAGAATTGAAACTTCAACTGAAAAACACTAAAATACAATAATAATTTGATCAAAGTGGAAAAGATCAAATCACAAGCAAAAAATCAATTCCATCTTCGAAACCTACTTCAAGAATCCAATTTCCAGCAACATCCATCTCTTAAATTCCATGATTAAGTGGAGTTCAAGATTTAAAAAAGCCTAAATTTGTCTGAAACACTAAAACTCTTTTAAATACCCAAGTTACAACCGCCTTGATTTTATCAAAAAATAAAAAATCAACGAATATTTTGAATTCGAAGGGAAGAAAATTTAGGGTTTATAGTAATTCTAGATGGTGTTGAGATTTTGCAGTTATGATGGCTTATGATATGCATGTATAATATGTCTGATTCGTCTCGTGCACTCCATTTTAAGGATTTGAACCTTCATATTATTTTATGTTTTTGAATTTCCAAAGATCCAAATTTTAAATCTTCTCTTTTTGGTTATTTGAAATCCCCTTTCTATATATATATATATATATATAACTTAACAAATCTATTTTTTATTTTAATTCAAATATAGTATTTGTATTCGAAACAAAAAATTTCTTATATAAATATATTATTTTTTATATTCGATTAAAGTTATTAAGAAAATATTTTAAAATATAATTAATTTAAAATTGTCTTAATTAAAAATATTAACAATCAAAATAATCAATAAATACTTTTTTATAAATACATCCAAACAACCCAAAATAACTTTTGAACTCCTAACACATTTCGCTGACTTTTCACCCAACATTTGCATTCATATGTTCCATAGTTTTATTTCCCTTTTTTTTTACAAATTTTCATGTCTTCTATCTTCCCCCCCCCCCCAAAAAAAAAGATTTTGATTGATGACTTCTTTGGATAGAGAATTGAGGCACTCACCATGTTATTGAAGATTGTTCTGGAGTCTAACACAAAAAAAAAATATTGATTAATCTGTAATTTTAATTTGTGATTATCAGATTAGAGAAAAAGATTGTAATCACGATAATATTTCAATAAAACTAAATGTTAAATTTTGTTATATTGAAAATCAAGCGAATAATTGTTTAATTAATAATTATAGAATTTGAATAAATCAATAAAATATGCGTCAAAATAGATTGTTTGTTTTAGTTTATATTAAGCTTTTGTATTTGATGGGTTTTAATAGAGTACCACTTGGCCTCCCCAAGTTTTTGAATTACAAATACCTAAAAGCAAACTAGTTAAACCATAAATTAACAAAACAACTTTAAAATATTAACTTCCCTATTTAAAATAAATTATAGTTTAAAATATCTTCTTAAGGTTTTTAATCTAATACAAAAATAATACGTTTTCATATGAAAAAAAAATTACTCAATTTTTATATATATATATAATACTTACATTGCATTTTTTGGTTTTGAAGTAGGTAAATGGATATTATGGAAGAGTAGAGTTCAACTTATAAAGACCAATCACGAGGAGCCTTAGTGTATAGGTGAGATCGTCCTTAGATATGAAATTTACAATTAAATAGGAGAAGTAGACAAATTATTAATTAAATTATATGTTCCTATCATCATAAAGAAAATAATAATGTTCTTTCATATATAAAATGAGTGCCACATAATACGACTCGAGTAAGCATATTTGTTTGGATTTGATAGATTCCTTGCAATCATTTGCATCCAAATCTAGTACCAATCAAATATAATATTAAATTATCAAACTCATATAATAGACTGTACTCTCTTAATCATAGGTTTCGATTTCGAATCATGAGAATAAAGAAATAAGATTTAAAAAAAAAACCTCTTAATAAATCTTATAATATTCAGATTGAATTAATTAAAAAAACCTCAAATACAGATACTAATCAATAATAAAAATATATATATATAATCTTAATTTTAGAATCTCACAATCCTGTCAATTAGGCATTTGATCTTTCATGAACTCCGACCTTATTTGTCCTTTTGAGTTTTATCAAAAAGGAAATGCCTAATTGGCACGAAAGGGGCAGGGAAGACATTTCACTTAAAATAATATGACCGTTATTATGAGTAAATATCGGGTTCAGGTTCTCGATTGGCACCATAGGAGCCCTTCCAATGATATGACCGTCCAAGGGTAGGGAAGACATTTCACCCGATGAGCCCCCCTTGAATAACAAGGTTCTTGATTGGCACGATAGGAGACCTTGAATTATATATTCGATGATAAATGAATTTTAATCTCCAATTCTTTGCGTCCATTTTTTTTTTTTTTTTTTTTTTTTTTATATTCTTGTTGCATTTCCTTAAAAGATATTCATGGATTTTGAGAGAATTTGAGGAAATTGTTCTGAATTCAATTTTATCTGGGGATCTTTGATTTTGTTCCTTTTAGGTATTTCATCTAGACTCTACTTTGATCTACTTCAATATTTTTAGGGCTTAAACATAATTACTTGAACCTAACGTGGTCGATTGAAAATATTACAATAGAGATGCTTAACGTTCTCTATCAATTTGAGGTTTCTGAATTTCTCATTTGGTCAATTTAAGAGTAGGCTGTGACATGTTCAGAACACTAAGCAACAAAGAGACATCTCTACTGTTGAGGTACATCTCAAAGAGGCATTCCCTTAAGTATTTCATCACTGGCATAACCGGCACCTAATTAGATTTTTCTTTGAAATTATGTCCAATTATATGCATTGTCGAAAAAAACCCAGTAAAAACCTCGGAAATTGCAAAGAAATTGGTTAGCTTTCATTCCCATGTTGTTGGATGCCTAAAGAAATCATGCATGGAGTTGTCATGATAACGTGAACATAGCATTTTTTATGTGCATAAGTGAAAATATCATGCAAACTCTCCATGATTAGTAGACCAAAAATAACTATAACACTTCTGCTATAGAAACTTCCCCCATTGTCTTGGTGTTTCCAAAGGTTTACTTCTCTCACTCTTATAGTGCATTGTTAGTGTTATTTTTTTTTCTTCCTCTTCACCTTTAATTTCTCTCTCTTTTATTGAATCTATTGTGTATATCTGGATTTATAGTTCGTTAATTTCTAGATTTTCTTTTAAAGGTTTTGCAAGGAATGATGATTTTTTTTTTTGTCATTGTTGTTTTATCTCCAAGACCTATTTATCAGTATTGTTTTATCTCCAAGAATTGAGATTTGTCATTTTAAAGTAATTCATTTTTTAAAAGAGAAAAAAAGTGACTCCCACAAATTATTAGAAGTTTACCTACACTACAATCAGGCCCCTGTATTTGTGTCACAAAAAACTGTATTAACAGGAGAAAACCACACTCAATAACTTTTTGTAAGTATTCTATTTTTCCCACACTAAAATTTCTTAAAACTCATCTTTAATTTTGGAACTACTGTTTTTCCAAAATTTTGAATGTACCTTGTAGTGGCTAATCCAACTGTTTTTTTTTTCCCCTTTTATTTATGGCTACATAGAGGCTTTTTATTTTGTATTTTTTCAAAAACTAAAACCTTAAAGATCCTTCCACATTTTCCCCCATTATACCTCCACACAAGTCTAACAAGAAGCACCGATTTTATAGGGCTTCAAAAATATCAGTGTACCTTTGCTCTAAATGCTACCAGAATACCCTATTCACTTGTGCTGGAAATCCATAGTCCACACAAAAGGTTAGAGACTCTGACCACCATCTCACAAGTTGACCAGGGTCCATCGGGGTTGAACATAGCATATCCAAAGATAAATAACCCGAGAACTTCCTATAGTCCGATCCACCATCAGACATGTCTGCATTGAGTTTCCGATCCTCCACCACCAACCACCAAGAAATGCTTGTGCTGGAAATCCATAGTCCACACCAAAGATTAGAGACTCTGACCACCATCTCACAAGTTGACCAGGTCCATCAGGGTTGAATATAGCACATCCAAAGATGAATAACCCAAGAACTTCCTATAGTCCGATCCACCATCAGACATGTCTGCATTGAGTTTCCGATCCTCCACCACCAACCACCAAGAAATGCACCCCTGGGCCTCTTCTGGGTCTACATGTGCCACCAAGTAGTATTTCACTTTGCTCAAGCACAAATGACAAGCTACTAGTAGTCCCGATTTGCTTTTATTCCCACCTTTAGAGCTTCTTTGTGAAGCCAACCAATGACTTTTGACATACATGGGGACCTCAATTTTCAGAATAAGCAATTGAAAGAACAAGATTTTTCTGGTCTGAAAATCAATTTCGATCTTTTTAAAGTGGCCAATTTTTGTAATTCAAGAGCTAAAACTTCTTGTCAAGGAAGGAAAGGTCGTAAGGCGGATTCTGTGAAATGAAATTTTCGGCATTATTGAGAGCAGTCAAGCTCCACAAAATCCTATGGTTTGGTTTAACACTAATAAAATCCTATGGAAATTCACTCAGGAAGTAGAGAATAGGAAGCAGAGGGTTTGTAAGAGTTAATTGGTTATCACTGTCGATTACAGGCAATATGAAAGATTAATTTTAATAGGGACAAAGTACAACATACAGAGGCAGTGGGTGGATGTTATAATTTTTGAAAAATAGACAGCATTTTAAATGATTTTAGTGGCATTTTTAGGACCTTTGGTAGTTTTTATATGATTTTTTATGGTATCTCTATGACTTTTAGTGATGCTTTTGTCAAATTGTGCTAAAAATATACATATTAAATTTTTAGTGTTTTCAAATTTCAGTGGTGCCCCCACTGCCCACAATGTGGCTTCGCCGGTGATTACGAGGAGGAGGCAAGTTTTCGGTTGTCTCTTAATTTCTCCTTTAACTTGGGATGGAGGACTTTAGATCATTTAAATTAGCTCCTGTCGATCAGTGAACCCAGAGGATTTTATTCATGTGTTTTCTGTTTCTTTTCCCCACTTCGTGAGAACATCTTATTCACCTCATTTACATTTTCTCCAAGACACTATACTCTTTAGCTGTTAAAAAGAAAAAGCAGAGAATAACATACCTGCTGGAGAAGTATCATGGGAAGGTCTGCCAAATCACACTCATACTTGTTCATGGAGCATGTATCCTCAGAATTCCCTTTGAACAGGCCAACAACATTAGGGGCACTTTCTCCGTCTACACTGATGCAATCGTCATTCAGTACACCATAGTTCAGAATTGTGATTTGATAACGATCTTCATGTGATATGCATCTGATGTCTGAG
Source organism: Dillenia turbinata (assembly GCA_037126225.1). Classification (NCBI taxonomy): domain Eukaryota; kingdom Viridiplantae; phylum Streptophyta; class Magnoliopsida; order Dilleniales; family Dilleniaceae; genus Dillenia; species Dillenia turbinata. The sequence continues at coordinate 27,088,864 of JBAMMX010000003.1, read as the reverse complement.
TTTGTGGGCTAGAATGGAGGATGGACAGAGGAACTTTCATGGAAAGTGTCCATGAAGATCTCCGAGGATGCCGGGTAGGATGAGAATTTTGATGGGGATATGGAACCTAATCAAACTACAGAACCCAATGGCATCACCAGGCTTAGAAAGGAAAAGAGGGGGAGAGAGATCTAAAAGTACAATATTTCAACTCGAGAAGGAGAAAGTTAGATGTCTATACCAGGCTTTCCAGCACCGTAAGAACTGTATCTGAGAAGATTCTATGATTCAGTGACATACAAAAGTGACCCAGAAGGCCAGAGATATTCTTTCCCCCCCTGACCATGTGATTGGGTTTTACAAATGTTCATGTAAAATCTGTTGCAGATATATTTTGTAATATAAAGAATTAGGAAACCCTTCCAATACTCTGTAATATATATGCTGCAGCAATTTCTGCTTCCTTAACCAAGCACGGGAGCGAGATACCCAGTGGTCAAGCTGAGCATAAAGGTCAGGCTCACCATTGGCACTTCAGATTTTAGCCACTTGGGTCCAAGAAGAATAGCCATGAAAAGAGTAACAGTAGCCTAGCAACTGACCCGCACAATGCCTTTCCAATACTCTGCACGATATATGCTGCAGTCAAACACCTGCCTACCAAGTCCGTGACATTATATGTTATGATTGGTAAAATATGATACCAATCTCGTAGAAGTTACGATTTCAGATTCTCAGCTATAAATCCTGAAAAAATAGATAACATAAGTATGTAACGAAGACACCAAAAGCTGGCCACATTCTAGAATTCGGGCGTAGAGCTTGGCAGATTAGCTTGTTGAATTTTGTGATGCCGTTGCCGTGCTGACCATGAAATAGAGGTGAGCACTTGTTCGGAGAGAGAAGGAAGATAATAAGTTTGGTAAAAGAGAAAATCCTAGAGCAATCCCCAAAAAATTAAGAAATTGTAAAAATTAAGAAACTAAAAAAATTAAGAAACTAATAAAATTAGAAAACTAAAAATTTCAAAAATTAAGAAATTATAGAAATTAAAAACTAACGGACCTCTTTACTTTTTCTTGAGCCAATCTCATATAACTCAATAATTATTAGAAACTTGTCCCACATCAGTCCCCCTACCTGAAAAGAACTCGTCCTCAAGTGATACCTATAATGTCTGCATCTATATTCTCAACTCTTTCCTTTGATTTTCTTCCCTAAAAAACTTATGTTGAGTATGACAAATATCAAAACAACTGTTATAACCAGATAATCATAGTTAACCTCAAATTCTTCTACCCCACCCGCATGGTTGTCTGAATTAAAATGACACCCGCATGGTTGTCTGAATTAAAATAACAGTAAATTTTCATATTTACTGGATCAATAACTTTAATATTTGCTGGATCAATCTTGAAATATTAAGTTTCCGAATAAGAAATATCTATTTTATTTCTAATTATTTTGTGAATTGGTTCTATGATATTGTAAACTCCCACTATACCACATGTATCACTTGGTAGCAAGGGGATGAATGCAAAGTAGTTACGAGGTTATAACATCAGAATATCATTTGACGGATCTTTCAGATTTTTCAGAAATCTTATTTCCGTCCAACCTGTGTTAAGCACCACCATTTTCTTTTGTATCTCAGCCTCTAATGAAATAACAATATTTGCAAACTGTAATGGTTTTGGTGAGCCAACGTCCTCCATACCACGCAATGAGTTTGAATCTGCATATGAAACAAGATCACCCATACTGTTTTGAAAGAGTTCATTCTGTTTTGTATTTTTTCGCTTAGGAATTAACAACACCTTTTTACCCATTAGGCTCTGCATATCTTCGTCTACTCCATCTGACTCACAGATCCCTTCTTCCTCATCAGCAGACCTTTTATCATCCGCCCTTCCAGAGTCAGGGAGTGCAAAAAATTAAAAGGGGGTACAAACAAAACATTTATGCACCACTATCATTAAAATTTTATGTAAAAATATAGTTTAATATCGAAAAAATTAAAATTTTCTAATTGAATTTTAGAAAATAAAAAATTGAGGGGATGCAATTATCCACCTTCACTTACATGTGACTCCGCCACTGCTCCCTTCCATAGTTGGCCATATGAACTTGATGGCATTGAGGGCAATTATTAAACTTATGTCCAACTTATCTAACCTATAACACTTATCACCTATCGGCTTTGAATAAGGGTTGTTGTTGGTTGGTTCTTTCACATGCTCTTTCTCTGTCATATCTTTCTTCACAGGTTCAAAACTAAACTATGTATTAACTTTTGGACTTACCCTAGATGCCTCCCCAATGGGTTTACGGGTATTTTCATTCCCGTAATATTCCTTAAACTCCATTGATTCTGCTCTCTAGGCCATATTCTGGGTTTCGCTGAGGGATATAATGATCTGATTGCCAATTTTATCATAGATTGTAGATTTCAATCCATGAATATATCTCGCTATCTGTTGACCTTCAGTTTCCATTAAATTATTCCGTGTCGATAGTTGTAAGAAATCTGTCATATATTCAGCCACAGATTTTTGTCCCTACACCAATGTCTGATATTGATGGAATAAAAATTGTTCATAATCTAGAGGAAGAAATCTGGCTATTAGCATCTTCTTCATCTTTGGCCAAAACCTTATTGGTCTGTTTGCCCAAACGCTTTTGTTGGAGCTGAGTTTGTTACCACCATGATGAAACTCCACCTTTTAATCGATATGCGACCAACTTTACTTGGTTTTCCTCTGCAATCTCGGCAAAGTTGAAAAATCTCTCAACTTCTACTACCCAATATAGAAAATTTTCGATATCTAAATTTCCGTTGAAGGAAGGGATGTTCACTTTCAACTGAAACTCTTCTTGTCGATATTGACGCATTACCCTAGGATTAGGGTTACGATCTAAAAACTCAACAATCTTCTCGTCTGAAGAATCATTTTCATTGGTCTACACCCTATGAGATTGTTGTGATAATATGTGATTGAAGTGAGATCCCTGAGCGATTTTTCTAACGCCACCTTCACTTTCTAGATTGCCCTGATTTGCTTGCAACATCTATAATTCTGTTTCTCTCTACTCTATTCGAACATATAGAGTTTGAATTACAGCCGTCACGACTCGGAATTCTCTAAACATATCAGAAAGAGTGTTACCTTCGTTAGCTTGGTTAGTCATCGTAAGGGAAAGTCTTGACTCTGATACCACCTAACATGAGAGAGATAGAATCAAGACAATAGGGTTTGTAAAATAGAAAATACTAGAACTCTCAAAAAAGAAATATCAATATCAAAGAAAATATTATTATTGAAGTATATCAAAATAATGATATACTACAAATATTTATAAAGAATATAAACCCTAAAAGATTAGAAAATTATAAAAATTAAAAAATTAAAGAAATTAAGAAACTAGTAAAATTAACAAATTAGAAACTTTAAAAATTATGAAATTATAGAAATTAGAAACTAACGGATCTTTTTTTTTTTTTTTTATCCAATCTCGCATAACTCAATAATTATTAAAAACTTGTCCCACATCATGTGTAGATCGTGGAAGTGAAGTCTTTGTTATGATTCTCAAGATGGATACCAAGAAACCTGTTATAAAACAATTGCACGATAAGGCAAAAATACCAAATCACAGTAAAATGCCTTGATCATGCAACGAGGAGAAATTCCAGGAATAGGTTTTTGTCCATTTTGAGTCACTGTGAGTTAATGTCATTTTAATTTCAATATTAGACAAAGTTTTTTCCTATTTGTTTAGTCAAGAATGAAAAACTTAAACCTGAAGATGCATATCCTACTGAAATCCCTCCTGCAGAGGCCATCAAGCTTGCTTCTACCAATGCATCAGCAAAACCACAGACTACTACCGAAGCAATGGTCACAGCAAAGGCTCCATTTGATTCTCCTGTTGTTCGGTGCCACTGACCCCAGTCCATTACAGGTGGCACCATAAGAGACAGTATAGATACAGAGTAATTTCAGTTCAGTCTTAGCCTCACCCGGTTTCTGAGTTATGTTAAAACAACTCAACAACAAGATTAGACTCAGCAGTGCATGCGGAGCTCATTTAAGCAACTGAGTAAACCTTTTCGAAATGCTTGGATGGATACAAAGAGCCAAAAATCGGCAGTAGTGATGAAAGTGTTCCATGGAAGAAAATTTCCTTCACCTGGATCAAGCAGGCAGCCTTGTTGGAGTCTGTAGGTTCGCATAGATCTTTGTCTTCCTTAACAATCTCCATGTTTTGCACTTTCTTGCAGTGTAGGAATCTATGATTCCAAAACTTTGACTGGCTTGTCCGTGATGATTTCGCACTTGATCTGCAGAACACCAAGCTTCCAAGCTTTGTCAAATTCTCAATACGCTTGATGCATTACCTGACACAAAACTGAAATTGTATCTTCTTCCCTGTTTCTGTCTCTCTTCTTTTACCTAATGCTATTAATCGTCTTTCTGCCAAAAGACACTACACATTTGTTGCTTTAGTCTGTGCATTTGTAAAACCAAGGTCATTTGAGACATGCGTTTTGGTATTCATCCCACGGCTATGATACTGCTGGCTTCAACTTGCATTTCGTTGTGCCAAGTACACTTAATTTACGTCTTAGCAGTGATGCATACACAGACAAAGAACATGAGACAGATACTATATCGGTCTTGACAAAGTGGACAAGTTGGTACAGTTTCTCTGTTGTTGTATCGTAACCATATATATATATATATATATTTTACTCATCATATCTCGAGAGACATACTCTGACTAATTCGATTCAATTTGTTATTGGACTCTTTTTAGAAGAAATTCTTTCAACGTAATTCTTTTCATTCTCAAGATTCAAGCTTAAGTTTTGATTAAGAGACCCACCACCTTTCCCCCCAGAGCAATTGTATGATAGTATAACTGTGGTTTATTTAATGGTTATATATCACAAGTTATGGTAATTATATAGTTTTAAACACATATTTTTCAGAAAAAAAACCACGGCCAATACTAAATGCTGATTTTGAGTAGAGCAATAATTGGTGGCTGGATTTATTAGATTTCATAAGTTGGAACGTTACAATCAAGAAACACCAAAATTCTTTTCCCGTAGACAAAGGAAATCTGGAATCGGATCCTCTCACCCTTTTGTTCTCCATTCATTCCATCTTCTTGTATTCTTTTGGTCCCTCTTATCTTATTGGTTATATTAATATCATAAATATATATATTTTAAATTTAATATTTTGATCTTAATTTTTTAATTAAAAGGAAAGTTCTAACTAATTTTGGAACAAATTTCGCTAAATTATGAAAAAAAAGGGGGCAAACTACACAAAACTTATCATAATAAAGTATTGATAAATTAATTATGAAGTCAATAATATAAACCTAAAAAAAATTACAATATACAAGCAATCTAATTCTTGTAAGCCAAGAATAACCAATGAGTGCACTCGAACTTAATTCTTTTTTCATTTTTTTTATATATAATACATGAGTTGAGTTCAAATAAAACCTGTAATAATAAAAAGGATGAGCATATGTACCAATTATAAGTAATATATATATTTTTCTCTTAGTAATTGTTAAGAAAATATTTTATTGCATTAATATTAAATATAAAATTTTAATTAATTGAAACCAGTAAATTGTTCGATTTAGAAGCCAAATTATTCATCTAAAGGTAATAAGAAGAATTGTTTTAATAAGACTGTCTAAAAAATTGTAACAACAACTGAAAAAAAAATAGTTTAATTGATCCAAATGGCACATGTCTAAATCATAAACACAAAATCTAATTTTATTTTTTTGTTAACATTTTATTTTTATAAATTCAATTTTTTTATTTTTATTTAAATTTGGGTTTTTTTTTAATTAAAAAAGTTAAGATTAAGATATTGATTTAATAGATATAATATAAACCATGAGGATAAGATAATATGTACCACTAGAAAACCTATGCCCTGACCCTCACTGAAAAATAAGCTAATCGACCCCTATCCAAAGAGAACGAGAGAGAGAGAGAGAGAGAGAGAGAGAGAGAGAGAGAGAGAGAGAGAGAGACCAAAGACAAGAAAGGAAAATACAAGAACACAAGTCAGTGTCATGTCTAAGACCATCTGCCTCTAAGGAGACAACTTAATAATCACAATTCTTTTCTCTTAGAAAATCTAGATTCAAATCTTTATGTAACAAAAAAAAAAAAAAAAACTTATGACCATCACCCACTCCTTATCAACACAAAAAAGATGGGACTTCGTCTCTACTCAGCCCCCAATGGCCTATACACTTCTAACCCTTCTTGGTTTGGGCGGCCACGGAATGGAAGTGATTTTGATGTAAGATTTATCAATGGATCTTGTAAATATTGCTGCATAAATTTTATTTTAGTAATTTATAAATTATTAAATATATTTAATAAAATTAGTAATTTATAAATTGTTAAATATATTCTAGGAATATAAATGATTGAGATTGTATAAGATTACTCATTTGAATTATGAACCATTTATATTTCTCACTCTATTTCTTACAAAATGGGTCATATTGCCGTAAAGTCATTCTCAGAAAATATGATTGACATAGAAGTATGTCCAATTGCCTCCTCACCCTCGAACCAAAGAAAACAATTAAAAAAAAAAAAAAAACCCAGTTGTCAAGTTGGATGATAATGGTGTTTGAAGCTCTTATGACTGACTCATCTCAATGATTTGAGAATCAGTCTTGTCCGACTTTTGGCTTTAACTAATCATACCATCTTTGTAACATTACTTTTATTAAATTAATTTTATTTTAAAAAAATATATATAACAATTCTAGCAACAAAATTTAATGAAACACCGATTTTTAAATTTGTTGTGTTTATACTAAATATTAAAATATATATGGCGTCAAATTCATTAAAAAACCTTTGAAAACATCATAAAAGAAGGGTATAAAGCTATGAACAAACAAGCATCATGTATATATAATGCAGGCCTTGGAAAGATGATTTGGTATTTGTTTCCATCTGCACATGCTATCCCTCTCTAAGATCATGAATCCATCCCATAGTTCCTCTTACATAAAAGAAGATAATATATTTTAAACTTACACTAATTAGTAATAAATTAAAAAACCTACTTTTTAACTACTAAATATTGCCCTCGATCATCATGGCACATGATGATTCCTAGGTTCAAGCTGGTGTTAAATTATATATTAATCTTCGTAATTGATTTGAAGTCAAATTTATGCATCCTTAAAGACAGTAAAAAATGGGTCTTTCAATGGTCCCCATAATCTGGCATGTACTAGGATAATAAATTCTACTGTATAGGGAAGAAGGCAGGTGAATCAATTAAACATATTCATGACAGATGAAACAATTAAATGTTGATGTGAGAAATAGGTAGGAATATGATATGATTCATGGCATTGTCATGCTTTCGTTGTTACGGTATTAATATCTCTTAAATAACATTTTAAATTTAAATTTTATGTATAATAAAATTAAGTGTTAAAAAGTTAATTTTTTTAAAGATTTAATTCGATGCAAATCAAATCAAATTTAATCGGGATTAATATAATTATAGATAGTTGTTCTTTAGAGACGATCAAAACGATAGAACCTCCCAACTTCTGTTCTCCTTTTTCTTTTTGATTTCTACCTTTTGTTAAAAAAAGAAATATCCATAGTTTATAAAAAAAGAATTATCATGGTCAGGACTCTCAATGATTGCAGTGATAGTTCTTCCAAATTTAATGCATTGAACCAACTCAAAATGTGTCATATGTTCACAAAAATAATCATTCATCACGATTTGCACATTTTAGCTTTGAGAATATTTGGTTTTTGTCAGTTAAATATTTTTTTATGACTTTTAATATAATAAGTAGATTAATTTCGGTAAGTCGTTTTACGTTTTAAAAAAAAAATTAAGATTATTTTTTATTTTGAAAAATAACATAACCCTTGTGGAAATGTCACTTAAACTTATACTAGGTTTATGTGTATGTCCTGCATTACAATGTCGAGGAATTCTTTCTCATTCACAATTTTAGATACATATGAAATAAGAGAAAGGGTATGTAGTCATGACGAGCAATTCTTTCTTTTTTTAAAAAGAAAAAAAAAAAATTCTTTTTTCCCCCAAAAGAATATTTATTATGAACAAAAAATAGTCATGACAAATTTGAACTGATTTTCATCATTTTTAATCATAATATAAAAAAGTCCAACAATTAAAATATATTTTACTGATAAAAATCTCAGGATTTTTCATTTCGTAACAAATAGTATTTCTCTCTTCCTCTCCTATTTTAAGGGAAAGGGGTCCGTCCACGTATGCTGAAACATGTGTGGCTTTCTCTGATTACAATCTTTCACCCAATTATTAAAAAAAAATGGTACAAACAAAGACAAGGAGTCCATTGTGGAAAATGACACAGTGAAGGCTTGTGGGGATCCTCATGTGCTGGGGCTTAGCACGACGCCATACCATTGGACACAAATATGCTTAAAACTAATCCTCTCCACAACCACAACTATCATTTATTACTTGAATCAAATCTCTCTCTCTCTCTCTCTCTCTCTCTCTCTCTCTCCCCCCAATTATATTATGCTCTATTACAGGCAATAACACATGGTTTGCTGCCTACACTAATCATGCTCACCTTTTAATTTCAAAAGGAAAACATTATTTTATTAACTCTTCCCTTGTGGTCATTATTCCAAACAGCTTCACTCAAGTCACATTATATAGAGTATTGCCAATTTACAGGTAATCATAAGCCAAACAAGGAAAGAGGCTCTTCGAGAACATGGAAAAGAAGGAGAAGAAAAAAAAGGGATTCATTTCAATCTATGAAGGAATTGGAAATCTCACACCCAAGATTGACCCAACAATGATGATAAAGAAAAATGTTGGGTTCAGATATTGGGGATTTAGGAAGCCAAAAACAAGTCAAGAAAGTGAGGTTTTTGGTGGGAGAAAATCTATAGATGTGCTTGAAGTTGAAGCAAGAAAGTCTATTTCAGACATGGGAACAAAGTTGGAAAATGTGGTTGAAGGTAGAAAATCCATATCCCACATAGAAAAAGACTTGGAAAATGTGGAGGTTGTGGAAAAGAAGAAAATGGTTGAAGCTAGGAAGTCTCTTTCTTACATTGAAACGAGTTTGAGCTCTGTGGTTTCTATGCTTCAAGTGAGGGTTTTGGTCTCAGACATGCCTGGATTCATGCAGGTGCACGCCTTTCGATGCGCAAGGAGGACATACGATAGTATGGAAAAGTTTAGCTCTAAGCACATGGCTTCCACCATGAAGAAGGTAGACTTTTATCTTCTCTCATAACTATTTTTTTTTTTTTCCTTTCCAATGATTTTTCCATTTTTATTTGCATATTGGGTGCCTAATGGTATTTGCTTTTGTATAACATGGCACAAAAGTAATTGAAATTTTGGTAAAAATCATTTGATGGATCTTTCATCAAAAGCAAACGAATGTCATAGAGCTTGACTTTGTGCCCTTCAAGCCCGCCGCTGCCATATCCGTTCCTTTTTGGATTCATCTTTATGTATACGATTGAGTTCTGTATAATAAACTAAATTAACCCCACCACATTAGTAGCAAACACGGATGACCCATGATCCGGGCCTTTATGTTTCCTTTCTTCTTTTTCCATAGTTTCCCATCTCTTAATCTTCTCTAATTAATTCATTAAATACATATAATAATTCGTATAATTATGTAGAACATAGAAACATAGACAAAACATTGGAGAATTTTTTAATTTCGGCTCTATGTTGTAGAAATTCTTTCTGAGAAGATTGAGCCAACCAGCTAGCTAGAATGATTTCTTCAAGAATATTGTGTAACCCTTCATTTCGTAGGTATCGATTTTATTCATCTATCATTCAAAAGTAGCAAGTTATTAAGGGAAGAGTTGAATGCAGCACAGCACCTATGGGTTAAATTCAACAGCCCATGTGTCCATATGAAGCAAGTTGTAATTATAGCAAAATTATGAACAAAACATCTCTCCAAAGAACTGATTCCAAAGGAGTCCAAGAGTTCAACAAATCTGGTAATATAAATAAATTCACTAAAAAACCAACACCCAATACCTTAAAATGGCAATATCTGAAACAACAACGTTGTTTTGAATGAAAACGTTTATCTTACATTCCTCAATAACTTTCAATTTTATGAAAAAAAAAAGTGTATCATGACTCATTTTTAAAGCCTATGCCCTCTCTCTTTCTCTCTCTTGAAACAGTCGGAATAGAAATTGGAATCTTCAACCCGGTTCAACCGGCTTGGTTACAATTTGATGCCTCTCCGGTTTATGTTTCAATTCAATTTGATGACCAATAAAAAATAATTAACTTTTCTTTTTAACCAAAATGACCCTTAAACTAGCCATTAGTTGACTATCCGGATGCGTATTTTAGTTTTTGTTCAAAAACTAAGTTCTTGCTCTCTTTTTTTTTTCAGAATTTTGGTTAAACAATTCTGGTTTCACTTCCAAAAATGGTTTTGGTTTTCATATTTTGAGGGATTATTTATTGGGACTCATTTATATAGTTTTTTTTTTCCTTTTTTTGTTCAGTAATAATAATATAAATTTCTATTTTGTGCATATTAAGAATTATTTATTTCATTTAATGTGAGCAAAAATCATTGTCTTATAAGATAATTTGTTTGAATCATAACTTTCAATCCATTGGCATCAAGAAATATTGACCTATACTGATTCTGGTTTTGATAGGCTTACTTCCAATCCTTAGACTATATATATCTGAACGCACCCAAAAAAAAAAAAAAAAAAAAAAAAAAAAAAAAAAAAAAGAACATTGTATATATCTGATGTTATTTGGAATTTGGATTGGGATGCAGGAATTTGATAAAGTATATGGGCCGGCCTGGCATTGCATTGTGGGCTCAGACTTTGGGTCGTATGTGACACACTCAACGGGATGCTTTCTTTACTTCTCAATGGAGAAATTATATTTTTTGGTATTTAAAACCAAAGTTAAAAAAGCCACTGGTTGACGATAGACTACTCTGCAAAGAAAAACAAAGAGATTTCATAGGGTAATTTTCTTTTCCTTTTTATATATAATCTGAGATTGAGCTTTGAGTAGGAAGATTCGAACTCCTTATTGGATAAATTGGGCCTAAGTACCAAAATTTTATTGGTTCAGTGATAAAGGTATTTGATTCTCTTAATCTTGTTTTTAGATTCGATTCTTGAAAATGAAAAAATAGAAACATAAAAAAGATTGTTCTTTAATGAGTTTGAGAGGTTCGAGTCAAACTAGTCGGGATTAATAAATCGGCTACAAATACCACTTGGTCAAGTGTGAAAAAAAAGAAAAAATTGGGCCCAAGTTCATGGTTCTTTGGTTCCCCAGCTTTCCCATGGCAAGTTGTTCTTTCTGATTCTCGACTTTGTAATTGAAAAAAGCATAGCAATTAATGTAGGTAATTGATCATAATATAATTTGCTATTATCAAATGATTATCTTACATTATTTTCTCTTCTTTTCCCTGCATGAATATGAGCAATCAACAAAAATATCATTTTAGCTGATATGATTTATTTCTAACTCAACCTGGCTTAGTCCAATTTATACTTAAATATTCATTTAAATTAATCAAAATATATTAATAATTTAATTAAAAATAAATAAGAATATAATAATATAAATTGTGTATTGGTGACCTAACATTAGACATTACTCTTTAGCAATCGAAAGATTGGTTTAAAAGATTATCAAAAAACATGGGAAAAGTCAAATGTTTATCACAAACACAAGTCATTTTCGCTTGACGTCATCAATTTAATTGCACTTGGTTTAGTTAGGATCAACATTAGGATAGATGTTACGTACCATTTAAATTAATCAAAATCCTTAATTACTTTCTTTATTTTTTTCCCCCTTAATTTCTTGTGATTATGAAGTCAATGACCCAGATAATTCCCAGAGGTTTCGAGTTCGAGTTTATGCCGTGTACAAATCACTTGACTTCAATCATTTCAGTTTCTTTGAACAAGTTTAGTCAATTTCTTAAGGTGTATACACACAATTTGGCCCAATTCAATAAGATTTGATTTTTTTCTTTAAAAAAAGAAATAAATTTTGGATGAATATACTTTTATTTTAAATCTAATTATCTAGTTTGACATTTTATTATTATTATTATTTTTTAATCGAACATTGAGAGTTTCACCCATTGCTTCCCTTTTTTGGTTATTTGATTAATCGGTATATGATAATTAATTTATTGATTTTGACTAATCTGACTTGAGGTAATTGTTGGCTCATTGAGGATGAACTTTTCCGATACTTATTTTTTCCACTTCTAAAACTCGAAGTCGAAAATTTGATTAAAGGAATCTAATATCGTTCATATTAAACCAACAAAGCATCGGTCCCATAGCTCGCTTTCAATTGTACTCCTCATGATTTAATTATTAAATTGGTCTAAACAAGAAATAGGGGGGAAAATAATTTGTGGTGAAGGCTCCTTAATGCTGCATTTGGCCGTTTGTGTTTTGTCAACACCAAAGCTTTCGACCCTTGTGTGAATTATATCCTCTCCTCTATTTATAGCCCTTCATTTTGGAGGGGAAAGGGACCAATGTTATGATTTTTTTAAAAAAATAAGTAATATTTTAAAGATTTTTACTATATTTTTACTTAATTTTTTTTTATATAATTTTTGGTGTTATCGATTGGAATACATATGAAAATATACATATTATTAGTTTTTTTCAATAGTTTTACCTTAACTTCACCCATCATTTCCCTGTATTATGACAGTGTATTATTAAATTTATTAAAGTCACACCACATCATAAATTATGTTTATTGATCGAATATAATAAGTAAATAATAGTATAATTAAAAAATTTTAATTTTTTTTTTTTAAAAAATTAACGCCGAAAAGAAACATATCTAGTGCAATCAAATCAGGAGGAGTCGATTTGAATATGTACTTGATTTAGGGCTGTTCGGACTAGATGTTTTATATGATTAATCATGCGAGACGACGTGTACAAGAGAATGAAAATATTTTGATGAATATTTGATAAGATTAAAAAATATAAAATTTAAAATAAAAAGATGTATAATAAATTAAGAGTTAATTTAATTATAGATAAGATTTGAGAGTTTGGATAAATACAATAAAAATTTAAAAATATATCTATTAGGAGGATCGAACACTTAAATATATAAAATTTAATAAAATATAGAAATAAATCATTAAAAATTTAAATATAAATTATACATAAAGACATGATAATTATGGATTTAATGAAAAAAATGATCTTAGATAGATATGAGTGACGTAAGAGAATTTGTATAAATTAAATTAAATTTTTTTATATTTATTTCTTAAATAACCAATTCTAAATTTTAAGATGATAAATTTAAATTGTTGTTCCTCGGAGAACCCATGAAGTGAAGTCACCACATACAATAATGTGACAAAAAGATGATACAAAATTTTGATGGGGGTATAGTTGTTTTTTAGCAACCACCATTGACTTTGGTAACAAATGGACCAAAATACAGACTTGGTAAACACCCTTTCTCAGACATACATTTATTGCAAAATTTCCAGTATTTCCCGTTTCCACGACCTTAGAACAATGCGCTGATGTCTGGCACAATAGTTGACTAAGATTTTTTTTTTTTTCCTTTTTTATGGGTTTCCAATGTACAAATGTGAGGCTACTATTGCAACACGTCTTTTTTTTTTTTTTTTTTGAAACTAGACTAAGGGTCATGGCCATGGGAGTCAAATTCTTGATATTAGGTCGGTTGGGTTAGTTGCTCTTGCATACTTCTCTTCTATAGGAGCCGGTGGTAATTCACAAGATTTATTAATCTCTCTCTCTCAAGCATGGTTTGGACATATCAAAAGGAAATATATGGCGTAAACAAGCTTAATGTGGAATGAAGCATTAACCTATAGAAGCCCACTAGACAATTTATATTCTTGATAAGAATTATGATGGCCGGCAGCTTATCCTCTTCTTTGATGTTGTCGTGACAGCTACAGCTAGTTCAAGATGACCAAGAAAATAGCCAATGAAGGAGACAAAATTGGTTACATAGTAACATCCTCAATACATACATACATACACACACACACATACATAAATACATAACACACACACCCCCATATATCTATATGTATGTATGCATATAGCTATTTCTGTATTGATCATGATGAAATTGTTTGTGGCTAATAATAATAATAAAAGAGAGAAAAAAGAACATATGTGAATGAAAATTTTAAATATTTCAAAAAAGTACTCCAACAATTAAAGGAGTTCATCGATGAATTTATATGCTAAACTAATCTTGGAATTTCCTAACAGGATCTATGACTAATTTACCATTAGCTCATTAGGTTATAGAAAATATTATTAACTTGTGGGTATGATTGTGGTTGTTATTTTAAAAGTGTTGCACAACAAAGAAAGCACTTTAGGGCTTGTATATTGTGAATTGATGGGGGAAGCTGAACCGGACCTCTTGTTGCTTATTGGGTAGGTAAACAATGAACTAGGTTAGGTATACATGAATCAATCCCAAATCGATTAATGTAGAATCGGCACTATTCAAGGATGTGAGAGCGAGAGAGAGAGAGAGAGAGATGAAATGGGGTTTTCTTTTGTACATGAACAAAGCATTAGAATACACAAGAATTACATGAAAACAAGCAGTAGGAGAAGACAAGATGAGCAGACCCTTTTCCTTTTATTCTGTAACCCTCCTAATTTAGATGAAGCTGAATTACTACTGTGACACCCAAAACAAGAAAATTCAGAACAAAAAAGTTCACAAGTGATTATGTGAAAAAGCCAAATCAAAATGAAACCAAACAAGAAAGAACGTTTTCCTCTAACAGATCATCATATACATGAGAACTCCTGGGAAAAACCAATATCACCTGCGCTTACCGGATTTTGCTTTATGTTTTTTCTCTGATTTTCCAAAAGCTCCACATAGTCCACAGCCTGAAACTCTTGGTGATGGTGGATCATAGGACGGTGCAACCTTCATGGTCCGGTAGGTCTGTCCACCATTGGATTTGCCACTTTCAATCTTAGCCGCTGATTCCGCAGCCTGCTCTTTATCGCCTTCTTGGGTTTGGCTCTGTTTGCTCATATCCCCTGATATGACCTTATCATCCCATACCAAACCTGAAGACCCTTGTCTTCTAAATGAAATTTCAGACCTTTGCAATCCTATCATCGCCTCTCTCTCTCTCTCTCCCTCTCTCTCGGCTTCTCTTTGGTACAAAGTTTTATTAATATTGGTGAAAGAGAGAGGGAGAGTCAAGTGGCATGTTTGTTTGGACTATTCCTTTAAATAGGGAACGGCACTTGAGAAGAAGGCAGGGTATGAAGAACTGAGAACATATTAAAGAAAATGGCATATACGGTTTGAATTCTTTTTAATAAAAAGCATAAATTCAAACTCTCATGAGCCAGGAAAAAAACTTGAAAATAAAATTTAAAACTCTACGTTTTTTTTTTTTTTTTGATTTTTGATCAAGGTATCCAAAAAAATTGGATTAATGCGATTCAATCAATTGTGGGGCCAATGACTATGTAGCAATATATTTTTTTAGGGCAACGTCATGAAATCTAATTTTAGGCATCCACCAAAAAAAAATTACAGTAAAAAATTTTGTTGTCTTCAACATGTCAGACTAGTTATGGTATTCCCATTCCTATGTTTAATTAAAATCATATGCTCGCCATATTAGAATATATATACTCTATAATCGCCATGTTAGAATAGGTATTCACAAAATTGTTTTACATGAAAAGGAAGATTAATGTATCGCACTCCTTAACTGACCATGGAAATTATAAACTACCAAATTGCATAATCTTATATTTAAAAAAGCAAAAATTTAAATTGGGAAAAAAGATTAAGTTTGAATGAATCTCGAATGCAGTTTAAAATAATTAACACGGATAAAAATTCAAACACTGTCATACATAGGGCACGAGTGAATATAAAGCAAGACATTCATATATATATATATATATATATATATATTTTTTTTTTTTTTCTGAAGGATAATCGGTACGAAAATTCTCCCCCAAGATATTTACTTTGAAGGACAGATTTATCATGTAAATTCGAACATTATTTTTTAATTTCTTTTAAAACCAAGCCATTGCTGCTGCTACACTATCTGGAATAAGAAAATTTTTTATCCTCTTTCTTGTATCTAGGACTGTAAAGCATGAGGGAAAAGCCTGGGAGACTAACCAAATGCACCACTCAAATCAAGAAAAAAAGGGGGTCTCCAATACCATAAAGGCCGTGGCTGTGCAAAGAATTGCTGATTGTCAGGCAGAAAAAGGCAAACTCTCATGAAGCCAAAAGGTGGATTTTCCATCTAAGACTTACCCAGAACCTTGTAACTAGGTCCATACAGAGGACTCGTACAAACTCGAATCGCAACAGCATGATGATATGGTACTCATGGAAAAACCACCATTTCAGTAGCCAACCAATGAAATTTCGAGCCACAAAGGATATAAAAGGGCCCTGGAAAACCAAAATTCTAAAACATCAATTGCTGCCCAACCTCAATTTGATCAGCTACTAGTTATACAAAGTAAGGTTGCCTGCACAAAGGAAGCTGAAAGATCAAGGAAACATGCTAGCAAGCTTCTGCTCAAACCCTTGATCATCTTCCTCCAAAGAATTGCCTCTGACAACAGAATCATAATTCCTTTCAGGCTCAAGCTTTGAGCCTCTGCCAGCATTTTCATCCTTCACAGAACTCCTTTTTTTGCCCTTAAGGATTTCACTGAGAGGCTTGGGACCCTCGAAACTTACTGCCCCAGACCCACCTGCACGCCCCACTTTTAAGCAATCTCGATTTTCTTTAGCTTTCCTCTTTTCCTCTCTTATCTGTTCAAGGGTTTTGGGTCCTGCAAATGAATTACCTTCTTGGTTATACCTACTCTCTCTTGAAGCATGTTTTCTTGAGGGTGCAGAAGAAAGAAAATGCTTCTTAGGTTGTCTTTTTTCTTTTGCTTCTGAATGCTTCCTGGATGCTGACCTATTTAGATGTGGGTGCTTGGATAAGCCTTGCCTGTGACTAACATTTGACATGGTCTCCAGCTCGCCCTGTAACCAACTATTGTTTTTCTCCACTACTGATGCTAACCTCCACGGAAACCGCCGACCTGTGCCAGGCCCTGGATGCCTTTCTCGAGTTCGATGAATATAAGAAGAGATGCGCCTTCCTGAAGTATGAGACACAGTACAAACATCAACTACCCTTCGTTTCCTCAGATGCTCTCGAAGATCCAGAGCACTCCACACATTGCCTGCTGCTTTTGTACGTAACAATTTCCTTTTCCTATACGTCACAGGCTCACTGACTCTATCCCTTGAATGGCAAGAAATTTCTCGAACATATTCAGAAGTATGCTCATTGTCTAGATGGCTATATTCCTCATGCAACTCATTCTCAAAGAAGACACCTGCATCAGGGTATGAAGGGTCATACTCCTCACAGTCATACTGCAATAAATGGCCTTCAATATTCCTTTCTTCTCCATCAATGACCTGCAAGTACTCACGGTCGACATCATAGCACAGATCTTCAGATCTGTTGTCCACAAGAACATCAAAACCTGGTGATGATTCCCATCGCTCCTCTGGTTCTATAAGGTCATCCACCTCCTCTGAACTTTCATTAAAGCACTGAATAGATCTGCTCGGAACAAACCCTTCTATAGGAATCAAGGAGTCTGACTTCCTAGCTACAGCATCTTCATGCTCATAAGTTGATAGCACTGGAGAGGCAATTTCACCTTCCACTACATTGTTGACAGCCGATTGTCTGATATCCTCAGCAACTTGATAGTGTATTTCTGCCACTGCCTTTTGGGCAGTTTCACATGGAATAGATTGCTTTTCTTCACCTAGTGGCCCCATGCTAACTCTCGTAGATGGCTTATTCTCCACATGAGGTGCATCAGCAACCGTGGAGGCTGGCTTCAATGACTTCCCGGAAGCGGTATCACCATCAGCATGAAGAAATGAGCATCTATCACCTTTATTACAAAATCCATTGAAGTAAAAGTAACAAGGAACATCTGTCTTGTTTACTGGCATGAAACTCTGACATTGCAAAGGAGCAAATCCAGATGATGCTTCAGAGTGCACATCTAGAGGCTGTATATGGGATAAAAAGAATTTCTCAGATGACCATTCTCAACAACACAAAAGTAAGAATGAATGCCAATGCCAAAGCATGGTTAACAGAAATATGGATTGGCCACATATAAAGATTTAGGATGCTACATGAAAATTCATCAAATAGGATATGGAACTTAAATGCCATACACCCATTTGAGATGGCGAGAGATCTATGCCCAGCCCCATTTTCCCCAACAAGGGCCAAAAAAAAAAGAAGGGTTCTGACTAGATTCTCCACTGATCCTTGAAATTCAGATAGAATAAAAGGTTTCAAGCAGCATGGTGTCCCTTGAGTATGCCGTGGCTATTATTTTCATCAAATGAGTTTGTTCAAGCCCACGCTACCATGAAGCAAATGCGAGAAAGAAGAAAGGGGAAAAGACTTTTCACTACATGTTGAGATTCAGAACCAGGCAGCTTTTAAAGTCAAGCAATACTCAAAGCCATATAAGAGAGTGCATGATATATGTATGATCTACCCTGCAAAGGAAAGCAGCACCAGAACCTCACTGATGTTGAAGCCATGAAACATGACTTCAGCAAGTTTCAAATACTAGTAATCCTTCCTTGTCTGACCTATAAAATCATACCATCATAATAAAAGACAGAATAAAGATGGCAGAAAGCATTTCCCGCAGTGCTGTCTACAATTGTTCTGTGGCGGTCTAAAATCATGCATAATCTTTTCAAGATAAAATTCGATTGGCATCTATGGAATACAAATTTAGTGATGGGGTAGAAGACGGAAAGGAATAGAGAATGCCACTGGAATGGAGCTTCAAAAGTGTGCCAAAGAACAAAGGCCTAAATTTGGTGGCTAGAAATTATGAAGAACATAGGTCTCACTCTTTTCCCATAATTCAGTTCAGAAATGGAGTTTCAAAAGTCTCACTGCCTAAGATACCAACTCTAGCACAGAAAAATTTCAAGTCAGCCTCAATAACAGCTTAGTACATATTCTGGACCAGAATGCCACCTATCTCAATGTGATCTCACTCTTTACAACCAGAATCATGCCATTCTCCCTACTAAACTCCCTACTCCCACCCCCCTCCCCAAAAAAAAGATCCAAAAACCAACCATGCTTTCCACAACCTTAACCCCGAAAATGCAGCATTCACTCAGCTTTGAAACAGAAGCAAATAATCCAACTATTTAATCAATTTGGAATCGAGTCCAAAGCAGATGGTAAAACTCTCAGTTTTTTATACCATTAAAAAGGACCAACCAATAAATCATCATCTTACAACACTCTTATCTTCGCATAATCATGGATTAAAGCAGAATTTATGCAACCATTTAACAACATCAAACCAAACTTTCAAAGCTTTAATGTCTAACCTACATCATAAAGAATGATATGGCACATCTAAAACATCTTACCGGATGACGAAAAGCACAGGTTGGATTAAGACAGCCCCGACTCAACCAATACCAACAATCCCTTGGATTAAGGCGAGCCATTTCATTGTGCCGATACTCACACTCGATCCCCTGATAAAAACAAAGAAAGTTATTCCCTCATCCAAGCTTCCCAATCTAAAAGTATCAAAATACAGTAATGCTCATAAATTTCAACTTATAGCAGGAAAAAAGTGAAGCCGATCAATGCAAATCGCTAGAAAGTGTTGATCACAAAACTGTTGAAACAACAGGAGAATTAAGTTCACGCAGGATAACAAAAACCCTAGATGATCAAAATCCCCAACTTCAAAACCAATCTCAAGTTCACACTGGCAAATACAGATAAAGAAATGAAATCTTTCAAATTGGGGTAGAAATTACAATGCGTAAAGACAAGAAAGAGAGAATTAATGAAATTAAATAAAGAATGAACAAGAGTAATAAGTGGTGAACCTTTTTGCAAGTGAGAGGTGAAGCCAAGAAATATACGCAGTCCGTGAATCTTTTCTGCAATTCGTCCTCCATTTCTCCGTCCCTCTCTCTTTCTCTCTAGAATTTACTTAGAGAGAGACGATGATGTCGAATGTGAAGACATGGCGGAGAGATCGTACTAGAGCAGAGAGAGAGGCTTTGCTTGTGCGTGATTTTGAGAGTCGTCCTTTGGGTTTTGTGAGAGAGATCCCCCAGATAAAGATGATGATGCGGGGGTTTTATCCGGCAGTTGTTGGGGGAGTTCTGGAGAGGTAAAAAAAAAAAAAAAAAAACAGCTAGGAGAGGAAAGAAAAGATATATATATATATATATATATATATATATATATTTATTTATTTATTTATTTTGTTTGAAAATTTGATAAAAGAAAATGAAATTCATCGTAAATAAAAAAGTTTTATTTTTTCTCCCCTCCATTTTTTTTCATTTTTTTAAAAAACAATTTAAATTTAAAATAATTTTAAATCCATCAAAATATCTCATTTTCTATCTTATTTAAATTCTCAAATGAAAACGAAAGAAAATCATAATATTTTTAATATTTTCTTCTCTCTGAATTTTTTGATCGAAACAAGCAATAAGCAAAATCTTAGGTTCTCGGGCTCCTATTACGCAAGTCATGTTACAAAATGACCCCTAAATTAAAAAAGAAAATTAAAATAACATGTGAAAAAGAAATTTAATTTAATACACATATCTCAAATTTTAAATACTCAACATACATTATTCACATAAATAATATTATATCAAATTTTCAAGATTTGACATAAGAAATGTATGAGCAATGTCTATGTGGAGTCTAGTGTTAGATTTAATTTTTTTTTCCCACATATATGTTTTAATTTTTTTTTTTTTTAATTTGGAGTCATTTCCAAACTAAACTCCAGGTCCTAATCTTCCATTTTATTTTTCCCATTTCACCCTTGGTACCATAGCGTAGAGAAAAGCAATCCCACTAAAAAATAAGGAAAAATCAATTGCAATAGAAATGTCGGGTCTTTTCTTTTTTTAAATCAAAATAGGATTTTTTAAAATAAAATTTATTGAAATAGAGTTTTTTTTTTTTTTTAATTCCAAATCTAGAGAAATCGAGATTAGAAATCCTGACTTCTTGAAGTCGAGATCCCTAATCGTGACTTTATTATTTTTTAAATTTTTTTATTTTTTAAGTATTTTTTAAAAATAATAAAAAAAAAGAAACAAAGCGAGATTAATCTCACTTTCAAAAGCATGGTGCTGAATTGCGTTTTCAAGGTAATAGCCCTCGCGAAGTCTCATTATTTTCTTCCCCTCATTCTTTCGTTCTTCCATCACGAGTCTATGTCTCTAGACCCTAACCCTCTCCAGCATTGAAGATGTCTCTCCTAACATAGAGAGAGAGAGAGAGAGAGGATTTTCTTATAGCATTAAGCATTGAAGAACATGAGGACCTTGTGAAGAGTAAGAGTGTAATTGCCGGGAGGAGGATGGGGGAACCGGTGGTAGGGGACTGTCTTGACGATGAGAGTGATGAGGGCCGGTGAGGAAGCCGGCGACAAGGAGGGAGCGGGAGCAGATAGTCCAAACGAAAGCTTGCGGTTGACGATCATGCACCCCCAGAGACTTAGTGTAAAGGAGAGAGAGAGTTGAAATTCTGCTTAAAAGCAAGATCGAGAATCTCGCTTTTAAAAGCGATACTCATGAATGCACTTTTTAATTTTTGTTGCAAACAATTTAAATTTTTTTGTTTTTTAAAAATAATGAAGTCGGAGTTGGGAATCTTGACTTCAAGAATTCGCAATTCCCAATCTCAACTTCTTTAGATTTGGAATAACAAAAAAAAAAAAAAAAAAAAACTATTTCAATAAATTTTACTAAAAAAATTTATTTTGGTAAAAAACCTTAGCAATGTCATTATTTTAGAAATGCATGATAAAGTAGAATAAAATACAAAAAAGAAAAAAAAATCTCAAGTGTTTAATAATCAGGAGCAAAATTTAGAAAGCATGTATTATAAAAAGTGGGGGCAAGATGGTAAGTTTAATGAGGAATAAATGGAAATTCATGTGGATCGACAACAGACTCTTATTTCGAGTATTGAAAATAAAAAAATAAATGTTAAAACTACAAACCCTAAATTAAATGCCACACTGTTCAATTCAATTTAGTTAAATAATCCAAATACCAGTTAGTCAAAACCCAAAAATAAAAAAAATTCCCATAAAAATTTTTAAATTTCGTTCTCCATGGTTTATAAAAAATTTTATTTTATAAAAATAGCAAATTTTATAATTTCATTCATAATAATATGAGTTATTTTATTTTATAATTAATCTTATATTTTCAAAACATGTATCATCTAAATAAATTTGAGAATAGAACAAAATCAAGGGTAATCTAACTTGCTGGGCTGTCCTGACAACTCAAACAGTAAAACCTTCCTAATTTTTATCTTCTCTTTCTTTTTCAATTAGATTCTATTTGATTATATTTCCTTATATAAAAATAAATAAATAAATAACTTGCTGAGGCCCATCCAAAAATCATCATCCACAAACCAACTGAAATTTCCTTGTAGGCCAACGCTAATTGGGCCGAATCGGATGACGGGTTCCAAATCTGATAACGGGTCCAATTTCATCCACAGGCTTGAAAAATCCTGCAACCCCTAATCAGCATCCCATTAGCTGATCAGTGATTAGTGCCAGTCATAACTTATTCCTGGCAAATATAATTGCTCAGCCCATAAGAATGGTTTGAAACAAGAAAACTATTATTAATCCTAATCAAAAAGCCAGACCTAGTCTTGTTGGCTTCACCATCCAGCACAAACACTAAAATAAGAATCCACCTTCAAGACTGTCAATGAGATAACATATGATCTAATGTCTGCATTGTAATGTTTGTGCATTCATCACATGCATACTAAGGACCCTGAATGAACCTTCAGTTCTCATTAAAGCCTTGGATGCGCAGATAAAAGCAAAGAGCAAGGTCATTGGTGCGAGCACCGCTCCTCTTCAACGACATTATCACAGACCACAGCAATTCAACCTCATAGGGCATGGGATGAGCTTGCCTTAGCCAACACCATTTACAGGAAACCTCAGAATTGAATCTTGAGCTCAAGTGGTGACACAAGCACCCTAGGCTCACTTTTCATAAAAAAGGGATATAGACCGCAACATGTGCTAACAAATTCCGGCACAAGTTTTCAAAGAGTGGTTACGTGCCTCCCCAGCTTATTCTTTTGGATTTTTAGCTCAGCCTGTTTCATAAAGTGAAGGAAAAAATTGATAAAGATTACAGTGCAAAAAAGCAAAGCCTGTCAAAATTTGTAAACCATGGACTCTGTGTATCCGAGTTCTTTGAGTATGCCGCTGAGCTGCATAAACATAGAAGAAGAGAGAATCAAATCCAGAACCACTATCCGGGAAATACTCATCATATTCAAAGGTTACAAAGATTTTTAATACCTCGCCTTGTGTATAGTCCTTGGCCTTGTCACCAGATATATGTTCCATCATTCCCGGGGGACCACATACCTTCCAGGAATTCAAATGAGTTATAATCTACTTATTGTCATCTACTCAGACAAACAGTGGAAGTATAGCTTAAATCACAAGTTGAAATCAACAAAAAAAATTCATATTATGCATTTGAGGATTACTAAATTTTATTGTCCTTTTTCTGATTTACTTGATTCTTAGTTTCCACGTGAGATATATGCTCACAACTTTCCTACTACTATAGTATGGAGCTTTCAAAATGGAAACCTAAATTGCATTTTAAAAACCTCTTCTGAACTCGATGATGTAACTCACAATTCATAAAAGACAACGTAAATGTAGAGTGCAGATGGTTTTATAGAGACAGCAGGTTGAAGTGGTAGAAAACTAGCAGTAAAAGGTTGTAAACCACTAAGAGGATTCCCATGTCTGAGAATAATATGTACTCCTAGAGAGAGAGAATAAAATACCCCGCCTGGAAGGTAGTAATCAGAACCAGAATAAACACAAAACTAGCTTATTTTATATTATACCTTTTAGGTTATGCTCTTTTATGTCACAATTGGAATAAACATCATGCAACTTATTATTATTATCTGTTTTCCATTGTAAACCCCTCCCAGATTTCTCACACAAATCTCCATTGGATCCAGTGGCATAAAGCAAAAGCGTAGGGCTCCTCATTCATCTACAGAGTAGCATTACAGGGAAGCACCTAAAATGGAACAATCCACAGAAACTCCTCCCTCAGCCAGATAACAAAATAAGGGCTCTTGCAACCAGAATATTAAGAGTTCATCTTTTGCCCCCTTTTTACTTTATGAAGTTTGAAGGTGATAAAGAACCTTACAAATAATATTAAGACATAGAGCAAAGTAAGTAAAACTTACAAGAATAAGCGTGTCATCACTAGGACCAGGCAAGCCTTTCACAACCATATCCTTTGATATGATTCCTTTACCTCCTCTCCAATCTTTTGTTGGGTTATCAACAGTGTAGAATACCTGAAGGATTTTTATGGTGATAAGAATGAAGAAACTTCAACTAAGACAGAAATTGGAAGCAGTGCAATGACACCCTAATCATCTATGATGAATAATACCTTCAAATTTGGGTTGGCTGCTGCAAGTGCATCAAGCTTCTGCTTAAGCAATATGTCATCTGGGGATACATTGCCATAAAGCAATGATACCTGAAATGATAAGTTGTCACATTTTTTACTTTCTACGAGAAAAAACCACAAGTTTTGAAGAACAGAATGCATGAAATACCAAAGGCAAATATGTGAACCTTTTGATCTTAGCCATCAATAAATGTGCAACATTATGTTCCTATCTAGTCATTTATTAGTGGTTTAAGTACTGCACAACCCCCCCCCCCAAAAAAAAACCCTTATTCAGTCATCTTAAAAATACCCTATGCAATTAAAATTCTATAAGACAAAAGGTAAAAAGGTCTACCTGTGTTTTGTCATCAGTCATCTTGCAAAAATCATATCTTCCTATCTAGTCATCTATTAATGTTATAGGTATTGCACTTGAACCAAAAATAAATAAATAAATAAATAAAAATAAAAAACCTTTATTCAGTCATCTTAAAAGAAAAATCATTATGTTCCTATCTATAAGGTTTTAAGTATTGCACTTATACCCAAAAACAAAGAAAGGAAAAAAAAAAAAAAAAACTTTACTCAGTCAACTTAAAACTGCTCTATGCAATTAAAATTATAGAAAACAAAAGGTAGTTTAAAAAAAAAAAAAAATCACCTGTGTCTTGTCATCAGGGTTTTTCAAAATCGCCTCAATTACCTGTAGCATAGGGGTAATACCTGTGCCACCTGCAATCTAAATCAAATAAAGAAATTTAACTCCCAGATATTATTAAATGCAATAGCATTGGACAACATATGTTAACAAAGAACACTTGCAACCAGAAAAAGATAAGCTCGTACACAAAAAACAATACCATGATTTGACATCAAAAATGGAAAAGCTTTGAGGCTAATATTACTTTGATCGATCATGTAGTAGATGTTTTAAAGGAGGATCACTTGTTCTTTTGGTATGAATGTGTTTGATTTGGATTTGTCTTTGGGTTGCATCAACATAAGTTTATTCCAGCATAAAATCCGAAACTTTCCTCATTCAATAACTCAAATTTAACTTCAAATATTTCTATCACTATCTGTTAGCCTCAACAATTTAAACTTTTTGGCATCCAAAGTTATCTGAAGCCAAAAAGGTGTATCAGCAATCTCTCTCTTCATGATTAGGGCTACAAACAAACCAAACCATTGGGCATAGCTCAGACTCAAGGATATAAAAGCTCACCAAAAAGCTCCTTAGGACTTGGTTTAAAACATTAATATAAATCATTTTTTTTGCAAATTAATTTTTAAAGATTAAAATACGTTAAGCTTGATATAAAGAACACTATTTATTGCACCCAAGTCAACTCAAGCTCAAGGTCTTCTAAACGAGTCGAGATCAAAAACTGCACTTAAAGCTCCAGTTGAGTTAGTACTTCAGATCACATTTTGTCAACAAGCAAAGCCTGAACACCCCAAAGCTCAACATGGCTCAATTGCAATCCTTTGGTTTGTCAAGTAACAAAGCCAACACTTTTCCTCTTCTTATAGATGTCAGGAAGACATATATCAAGTTATCCACAATACTATAGCAGAAGACAAAGCCATTAACATGACCAACTGGATTTTTTCTTTTCTTTTTTTTTTTTTTTGGGGGGGGGGAGTGATCAACTGTTATATTGTGAAACAAACAGATGTAAACACCCCTACTATATGTTAGGTTCCTGAAGCACTTAAAAGATGATGACCCCCATTATTAGTCAAGTGTGTTTCTTTAAAAGCATTCCATGCACTTAGCAAATATGCACTTCCTATCTAGTATCCATTTCTGTGTTAAAATTGAAAATGTCTCACCTACAAAAGATATCACTGTCATCTCTTAAGCAAGTCTTGGATGGTGAGAAGAGAACACCCGATGAGGGATGAGAATTTATCTTCATTTTCTTACAAACACTCACATGCCAAACACACCGTCAAAGGACAAAAGCAAAATTTTACTAAAATAAAAGGTCCTATAAATTAGCAGTCAACTGAAGAAATTTAAGATTTGTGGAATTTGACATTATTTTCTAATTTAAATTCAGGGTTTAGATCTTAGAAGTGAATCCAATTACCCCAGCTACCATATCCTACATGAACCTTGATATCTACGTCAGTTGTGGGTGGTGGTACGTGCATGTCAACTACACATATGCAGCTCACTTCAACAAAAATTTCACTACACTTAAGTGTCAACCTCACATCCATACCCATGCCTATTCATGTCCTCTCGTCCTCTCCACATGGTATAACAAGGCAAAGTGAAGAGTCCATGTAACATAGATGAAAACTAGTTAGAGAGAGAGGATTGTGATTATGACCACTTGTAATGATGAAAATAATCATCTGATTGAGCCTAAGTTGTGATAAGATCCATATTCCTTTTCTGACCATCTATAAAATAGTCTGAAATTTGTGAGAAAGAATATCCATAACTTGAAAACCATGTCAATCAATTGAACACACGAGAACATTACAACAGATGCTACCCAGAAGTACTCTGAGTTAACCGTAGAAGCAGAAATTCTTAATTAATTTCACACTCCTTTTCAGTTCTTGAGAAAATCAAGTTTTCAGTTCTAAGTAATATGATATTACCATGCCTATGTGCTTCTTCATATTAGGAGTATATCTCAGTTTTTCAATGGGCCTGCAAGAGACAGAAAAATTTCAAAAATGACATTCAAACATGTCCCCTGCATCTTTGTATAATACTATTCAAATAAGGCTTCACCCTTTAACTTCTAGTACATCTCCTGGTTTCAAGCTTGCAATATGCTGACTCATTTTTCCTTCAGGATACACCTGCAACATTTTATAATAGTCAATGCAGCCATAAATCATACAGGGATTACTAATTTCTGAACCATCAAATGTATCCTTAATAACCAAAAAAAAAAAAAAACATTCTAGTTAGCCAGGGCATACCTTAATTAATAGATCAAAAAACCCCTTAGCCTCTGGATCCGATATAGGAGTATACCTGAACACACAGTAGGAAAACATCAACAATTTTCATGCAAAGCAGCTACTTGCCACAAGAATCTTGAGCAATCAAACTACCAATAGAGTATTCAAGTCATCAAGGTAAAATAACCACACACACACACACACAGAAAGAGAGAGATGATGAGTACTATATATCTAAAATACTCTTTCTTGTTATTTGAAAGAATGATGCATGGCTTCAGAAACTATTGAAACTGTTTTGGAATAACAAGGGCCTTAATGTCAAGAAACTGTTTTGAAACACATTTTCATTATGGCACATAATGTCAAGAAATTGAAGGAAAGTAGAGGGCACAATCTTGAACCATCCAAACCAAACCCCATCTAGCCCTTTTTAAAGCTATACCACTGATTTCCAAAATGTAAGAAGCAATAAGATTTTCTTTATGTTTCCTTTTGCTTTAAGACCATGGGTAGCTGTTGCCATAGCACTGGCTATTCTAGCTAAACAAGAGTATGAAACCACTGCACAAATTTGATAAGATCTTACTTCGTATGAAGAAAGACAAAATCATTAATAAGTGGTGTGATGGCTTTCCTTTTCAAAGGAAGGAGAAAATAGGTAAAACTATAAGACCTTGACCTAAAGATAAGTGAAGTATCTTTAGTAATATGCTTAAGCTAAACTAGTCAATAAGAGGCGCGTAAGCAAAAGCAAAGCCACTACTGGCTAGAAATGACGACTCCAGACATCAGTATAGGAGTAGCAGTTAGGAAGCAAATGATGATGATGATGATGATAAGATCAAACATGAGTGTTTCGTGAAGAGAAACTCACGGACGAATAACATATTTGGTTTTTCCGTCGGAATCTTGTCCAAGTGGAGCCCTGCATTACAAAGAGCGCATGAAATTGTCATGTTTACATCAGAATTTGTATGGTCAAAATAGATATCATGTTATGCACAAGAATTGATGTACAAACAAAACTCCAATTAAGATACAGCATACCTTGTAATGAAGCAAGAAGCAACATCAAGACCCAACTTTTCATTGGGATCAAATGAAAATCTGTCATTTGAAGTACAAAAGAAAAAGTAAGATTCGAACACTGATTACACCTTTCATAGATATTAATACGCGGAAAAGCATTTTGGAAATCCAGACTTCTAGCTAGTCCATGTTACCAGTTTAAAAAACATTGAAAAGGATGACTTTTAAAAGTGAAAATTGAATGGGTGATGATGAGCTTGACCAAACATGTATAAATTGTTAACACATATTGGTTCTATTTTTTTATTTTTTTATAAAGGACCAGAAATTCTTTTATTTTCTTTCTGGGACAAAGAAAGATGCAGGATCGTCAAAGGAGATAATGACCAGCAAAGGGCTTGCAAAGCATATTGACTTCTGCAGTAAGGCATGATACGACACACAAAAAACATTCAGTAATTAGGCATTCTTTTGTGAATTAGCATCAATATTAAGCCAGGAGAGTAACCTGAATAACCGAGTGTTGTGGCTTACTTTTGCTGTGTCCTGCAATTTAAACTCAATCCACTTATTAGGATTGAGTGCTGAAAGTACAGAAGAGAGCATCAGCTGAGCTTGAAAATGCATAAATGACAGGAAAATTTATAACTTGGCACTAATTCTAATACATGTCTTGCAAAAACCCATGTAGTCTGGCCAGAGGGCAATTGTAGAATCTGGTGATGAAATGCTAACCCAGCATGTTATACACAACAAACTCCTTCAGAGTCTAATTAAGCCATGTGTGAGAAGGTGATTGAGTGAGAGAGAGAGAGAGAGAGAGAGAGCCTACCAACTTTTGGACCCTCTTCAGGTGCTTGGTCCAGAAATACCTGATATTAAAAGAACATACACCACACAGGTCATTTTTCAAGCGGTAAAAATATCTATATAGGAGAGCTGTCCCTCGAATTATTTACCTCCATCAAAGATAATCAATAGTCAAGACATAAAATACTCTTTTCCATTTAGAAGCAAAAGCCAACCAAATTCCAAGTGGCAAAAGGGACATAGCATTTGACAGGAAGATATGGATATATGCGCGCACTCACGCGTGTGTGTGGGTGTGTATGCCCGTGTATGTATAATAATATACATAAGCAAGTATAGCTCACAACATAGCATGCTAATAAGCTAACGAATGAATATATGAGACCTGTCCCTCAAATTATTAACACAGACAGCAGACATCATAAACAAATTCTACAAGTAGCCACCTCAGTATCATCGAAAAAGAGAGCCAGCTAGATTATGCTAAGCCCAATTCATTATATCCATTTATCTCCACATTTTATACAATTGCTGCCATCATGCATAGACCATAAAATAAAGTCCATTAGATCTTAATCTTAAAGCAACACAGTTATAATTCTTTTCCTCCTAATGAAGCTAAGTTTAACTTCACACTGACGAAAATACATGCATATCGACCAAATCACAAATCGACCCAAATCCTTTCGTGTCAAAATAATCTTTAAACAAAATCCATTATTCCTAAAACCAAAAAAAAATGAAAACAAAGAAATTTCAAAATAGCTATTTAAAATAAAAAAAAAAAATAAAAAACAGAAACGTTAATATAAACTCAATCCTCTTAATGTAGCTAAGTTTAAGTCTCCGTTCACAATTTAATTCAATTGTGATCACTGATGGAAATGCAAGCAAGACACAATAATTCGAATCACAAAACCATAAATGTCAAAGATCAATTTCAAACAAAACCCATAACCCTAAAAATCCAAATAACAGTGAAAACGGTGCGGTTTCAAGAAACCCATCAAGAAAAGATCCCATGGGTAAATCAAAATTATCAATATAAACTAGAATTGGAAATGTGGATTGCTGATAGAAACAACTGTAAGTAACTCAAATTGGAAATCAACACAAGCCTCATTATCCCAAAATCAATTTCGAACAAAACCTATTACCGTAAAAGCCCAAATAAAAGATCAAAGAGACGAATTCAAAGAAACCCATCAAAAAAAAAAAAAAAATCAGAGGATACCAAGGTCGGCGATTGAAAGTAGTAGAAGGCCGAAATTCCACCGCCAACAGCAGCAATCGCACCAAAAGGTATTTTAAAAGAGCTCGTATTCGAATTGCTTTGGCCTCTAAAAGCATTAGCGAGTGTAATTGGTGCCGCTTTCGCTAATCTTCTGAAGAAATGAGCCATATTTTCTTCTCTCTTTCTTTGCGTTTTTCGGGAGTATTCTCTTCCGCACTCTCTCTCACAAGAAATGTGGGCTTAGTGCAGAACGC
This sequence comes from Dillenia turbinata, assembly GCA_037126225.1. Classification (NCBI taxonomy): domain Eukaryota; kingdom Viridiplantae; phylum Streptophyta; class Magnoliopsida; order Dilleniales; family Dilleniaceae; genus Dillenia; species Dillenia turbinata. The sequence continues at coordinate 27,057,890 of JBAMMX010000003.1, read as the reverse complement.
TTGAGCCCTTTGTCGCTCCAAAGTCAGTGGACGAAATCGTCGGGTTTCGACTATAAGGATATGATCAGCTGCAGGGGGGTTCAGTGTAAAGAATATGGTTTGGGTACGTGGAGGATCGTTGTCGAATGGAACCAATAGCCCCTTCAGGGATGTTCGACAGCTGCCACATTTAGAGACCTTTTTCTGACCTTGCAGGAAAGTGACTAGGTGGGCTTGGCCGCGCACAAGTGCGGCCAACACTTAAAAAATTTTATATTTTTTATCATTTTTATTTGATCGGATCAATTATTAAGTTTAAAATTTATTAATATATTATTAATTATAATTATTTATATACAGTATATTAATTAAATAATATTTATATTTCTGAAGACAAATCTTTTATCCAAACATTTTAAAATTATTTTATAAATTAATTTTATCTTCTTAATAAATTTAATATCTCTTTTACGTATAAATTGAATAATATATATACATATACATATATATATATATATATATATATATATATATAACTTTGAAACTTTTTTATGTTACTAACGTTTAAGAATGTTCTTATAAATTTATTATATATCTTAATTTTTAAATTATTTTTATTAAAAATTTTTTGTAAGATTTAATTTTTTTATTGAAAAATTTATATGTAATTTCTTTTAAAAAAAAAAAAAAAAACTACATAAGAGAGGATCAAGTTTGAAATCTTTAAATTAAATGAGCTTTATTTTTTATTTAGATGAACTGATAATTAATAGTTTTAATTATAAAAAAATTTAATTTGTATTTCAAAATTTTGAAATACTCTACTTAAATATTTTATGGTTGTTTTAAACTATATAGGAAAAAATAGTTTTAATTATAGAAAATTTTAATTTATATTTCAAAATTTTGAAATACTCTGTTTAAATGTCTTATGGTTGTTGTTTTAAACTATATAGAAAGAAGTATAAAAGATAAAACGTGTAGCGATTTGCTTTTATCTGTTTGTTTAGTTTCTTGTTAAAAAATTCAAGAATTTACGATGTCTGTTCTTTTGAAGTCATTTTAATTGTTTTTTGTACTCTTAGTGTATATATTAAATTTGCAAATGTTACATTAATCAATGATGAGTTCTTTTTTTTTTTATAAATCACCAAAATTTAACTTGACAATGACCAATATAACTTAAATTGTACAAAAATAAATCAATATCTATGTTAAAGAAATTTATTTTTTTTTAAGAAATCAAATTAAATACCTAAAAATATTATTTATGAAATTATTTATATAATAAATATGAAAATGTTTGCTACTTATTGTATTTTGTATCTTTCTTTATTTATATAATAAATTAGTTAAGATATTTTCCATTATAATTTAATTTATAATATTAGTGAAAATGAGATTGTAAATCTAAATACTAATAAAATTTGATTTTTTTTTTGGTTATAGCAGGACTTGTAGATTCAAAAAAAATAAAAAATAAAAATTTTAAGGTATGAACTCAATGAAAATAAAATTGATAGTTAGTGTGAATCATGGAAGCTGTGAAGTTGGTGTTCCAATTTTGTTTAATGGGTTCTCAATTAGAAAAATAAAGAAGAAATTGCATATTTGGTTGTTGAGTCGATTGATTGTATAGAGTGAGGACGCAAAGGAAAGTATTTGATCACCAAAACTCATCAATTAAAACATGGGAATGGAATGGATAGCCATTTCAAACCACCCAAAAAAATCATCTCTCTTTTTTCATTATTTTTTTTTATTATTAAGTAAAAACAGATATCACTGTTATTAATTAAATAGATGTAGAGATTAACTTGAGACACGAAAGAGAAAGAGAGAGAGAGGTGGTGGGACATAAGAAGACGTGACTCCGTTGGATTATCCATGTGACAATATCCTATAAGTAGATATATGTATTTTTTTATTATTATTTGACCTCTGGCTCACAAAATTAATTTAATTTCTTTGACAAGTTTGGTGGGTTAGAAAATCGAGACGTTTGAGTGTGAGGATGATAAGAAAATCATGTCTTTAACTTTTTTTTTTTTAACTCTATTGATCAAGTGTCTACATTCACTACTTTAAATAATAAGGAACCTCAATTTTTAAGGGTGAATATTCAGTCAAACAGTAACTGAAATTATTAAAATTAGAATAATTGATTTAATTCGGTTATATAATTTTTATAACTATAATCTAACCAAATAATCTATAAACCTACAATTCATTTAACCAAATTAGATAATTAATTCGATTTAATTTTCCAAATTAATTAAATTATTGAAATTTCTAACTATAAGAGATTTTTAAGTAACGCCGCCTTATATGTCTATAGTAGAAAAATCTATAAAAATTAAAAGATAAAGGAAGTATTCAAAATAAAATAATTATCTTTATTTTTAAAATTCATTATGATACAATGTAAGAACATAGCGTGAGAGAGAAGTCAAAATATGAAAGTAACAAAGAGGAACAGAAAATGAGTAGTAACAAAGAGGAACAGAAAATGAGTAAAACAGGAGAATGTGAGAGAGATGTATGAGAACTTAACATTGGAAATTTAGAATTAGAAAGATGAAAACCGAAAACTTTTCATTAATTATACACTCTTTAGTATCTTAGTTTTAATCTTTAGGTTTTTTCTATCTCTTTTAAAATTTTTATTAATTATAATATTTTTTTTCTTTTAAATTTTAATTATAATATAAATAAAAATTATTTAATAATATATAATATTTTTAATTAATTTGGTTTGACCTAAATAAAAATTATTGAAATCGATAATCATTTCAATAAACTAAATTAAAATTTAGTTTTATCTAAAATTAAATCAAATATCTAATAAATCATCTAAAATGTAAAAAATATGATTTTTTTCGGTTTTAATTTTAGTGTTCACCTCTATTTGCCTCACAAAATTAATTTAATATATTTTAATTTAATTTATTTGATCACTGATGGGTTGGAAAATTGAGGCATTTGAGTGTGAGTGTGGTATAAAAAGGTCTTTAACTTTTTTTTTATTTGTTGATTACGTGCCGATCTTTAAAGGAGGACACTTGGTCAAATATTGGGCATGGCTCAACCTTTTTATAGGATAGGTAAATAACAGTTTAGTTGTCATAATTTTTTTTTATCGGGATCAAATCAAAATGTAAAAAAAAAAAAAAAAAAAGGAAAAGCGATAGCTGGCAAAGGTCGTAAATTCCTCAAATTTGTATAATAAATAGAAATTTTAGAATAAATGTTGTGTGAATTTTATTTACTTAAATTTGTATTTTAAACCGAATTATAACTTAATGAAAACCGGATAGTTATTAAAAAAAGAACCAAAATTAGAATTAAAATGATAATCCCATTTTGATTTTATCATTAAAAATTTCTGACTTGATTCTAATTTTATAATAATTTTGATTAAAGTTAAAAACAAACTTTTTTTCTACGTGTGCATGTTTGTATGTATTATTAAACCAATTCCACGTGTAGCGATCAGTATAGCATGATTGGCGGCCATGGTTAGCAGCCGGAACCGGAATCTCATAAAATCGTTCGTTTGAATGACAATTAGCGGAACTAATCAGCGAATTGAAGAAATAAAAGAATTTTTTTAATTATCGATAAATATTTAAAATTATATTAATTTGATTCGAGTGTTATTAAATTCAATTTAAAAAGAATTTTTTAATGTAATTTTTTTTTATTTTCAAATTTAAAACTCAAGAATTTTAAAAAATCTAACACTTATGCTCATTTGTTCAACTATTTGTCCAACTATTTGTTGATAAATAAATAAAAGGATACCAATGAATAAATGAAAATGGGTATTAGTAATGTTTTTGGAGAATGACGATAAACTTGACTCGGGTGATTAGTTTATGGTTGTACAACCATCTGCCATTGTCTTTTTTTTTTTTTAATTTTTAAATTAAAGTTATATACATTGCTTTGCCAAACTGAAGTTGTTAATGGGGTATTAAAAGTGTAAGTGGTGCTTTTGGGGAAGAGGAGTATTCATATTTCAATTTTGGACCTACGACTTTTATGGCAAACAACATTTCGAGTACTTGTCCCCAACTGCAAAATATTTTAATTTCCCTTTCCACCCCCACCCGTTGGTTTTCCAGGGTAGGGGTACCATGCCCTCACGGGTCCATCCCCCCTAAAATATGAGTAGAGAAATCAGAAACGATCTCTTCTTTTTTTGGTACATAAGGAGGTTTGGATTCAAGACATTTATAAAGAAGAATGAGAATAGTATCAATTGAGTTATGTGTCATTGGCTAAAAACAACCTCTTCACTCCCACTAAAAGATAAATAGAAAAATTAGAAACGACCACTCTCTCTCTATCTCTCTCTCACAAATAACCCTCGCATTCTTGGCGGTGTATAAATTGAACAACCAACGAATCAAAGTATTCACCCACTCTCGGTTCTTTGCCCTCACACTTCTCTCTCTCTCTCTCCCCCCCGAGCAATTGCAATTCTCTCGATCCAATTCTGTACATTCAGATTTCTTAGGCTCTGATTCATTTTCAAGTGGTTTTGATTGCACCCACTTCATCATTTGTTAGTGGGTATAAATTTTTTTGTTGTTGAAAATTGGGAATAATATAGATCTGAAACGAATTTTTCTTGGTGTTTGATCAGGATATACAAAAATGGCAAGAAAGAAGATCAGAGAGTACGACTCTTAAGAGATTGTTGAAAGAGCATTTCAAGAGGATCTCTGGCACTGAACTTGGGATCAAATTCGCTTAGGTTAGTCTTACTTTTTCTTTTTCTTCACTCTGTTCTTAATCAAATGATTATTCTAGCTATCACCCATTTTAAAATTATCCGATTCTAATTTTAAAGCTGAATCTTAATATAATAGTTGACTTGCTCCTTTCGTCGCTCTGTTATGACTTGTCCCACATCATTTGTGAAGAAACGGTCTCCCCTCTTTTGTCCCACATTAATTCCTTGGAAGATCGTCCCCCAAGAACTCTTGTATAAATATATGGCTTTGAGATCAGTTTAAATCATCATCAATCCAAGTGGGTTGATAAAAGTGGATTGTGATTTTTTAAAATCTCCTTTTGTTATTTTATTTTATTTTTTTTTTTTGTATGATGGTCTTTTAAGTCTAGAAATATTTTTCTAAAACATTTTATAATCTTTTTCTTTGATAGTGAAGTTTGATTCTCTCTTGCTCGTGAACATAGGTTTATTTTGATCGAACTACATAAATTTTGTTTCTCTTTATTTTATTTTATCTTTTTTACTATATTTCCCTATTTAGTTTATTTAATTTGTTACTTTATTATTTATCTATTGGTTGTCAAATAACCCTCTAGTTAACTTCCTATTCAATTTCGATCCTAAAAAACTGGTATCAGAATTATTTTAACTATTATGAGAAATTTTTTAGATAATTATTTTGACAATATGACAATAACAAAAATAAAGGTTGAAAATTTTGATAGGAATGTCAATTTTGACATGTGACAACTTAAAATGGAGGATATTTTGATTTAGGACGGAGTTAATTTAGCATTATAGAGGATAGAAACCAAACCAATTAGTTTGACAAATGAAGATTTTGCTGTGATGGATAAGAAAGCGAGAACTGAGATTATTTTGAATCTCTTAGATGAGATTTTGTAAGAGATTGCTATGAAAATCATGACTAAGGTTATGTGGGATAATTTTAAAATTTTATATATGAAGAAGACGGTTGAGAACAGATTTTATTTGAAACAAAGTTTATATATGCTCCGTGACAGAAATTATATCTATATTCTCTCATCTTGATAAATTTGATTCTATTATTATAAATTTGAAAAATATAGATTTAAAAATTGATGATGAGAATAAGGCCATGTTATTATTGTGTTTCTTCCTCAATCCTTAAGTATTTTCGATACTGTGATTTATGATAAAGAAACTATTTTATATCAGAAAATTAAATTTACTTTAAAATTTAAGGAGTAATTAATAGGAAAATTACTGAGAAAATTAATAGTGGTCAAATTGGATGCTTGGTTGTTAAGGGTAGAACTGATAAAAGGAAATTTGATAATAGTAGATCTAAACATAAAAATTTAGAATGCAATTATTGTCATAAATTGGGCACATTAAGTCAAATTGTTTTAAATTGAAAAAAAAGTAAAAAGAAAAATTTGGTGAGAAAAACACTACGGCCGCTGAGATTAGTATTGTAGTAGATGAGGATAATGGAGATATATTCTGTGTAATTGATGACAGAATAAGATCTAAAAATGAATTGATTTTAGATTCAGTTTGTTCTTATTACATGTGTCCCAACAGAGATTTGTTTTTCACTTATGAATCTGTTAATAATGAAATTGTTTTGATAAGAAATGATATTATTTTTAATGTTGTTAGTGAGAGCACAGTTTGAATAAAAATGAATGATAGTATTTTGAGAACTCTCACTAATATTAGACATATTCTTAATTTTAAGAAGAATTTCATCTATTTAGGCATCATAGAGGCTCTTAAGTGCAGATATACAGTTGAAAGTGGAATTATGAAAGTGTTTTGTGGTATTTTTGTTATTATGAAAGTTTGCAGATTTAATAAATTATATTTTCTGTATGGATCTACTATTATTAATTCAATTGCAACCTTATTATCAGTGTCTGATTCTGATATTTATTCAAATTTGTAGAGACCATCTCGTGTTCAGTTTAAGAAAGGTACCACTTATATGTTGACATTCATTAATGGTTATTTGAGAAACATGTATGACAGTTGTGTTTATTTTTGGAAGTTAAGTGATGAGTTTTTTTGTTTATTTATTATTTTATGACATGCTTATTGTTGCAAAAAAATTATTAGAAATATTCACTTTGATATTACAGTTAAGCAGTGAATTTGATATGAAAAATTTAGAAACAGTTAAGAAAATTCTTGACATGAAAATTAAAAGAGATTGCGAAGTTGAAAAATTATTCTTGACTCAAAATAATTATTCTGAGAAAGTTTTAGAAAAATTTGACATAAAAGATATTAAGTCTATGAATACTCCGTTTGCTAACGTTTTCGACTATTTACTGCTCGGGTATCACAATCAATTGAAGAGAAGAATTTTATGGCATAAATTCTATATTTTAGTGTAGTTGGCAATATGATGTATGCAATTGTTTGTACAAGTCGAAAGACAATTTTACTAATATATTTTTGAATCCTCTTTTAGTCTATAAGTTCAAGCAATGTTTGAACTTGGTTGGTGATCGTTGTTGTTGATTAGCCCATTAGGACTTTCGTGAAGAAGGTATAGTGAATTTGGTATTTGTTAATGTTGAAACTCACCAAAATAGAGATTTGTTGTGGCTTGTCCTACATCGTTTGTGAAGAAATGACCTCCCCTCTTTTGTTCCACATTGATTCCTTGGAAAATCATCCCCCAAGAACTCTTATATAAATATATTGTTTTGGGATTGCTTTAAATCATCATCAATTCAAGTGGATTAGTAAAAATGAGTTGTGATCTTTTAAGAACTACTTTTGCTATCTTTCTTGTATGATAGTCTTTTGAATTTAGAAATATTTTTCTAAAACATTTTATTGTTTTCTTCTTTGATAGTGAAGTTTGCTCCTCCCTCACTCGTGGACATAGGTCTATTTTTACCGAATCACATAAATTTTGTCTATCTTTACTTTATTTTACCTTTTTTGCTATATTTTCCTGTTTACTCTATTTAATTTATTAATTTATTAATTATTTATTGGGTTGTTAAAGAGCCATCTAATTAATTTTTTATTTGATTCCGGTCCTAACAGATTCGAGGCGTGAAAATAAATTTTTTATAAAATTATAAGAGAAAAACTACGTACATATACGTTCACTCTCTCTCTATCTTGTATTAAATTGAAAAGTACTTTATGTACTGAATAAACCCTTTTTATCTATTTTAAATTTTAAAATGTTAATTTTTCGGGAAAGTCAGAATTTTTTAGACCAGAAACCTCTTTCATATTTGCAAAGCAAACCTCCCGATTTGTCAGGAAGCCTCTGATCCAAATCCCCCCCCCCCCGGGGGGGGGGAAGGGGCGCCAAACGTTACCTATAGCAATCAAAAAACAGTTAGAATAAATTAGGTTTAAATCTTGTGTAGATGAATGTTTTAATTTTTTTTTCTAATTATAATTCAAGTGCAGATAAAAGAAATTTAGTTTCAAATTGTATTAACTATTAAAAAAATTGTACAATAATTGTAAATATTAGCAAGATTCTCACCAACCACTCCATAGAATTATTGAAAAAATTATGAGCAACAACTAATGAATCCTTTGACCAATTTGGGAAAGTTAGCCTTGTCTCAACAAAGAATAAAATAATTTTTTTTTTATACATAGGAGTCTCGAATTCGAGATTTTTAAGAAAAGATGATTGATGAGTTAGAGTTCATTGGTGAATAAAATAAAAAATAATAGATTAATTGAGAGAAAATTGAGCCAAATTGAGCTTTCCTAAACAATACCATCAAGCAAATATAATAAGAAATAGTAGTGTCTATATTTATAATGTGTGTAAATACATATTATGAGTGGGAAAAGACAACTAATTTTACCATTTTTATTTACTTATGTGTCAAAATATACAAAATATTTTTCTGTAGCTATTTGATCAAGATCATACATTATGGTTTCAATTTTGATTTTAATATGGATAAAAAAAAAATCATTTGTTTTGGACTTTAACAATTTTTGTACAACCTTTTTTTTCCCTTTCTTGGTGATACTTCGTATATTTCCTTCAATAAGGTACTAGACAGTTCATATTTTATTGGACAAACTCAAAAGGGTAGAGATAGAATGAAGTGACTATTAGTGTGGATCAAAAAAAAAAAAAAAAAGATTAATAAACTATCAAAAAATCATTATAAGCATTGTGTAGTTTCTGCTTTGCTTTAATGTTAGTTTACAGTAATCTGGTAGTTAAAACTCTCTATTTTAACTCCATTTCTAATGTGATGTGAATGAGAAATAAGTTAGTGAAAGGTGAAAGTTCTAGGATCTCTTTTTCCTTCCAGATGCTCAGAGGCATAGCAGAGAAGATGTGAAGAAGGCATTGATGTTCGCCGAGTATATGAAGGAGCAGAAAACAGCTGCAGCCAAGGTGGAACAGATGTGCAAAGGTGTTGAGAAGGGTCAGAAATTCTCCGCAGACTATAATGTGGAGAGTGGAGAGCTTGCTCCCATGTTTATCCCAGGACCCTTTGCCATTGCCCATCACCTCAGGTCCATCAAGATGCTCCAAATGCCACTGATTCTAGGTTAAAACAGCCAGTGGGTTCTCTATCAAGTTTGTAGAATCAGGAAAATTTGATTGGTCAGACAACCATTTCCCGTCGTGCCCTGCTTAAATTTTTGCTCATTATTGATTTTTTAGTGATGGAAATTTTGTTTCTGGTTTCGAATAATTTGTCGTCTAACTGCTGTAAATATTTGGAGTCATCGGAGGATCTTAGGGCTCTGTAAATTACTTGTTGAGACATCTTGTCATGTAATTCATGAATAGGAGGGCCGAAGGCTGAAAAATAGTGTAGAAAAATCGACGTAGTGAGATATACATCAAAACAAAACCAAATTATCTATCATGAATCTGTATTTGCTTGACCAAAAGGAGTCAAAACTAGAGTTTTTTTTTTTAATTAATCGGTATCCAGATTTTTTCTGATTAATTTGATCTGAGTATCGTATGACCCATTAAGGAATTGGCTTTTTCAAATTTTTTTTCTAAATCCCGAGTAATTCAAAATCTCATGATAAAGTTAGATTTGTACGTAAATCTATGTTTTGGCTTTATGAAGCGGAGATTAAAGACAAACAAGTGATGAATCTGGTCTAATATATTCTTAAATTTAGTAAATTTTTTATTTTCTTTTGATTTTGTTAATCTTTTTATAATGAAATACTATGCATTATCTAGTTTACTTAGATAATGATTAAACATCACGACAACAAGACCTTTTTAAAAGATATTTCAAATTTTGAAAAATAAAAACTATATTTTTTATTTTTCAAAATTTGAAATATCTTTGGATATAATTATAACAATATTTCAAATCAATTCAAAAATTTTATCACCCAATAGAAAAATAAAATTATAGACATTTGCACTTTAACAAAATTATAATAATCGAAATAACTTAACATGTAACATTCAAAGAACAACACATGAAAATGTTCATACTTCAGAAAAACAAAAAGGATAAAGTCTAAATTTTATCCTTTTACATTTAGATTTTATCTCAGTTGATTCTGTTATTGTCTTGATAATGTAACAAACTTTCCCTATCATACTCCGATTGAGATCCTACTAAAACAGATTTCTGATTCTGCTTATCCATTTTACATTTATAAATACAAGTGCCTCATTTTACAAGTCTCTCGTTTCCTTTTTCCCCTAGTTCAGTGAACTCTCTCCAAAATGCCTGCAGTAGTTATTGCTTCTGCCCATGGCAAAGAGTTGCCGGGAAAGCTTACTGGTTTTGTTGTCATGGCATGTCTTGTCGCAGCCTCTGGTGGTTTGATCTTCGGATATGATATTGGTATCTCAGGTAATTGTAATGTTTGCTAAATGGGTTTATGATGGGTTTTTTTTTTTTTTTTTTTTTTTTTTTTTTTTTTTTGATTTAATGGATTTATGATGCAGGTGGCGTGACATCTATGGCACCATTTTTGAAGAAATTTTTCCCTACGGTTTATAAAAAGGAAGAGGGCGAGGTGACGACAAACCAGTACTGCAAATTCAACAGCCAGATGTTGACAATGTTCACATCCTCTTTGTATTTGGCTGCCCTTGTGGCTTCCTTTTTTGCCTCATGGGTCACGAGAAGTCTAGGGAGAAAATTGTCGATGCTCTTTGGTGGTGTGATTTTCTTCGCGGGTGCAGCTGTTAATGCTATTGCTAAAAATGTGATGATGCTTATTATTGGTAGGATGCTGCTTGGTGTTGGCATTGGCTTTGCTAATCAGGTATTTTATCAAACACTTTTTTATCCTCTATTATTTTTTTTATCGATTCTTTTTAGCTCATATACCTTGGATTTTTTTTTGCAGTCTGTGCCATTGTATGTCTCTGAAATGGCTCCATACAAGTATAGAGGAGCTCTTAACAATCTCTTTCAACTATCAATCACAATTGGTGTTTTGGCAGCAAATGTTTTGAACTACTTCTTTGCCCAGATACCAGGTGGGTGGGGATGGAGGTTGAGCTTAGGCGGTGCTATGGTGCCTGCATTGATCATTATGTCAGGCTCATGTGCGCTCACGGAAACACCAAACTCACTGATCGAACGTGGCCACGAAGACAAGGCAAGGGAGAAGCTCAAGAAAATTCGTGGCATTGAAAATGTGGAGGAAGAACTTGCAGACTTGATTGCAGCAAGTGAAGCCTCCAAGAAGGTGAAACATCCCTGGTTAAATCTTTTGAGGAGAAAGTACAGACCCCATTTGGTGATGGCCATACTTATACCCGCATTTCAACAACTCACTGGCATGAATGTCATTATGTTCTATGCACCCGTTTTGTTCAAAACAATTGGTTTTGGTTCCTCGGCTTCCCTCTTCTCTGCTGTTATTACAGGTGGTTTTAACTGTTTTGCCACACTTATTTCTATTAGTCTTGTTGATAAGAAAGGAAGAAGGAAACTTTTCTTGGCTGGAGGGACTGTATTGTTACTAGCTCAGGTACCTAACTTTACATTTTTTTTTTTATTTTATATTTCAAAGAATGAATTAATGATTCTTTTGTTTGTTTTTCAGATTGCTATATCAATATTTATAGGTACAAAATTTGGAGTAAATGGTAATCCAGGCGCGTTGCCAAAATGGTATGCGTATACCGTGGTTGGTCTGATATGTTGCTTTGTTTCTGCTTTCGCATGGTCGTGGGGGCCTCTGGGATGGTTAGTTCCGAGTGAAATTTTCCCGCTGGAAATTCGATCGGCTGCCATGAGTGTTACAGTGTCGGTGAACATGTTATTCACATTCATCGTGGCGCAAATTTTCTTGCCATTAATGTGTGCTCTGAGATTTGGGATGTTTTTATTTTTCGCGGTGTTTGTGGGGCTGATGACATGGTTTATCCACAAGTATTTGCCAGAGACTAAGGGTGTCCCGATCGAAGAAATGGCTTTGGTGTGGAAGAATCATAAGACCTGGGGCAGGTTTATGCCTGTGGATGAAGTTGCGGTACCGGAGAAAGAGTTGGATGTTGCTATTAAGACTGGATTGCAAGTTTAATTCATTTCTGTTTATTTATGGTTCAAGTCTAGATTTTCATTTTTGTTTTTTACATTGTTTTTGTTTAGTTAGATGTTTTGAGGGGCATTTTTCGATTAGTCTGTGTTTTTCTGAACCATGAACATTTTCATATGACGTTCTCTTCATCTTAGCCAAAAGGCCGAGAAATGTATCATGTGATGTTCTCTGAATGCTACATGTGATGTTATTTCGAATCTTATAATTTTGAGTGCAAATGTCTATAATTTTTTTTTTTTTTTTTTTTTTTGTGGGTGATAAAAGTTTTGAATTGATTTGAAATATTGTTATAATTATATCTAAAAAGATATTTTTTATTTTTAAAAAAATTGAAATATCTTTTTTAAAAATGTAATCCTGAACTAACAGTATTCTAATTATACTAAAACACATATCAACCAGTAGGAAAAATTAAAAATTTACTAAATTTAAGAATATATTAGACCTGATTCATCACTTGTTTGTCTATAATCTCCGCTTCATACAACAAAAATATAGATTTACGAACCAACCCATCAATAATCTCCATGTTCTGGTTGGTTCTCTTGATTTAGGTCAAACTGTGACAATGCTTGGCCTTAGGATCATTAAGTTAAAAATCCCTACAATGAGAGTCCCAGGAGAAAATAACATAATTTCCAATCTAAGCCATGCTCTTTCTTTGATTAATTGTCAAAATAGTAAAAATTTATGAACTCTAAAAATAGGATATTTAAAATTATGGGATGTTCGAATCTTTTAAGTTTATAATATGTTTAGGAACTTATAAAATTAATACCTTCTAATTGTTATTCATCAGGCATGTTCTTCATCATCCAAAAAGCTAAAATATAATAATAATAATAATAATAATAATAATAATAATAATAATAATAATAATAAAAGATCCCAGGTCATGAAAACCCTACTTTTGAACCTTTTGGTCAGGCGAATACAGATTCATGATAGATAATTTGGTTTTGTTGTGATGTATATTTCACCACGTTGATTTTTCTACACTATTCTTCATCCTTTGGCACTCCCATCCATGAAATTACATGACAAGATGTCTTAACAAGTGTCTTAGAGAACCCTAAGATCCTCCAATCACTTCAAATATTTACAGCATTTCGACAACAGATTATTCAAAACCAGAAAGAAAATTTCCATCATTAAAAAATCAATAATGAGGAAAAATTTAAGCTGGGCATGACGAGAAATGGTTGTCTGACCAATCAAATGAGCCTGATTCTACAAACTTGATTGAGAACCCACTGGCTGTTTTAACCTAGAACTAGAATCAGTGGCATTTGAAGCATCTTGATAGACCCACGAAGCGATGAGGTGATGGGCAATGGCAAAGGGTCCTGGGATAAACATGGGAGCAAGTTCTCCACTCTCCACATTATAGTCTGCGGAGAAGTTCTGTCCCTTCTCAACACCTTTGCACATCTGTTCCACCTTGGCTGCAGCTGTTTTCTGTGCCTTCTCATACTCGGCGAACATCAATGCCTTTTTCACATCTTCTCTGCTATGCCACTGAGCATCTAAAAGGAAGAAGAGATACTAAAACTTTCACCTTTCACTAACTTATTTCCCATTCATATTACATTAGAAATGGAGTTAAAATGGAGTGTTTTAACTGCGAGATTTCTGTAGAATAACATTAAAGCAAAGCAGAAACTACACGATGCTTATAAAGCTCATGTCGTATACAAAAATTTCCTAGATTCAACTCTCCTATGTCCTAATTTGAGAAAATCAAGAAATGAGCACCTGTCTGTAAAATATAGCACAAATTCCCATATTAACTGGGATAGAAGGAATGCTAAAAAAATTACCTTCAAAAATCAAATTTAATTAGAAACTAGAAGAAAGCTGCTCAAGTTTCACAACATGCAAGGGATTTCCGGCACAGACATATGGGCAACTAACCCCAAAATGCCTCTATGATGGGAGAAGAAACGAGTCAGTAGAGGAGATTTTGGTCTAGCTGAGACCAATATGCAAGACAAGATTGAACAGCATGCATGTCTCAGGACCCTTGGGTGAGATATCAGACGAGACTAAAACTTTCAAGGGCTTTTCAGCATATCACTAGTGCTGGCATTGCATGTATCTATAAGCTAAAGATCCTAAGGATATAAATTATCATCACAACATCCAAAATTTTGCAGAATTAGAGGGTAAATACTAGGTGGATTTATATATAAAAAAAATATAGGTGGATACCGTTCCATCACTCTTGTGTAGAGGTTCTCTACTAGTAAAAGATTCATGTTTTTGGCACATTCTAGATAGGAGAACAGATAAAGATAAATCTAGAATGATCAAAGTACCTTCCAACTCTTCCTTGTCCACCTTTATTTCAAGTGATTTTGCATATGCATGGAAACCCACCATCAATTGACATGGCATGCTACTTGGTCCAACTGGCAAGAATTCATAAAATGAGAATAATTAATGGACCGGAACTTAAAATGAAAGTAGAAACATGGTGATCTTGAATAATGATCCCGTTTATGTCCAAAGGAAACATCAGACTGCAGTTTTTTCAAGCTTGTGCTCATGTAGGTAATAATGGCAACCCAAAAAAAAAAATGTAATAGTAAATGAATAACTAAGGAAGTTCAAATATCTGTTCCCTTTCGATCTGCTCGCTCTTTATTATGCTTCTCTGCAGGACATTATCACTCGTTTAAGTTGCCAGGCAGCGAAAGTCTTCTTAAGCTTTATTATGCACCAAGTTGAGACAATATGGAGAAGAAGAAATAGGCCCAAACACCACAGATCAGATATTCACTGCAGTTGTTTTTTATAAGTAGGAGCAGAGCAGGGAAATGCATAACAGAAAACAAAATATACGATATCACCTAAATAAAGTTATACTCGGAAGGTTCACTTGACACAGACATTCAGAGGTAAACTCCTAGTCTCTTAATTCAGAAAGCATGGAGATAGATTTGTACCTTACCCTTTTTTTCACCACCTTTTTCGAAATGTCTACCTATGCTTGTAATATTAACAATTAATGAAAATCGATGTTTCTGAATTTAGGTTGAAATGTTGTCTGCAGTATCTAGTCATCTGAGCCCAAATGACGCCAAAAAGGTTAGGGCAACATAAGATTGCACGGTATGAGCCCATTTAGCATTTCAACACGTAGCTTGTAAGCAAGATTCTAGCTTCTTCACAGAAGTCAATTATACCATGTCCTATCATACAACATCTATCCGTGGGATATTAATTCTGATTTTTAATCATCTTTGAACTACAATGTTTTCCCATTTGCAAGAGGACAAAATGAGAGCAGCTCCCTCTAAAGGTGTAGCCACTAAAAACTGTAGTACCATTGGACCGATGAGGACTTTGTTATTCAAGTTGAATATACCAAAACAGGGAAGGGTGATAATAGGACGTAGAATAAACTTGATCGTGCATTCAGAGGAGAATATGACCAGAGTACAGCTAACAAATTCATATATCAGGCCTTGTTACAGAGCTCAGCAAAGTAGTTCAATTTCCAATACTTAATAATAAAAAAAAAATGACAGTATATCTGAAATTCTTCTTTTGGGCTCTTACTTCATTTAACTTAATATGACAATTCGGAATTAGCACCGAGAAATAACTTAATATGAAAATTGGTGATAAGCACTAAGAAACATGAATATAAACATAGCATAATGTAGATGAATGCATAACATTTCAAAAACAAAATACGAAAATCAAATTCAAAACATATTGTATTACTACTACGCAGGAATGAACTATGATAAACATATGAATCAGAATACATATTCAGACAGTACCAGGCCATGGCTGAGAACTATGATAAACAACTTCTCCCACTTCAATACCGGTCTCCTCAAATGTTTCTCTTCTCACTGCTTCTTCCAAGCTTTCTCCTGGCTAAGGAAATACAAAGATTCAGCTTGTTTTACAAAACTGCACCTCAAATCATAATGTGCAGTGACAAAACTGTCATCTTAGTGACCCAGAAGGAATGTTCTTGAAGGTTAAAAAATCTGTCACTACCTCTACAAAACCTGCTAGGCAACTCCACATGCGAGGCACAAATCTTGATTGTCTGCTTAGAAGTGCCCGGTCATTTTCTCTATCGATGACTAGCATAATGACAACCTGTTGTAAGTCCACATGGTCACAAAACAAGCATATCCCATACAACTAAACTTCAAGCACTACTTATTTTATAGAAAATTTAGGTTTGCCATACAGGATCAACACGAGGGTAGATCCTCTTTCTGCATGACTCATTTGAACACTGCTTGCGTCTCCCAGCTTCCATTGGCACTGCTTTTCCACCACAATATCCACAAAAGCGAGATACAGTATGCCATTCTAACAATGCCCTTGCCTAAATGAGTGCCAAAACCAGATAAGAACAAAGCCTTAAATGGAATGGTACAGAGAACTAATTTCAAAACAGGGAAATGAAAGATAAAACCAGATGTTCTCTGAGGAAAACAAAAAGATCAGACAACAATTAACAAAAATAAGATAATTGCATTCACTATCCAGCAAGAGATTTTTTTTAAAAAAATGGATGTTTACAACTTCCCGATCAACAAAACGTTGAGAATTCAGTACAAATACTTGCCCAAAATACCAATCATAACTTAGACATAAGCACAATGTTCAAATTTTAAAATTCATAAAATTATCTTTTACGTATATTTGAACTTTGGTGTCATATGGTTAAAAGAATTATACAACTTGCTCCTCATGGCCTCTAATATTGAGAAGTTATCCATTGCAGAATTTCAAAAGAAACATCTAGATCGTGCAGGAAGAATGAACAGAACTCATGGGCGAATAGTGTTGGAGGAATAAAGTCCCTCAAAACTTGATCCTCCTACACACCAAACAGACACACTATCAGGCCTATAACATTCGACTTCCTAACTCCAACTCCAACTCCAACATGGAAATTATGTTTGAAACGTTTTCCGTGCCAAGCAATTCAGAAAGAGTGTAAGAGCCACCATATTCAAATGAATAATGTTACATGTACCATACCCAAAAGGTCAACTAAATCAAATCTGCCCTTTGATATGTCAGAGATTCATTGGTCACTACAATGGATTGCTCACATATAAGCAAACGCCTGCACTTACATGGCCAGCAATTGCCAATTCAGCCATAGCTCTAGCATCAGCCCAATCAGTAGCAACCATCAAAGTCCTCAACTCAACAAAACTGCAATGCCTTACCCCAAATTCACCAACCAAACAATTATCATCAGAAACATCGATTGCCCAACAAACAACATTGTCAACACCATCGGACTCCGAACCTAAATAAACAAAACCCTCAGCACCCAGATTAACCTCAGACTTTGCTAACAAACCCTTGCATTCAGCTAAACTGACCCAACCCAGATGCCAAATTGGAGTACAATTTTCAATATTGGAAGAAGAAGCTAAGGGTCTGCCTTTTCTAAAGGGCAAGACCTTCGAATTAGGGGAAATCGGTTGATGGTTGCTGTCTAAAAGTTGGGTTTTTAGGGTTTCAAGAGCTGAACTTGGTGAAATTGAGGCATTTGAATTTAGGGTTTTCTGGGATCTGATTGGGTTGCCAGCAAAGGCAAGAGACTCTAAAGCGATAGACATGACAGAGAAGAATAAAGATTTAGTCTTTGGAAAAATTAGGGTTTGGAATTGGATTTTTTTGCAGAGAAATGGAACTGAAGAAGAGAGAAATATAAGCATAGCTATCTATTTTCCATTGGTGTTCATTCAAGGGTATGCTTGGATGAAGAAAGAAAGAAAATTCCAAAGTTTGGTTTTACCAGAAAGATAGAGACTTTGGGACCGACATTTGTCCCCACATTCGTATATTTAGGACCCACAATTTGTTGTCTCATGACATGCCACAAGCCCTCAACAAAAATCACCCATGGTGAGGGTCAGGGGTTCTACCATGCCACATGAGAGAGAGAGAGAGAGAGAGAGGCCATAAAGTCACACCGGAACAGAAATTTAGAAATAGGAAACAATAAATGAAAAAGTGACCCAGCTCACAGGAATATTTCCCAAAATAGAGTTTTTTAAGAAGAAATTTTCCAAATGGGATTGTTTTTTTTTTTTTTCTAAAATAGAGATAATCTCGATTTTAATTTTTTTAAATCAAATTTTTATCAAAAAAATAAAATTAAAGGTGAAACTGTACATCTTGCATTCTGGAAGCGACATTGCGCATTTCGCTTTCTGGCAAGCGAGATTCCCCACTTTCTCTCTCATTTTTTTTTATAATTTAATTTAATTTTATAATTAATTTAAATTATTAATAAAAAAATTAAATATTAATAAATATTATTAATAAAAAAATAATATATAATAATAAAAAATATTAATAAAATTAATTTAAATTATTATTAACTAATATTAAAAATTATTTAAAAATTATAAAAGGTTAATCAATAATTAAAAAATTATTAAAAATTAAATAAAATTAAAAAATTATCAATTGAAAAAGAAAACATACAATTAACAAAAAATATTATTATTAATTTTTTAATTAAAAACATAATTTATAAATTTTTATTAATTAAAAATTAATCAATAACTAAAAAAATTAATACAAAATTAACTTATAATGAAAAGCATATAATTAATAAAAAATTAATATTAACAAATAAATACCAAACTTATCAACTCCAAACCCTAAATTTAATTCATTCGCAAGTAATAAATTTTATCCCAAAATCAGAAATCAATTGTAGAAAGGATTCTGAAAGAGATGGATTTTGGTTGCGAGAAAATAAGCCACTGGTCCAAATACTGCCCTGACAGATTTTTAATCTTGTTTTTGAAAATCGGAATAATATAGATTTCTAATTCTGTTACGACTAGTCAATTTTGACCGTTCATAATTTTTTCATCTGAACTCCTTTTTCTATAATTCTTGAATCATTTTAAAGATCACATTTCGTAGAATAATTATCTTTAGAAAGCAGACTCAAAATTCTGCAAGATATGACTCAAAAATCACGTGAATACCTCATGTCATCCATGTGAAAACTAAAAAATAGACTCAATGCGCACTTTCAACTCGATTTTCTGATGACCTAAAGTTGTTGACGACTTTAATCAACCCTGAAATGATGTTTACACTTTATACTTTTGACTTTAGGTGTTGGCTACCTTTTTCCAATATCAGAATATTAAGAAAAATGACAAACAAACAAACTAAAAAATCATTCCGAAAACCTTGAAGACATTGGACAGAAGTTTATATCATAGCATGTATATATACCAAGTTCTCCAACCCCTTTGTCCAATGTGTTCAAGGTTTTTGGAATGACTTTTTAGTTAGTTTGACTGTCATTTTTCTTGATATTCTGATATTGGAAAGAGATAACCAATACCTGGAGTCGAAAAGTATGAAGTGTAAATATTATTTCAGGGTTAATTGAAGTCATCAATATCAACTCTAGGTCATTGGAAAATCGAGTTGAATGTATGCATCGAGTCTGTTTTTCGATTTTCACATTGATGACAGCAGGTATTCACGTGATTTGTTACCCATATCTTGCAGAATTTTGAGTCTATTTTCTAAAAATAAATTATTATACGAAATGTAATCTTTAAACTGATTTAAGAATCACATAAAAAGGAATTCAGATGAAAAAGTTATGAGCGATCAAAATTGACTACTCAAAACATAATTAAAAATTTAGATCATTTCGATTTTCAAAAACAAAATTAAAAATCTGTCGGGGCAGTTTTTGGACCAATGACCCATTTTCTCACAGCAAAAATCCATCTCTTTTAGAACCTTTTCTACGGTTGATTTCTGATTTTGTGGTGAAATTCATTAATTGCAAATAGGTTAAATTTAGGGTTTGGAGTTAATGGGTTTGGTATTTATTTGTTAATATTTATTTTTTCATTAATTTTATGTTTTTAATTATGGGTATTAATTTTTTTAATTGTTGATTAATTTTTAATTAATGAAAACTTATAAATTATATTTTTTAATTAAAAAATTAATAATAATAATTTTTATTAATTATATGTTTTCTTTTTTAATTAATAATTTTTTAATTTTATTTAATTTTTAACAATTTTTTAATTATTGATTAACCTTTTATAATTTTTAAATAATTTTTTAATATTGGTTAATAATAATTTAAATTAATTTTATTAATATTTTAATTATTAATTTATTGGTTAATATTAATAGTTAATATTATTTAATATTAATTTTTTATTAATAATATTCATTAATATTTAATTTTTTATTAATAATTTAAATTAATTATAAAATTAAATTAAATTAAAAAATAAAAAAAAATAAAAAGAGGAAGTGGGGGAGCGAGATTGGGCATCTCGCTTCCCAGAAGGCGAGATGTGCAGTCTCACCTTCATTTTTTTTTTGACAAAAATTTGATCAAAAAAAAAATTAAAATTGAGATTTTTAATCTTGACGTCTCTTTTTTTTGAGAATAATAATAAAAAAAACAACTGGGAATTTTTTCTCAAAAAAACTCTATTTTGGGAAATATCCCGAGCTCACGTCTTGTACCCGATTGATTTACATCATTTTCTCCCTCTCCATTTTTAGAACCAAATAAAAAAAAAAGAAATTCCATTCATTAAAAATAAACTAAATCATGAAATTTATTTAAAATAAAATAAATTATTTAATTAAATCCCTATATTTAATACAATAAAAATTAAAAGATAGAATATATTTTTATATACTATTCACCAAATTACTTTTTTACTCTTCATTTGAAAAGTAATATGATTTAAAAAATAAAAATAAAATCTACGTGTTTATAAACTCATCAATATTATTCAAGAAAATATTATCATTTTAACTCAAATTTATATCGCATCAATGAATCTGATGATAAAGGATAGACCGATAAAGGATAGACCACAGTTTCATCAATCTACAGGGTCTTCTACCAAAGTTTATGGGTTCTAGTTCTCATGCTGTGCTCCTATTGGAGATAGTCTTTTATCGTGAGATAGGGTTTTATATCACCGATTGGTCTTCCTGATATTATTAATTTTTTTTTTACATGAAAAAGCTCGCACTAGAGACTTTTACCAAAGAAAAAGAATAATACGAATTGAATTATAATCTATTAGTAAATTGAATTATAATCTATCAGTGATTTTTTGGTTATCGTCATCAGGATGATGATCTGCTAGTTGATTTATGATCTAAGCAATTAAACCCATTTAACTACACTTGAAACCCATTGTTCGTCACCATTTTAATTTATTTTAATATTTAATATTTTATTTTGAGAGAGATAATACTTTTAACACCTTAAAAAATAGTATGCTTTTACTCTTTATTTTAAAATGTTTTTACCCCTCCATAATATTATTCAAATTGAATTTTGCAGACCAAAAATAAGAAATATGGTAAAATATTATCCAAATAACTTTTAAAACTTATTTTATCTATTATCAAATGATATTAAGTTCCCTCCATTTTTCCTCTAATATTACAATCAAAAAGTTATTTTAGGTGGACTCAAAGATTCTTATAGAATTGGTATTTTGATTATTTGAAAATTTATCTTTTTATGAAGTTAGAAATTATTTCTTTTTTAGTTTTCAAATAATAAAATTTTAATTTGAAAAGGAGTTTCACATTTTCTTTTCAATGGTCGGCTGGTTCTAAGCATAGCTAAACAAAATTAAAAAAAAACAAAAATGTTGTCCAACACCAAAGTACGGCCCACCCCGTCATTTTTTCTGGCTTGACAACTTAATCCACGGGCATGTTGGAGCCCTAATATTTCAATTATGATGTTAGGATTTTTAAGATCCTTCACACTGTTTTGTGTTAAGAATCTAAATTTGTACAAGTATTACAAGGCTTTGGCTAGAAAGAATAGATCGGGTCCTTTAGAAACAACTTAAATGGTAAAATCTTTTCACTTTCATTTTTTTTTTCTTGATTCGATTTCGTTTGGTTGTATTTTTTATATTAAAAATAAAAAAATAAGAAGAAGAAGGAGAAGATGAAGAAAAAATAGACTGGGCTAACGGTTGGAATTGGACCCAAGAGGTTTTCCTTGGCCCAACAGAATCTCACCCCGAGCTCGGTGGAGCCCACCTAGGATTCATGTCTTGAATAACCCCAATAATGTCTTTTGAAATTCTACGATGGGTTCCAAAAATGAGAGGATATTAAAAATTTACATTTATATGGATGCACCAACAATGCCAACGGCAACAACTTTGGTATGATTATTAGTTCATATGTTTTCCCTTTTAGCACACAAAAGGTATGATTGCTAGCCCATATGTTATATCACTGCATTTGGTTTTTACAACTTTTTTTTTACTCTTTGATTTTACTTTTTGATTTTATTTTTTAACAATTTACAAATAATTTGATAATCGACTTAATAAATGATATATGAGCAAATTTTTTTGATATTAAAAGTTATTTTCATTTTATATTTAAATTTTGTAATTATGTTTAAATTTTTATATTTTTCTTAATTTGGATAATTGATTTAAAAATTTTAATTAAATTTATGTATGTAGACTGATGAAATTGATGTTCATGTTAATGTTTAATTCTTAAAATGACTTTGTTACAATGAAGTAATCAAGAATTGAGATTCAAATAACCATCATTTTGCACCTAAAACCATCATTTTCTTTTCAAAAAACAAAGAAATTGATTGCAATAATATCTATTTTCCAAACTCACAATCAACAAACAAATTTTCTATACTCAAATTGCTTACAAGGATCGATCACTAATCCCAAATTGTGTGATGAAAAAAATTTTAGGATAGAATCTATTGACATGAGTATCAAACAATTATCAATGATTTCTCTTATTCTTCTATATTTCCAAGATTTTTTTTTTTTTTTTTTTTTTTAAAAAAAAGAGGACATTCCCTCTTCGACAAACAACAGTGAATTTGTAATAATGAGATGTTAGTGCTAGAGCAAAGTTCTCCAATTTGTTTGGTAAGGTCTGCTCTAGCGGCAGATCATCAATCCAATCGCCACATCTTCTATTGATCTACTTTCCACTTAAGTAAGCACTTCCTTTTCCCTTGTTCTGTTGAAGCCATGGTTGATACAAAACTTGTAGTAGGAGCAGGACGAAGCTTTGAGTTGTCCCTACTTCCCCTTCAGTACGGCCAATGTGCATTTGCAACTCTAAGAAAGCAAAATCCAAGATGAGTTTTAGAATTCGCATGAATGAATGATAAACAACTCACCCATCCACACTCCAGGATTTTTAACAACAAATCTCGCTTCCTAGATGCAACTAAAGTATTAAGAATGCTTTATGAAGTTTGGAAAAATTATGATCATTTACATGGATTAATGAGAGTGTTCAGAATTAGAACTATATTTACTTCTCCTAGTTCAAATAGCAGTATACCTTTAAGATGTAGAAATTGGATACGAGTTTAAGAGTTTCTCACCACAATTGAAGTTCAAAAATGCATATTGGGCTGGGGTGGGGAAATATCTAACCTTCAAATAAGATTGTCATGATTGGAATTGAATTAAGCACCAAATATGGACTCTTTCTTGTAAACACCAACATGTTCAGGAAGAGATGATAACCACATCGAAATTGATGCATCATGTGCTATTACAACAAAGTTAAATGCAGTAGAGAATGGCTATGTGGCATGCATCTCACATATATCATATGCTTCATGTGCTCTTAAAGAAAACATTCATGCCAGCCACATATAAACACATTCATACCAGCGACATAAACATTTATACTGTTTGTGATTACAGCTATAAGAAAGAAAGGTTGGGCAGAGCAGAGCAGCCTAAACCATTTCTCGGTGTATTGTAGTATCACGCTGTTCCAAACTATATCATGTAGACCCAATCACAAATGAGAAAGAATATAAACTAACAATGCAAAACATATAAACAAACAATGCAAAACACCAATTTCAATGATAATTTAAACAAGAGGAAAGCACTATGAATATACCTGCCTGCCCATGAGCAAAGTGGCACTTCTCACCAAAGGGGCAGCAACCAGTTGTCTCCCACTTAATACAAAGCTTTGTCTTCCAATACACTGGCCTTGTTGTATTCACTTGCAAAGCATCTAAACCAGCAAACTTGTTATTAACCTCAAACTGGTCATACCCATTTCCATGTCCCATTGGAGGTCCAGTAGTGCCAATGCTTATGGCAACACTCTCTCTATATCTACCTGTGTCTTCCCTAAACTTAGCTGGAGCTTCATGGAGAAAATTGCACCTTTCCCCATACGGACACTCTTCCCCACTATAAAACTTCTTACACAGTTTCATCCTATGAATTATCCTTTGATCATCCTCCCAATTTCCACTCACTTGCTCTTCACCGCGTCCACCAGACACTAGTTCTTGCCAATTGGGAGGCGGTTTTCACATATCCTCAATACCATGTGCAAAGTTGCAATTCTCACCATTCCGACGTAGACCTACCTTGAATTTTGCGCACATACGGGTCTTGAAGAAGATCTTACCTGTTGGTTTGTTAACAGGACCATTTTGTGGGTGCATCACAGGATTCCGCAGGGGAAGTTAAGCCCACCAAATTTTGAAATCTTCAAGTTCAGTGGGCTCGAAAAACAGAATTGCTAGACTAAGATACACATGAAACAAATTGAAACAATTCTATATAGAAAATTTTAAGAGGCGGAAACTTGATATAATAGTTGAGTTGCACCTTTGTAGCCTTGAGGTATGAAAATAATCGGTTCGCAAAAAATATAAGGCTGCGTAGATATAAACCCATCCTTCTCCTATCCCGCAAGACGGGGAGCACTTTTTGCAGGGTGAACTTTTCTGCATAGAAAATTTTAGTGAGCCTTGGAATTTTTCAATTCATATACAGGAATTTCACAAAAACATTCAACTAAGAGCAAAATTATAAAAGAAAAAGAAGTGCTAGAAACAACATTCAGGTATCGCAGGAAACATACAAGAGCATAAATTTTGAAGGGAATGATTCTCCAATTTGATTGGTGATTTCATTTTTGTGTTTGCTGTCTCAAGTAGAAAATTTTGGTGAATGTCCATATCAAATATTAGAATTTACAAATCTTAAACCTCACTGAAGTAAACTGTTAAAAATAATTTGTGGGTCATAATCAAACACAGAATCACAAGAAAAACAAGTCAATTGAAAATAATCCTACAAATTGATTGGTTGTTGGTTTCACCAAATAGAATATCCGCGTTAGTCTCTGCATCTTCTCCATATCACACATACATACACACACACATTGTGGGTTAAAATAAGGGGGGAATGAGAATTATTTTACAATATGATTGGTGTTTCTATAACTTGTTTTTAATTTGCCTACCCAGAAATTTTATGGGGGTGATTGAACAATCACTCTTTGAAATTTAAGCATAAATCGAACACGCATTTCTCCCAAGAAGAAAATCCAACCAACACAAGAATTTAAAATTGTTCACAAAATAACAAGTGGATTCAGAAAGAAAAGCAACATCACTGAATGAAAATCGTGACGACAAGAAACTGAGCAGTTTAGAGAGAGAGAGGAGGCGGAGGTTTAATGGCGCTGGGAGAGGGTTTCTTTTGAGGTTTATGGGGACGTGGCGTTTGTGGTTTTGCTTTGGGTTAAAATTTAAATGCGGAACCGGGTTTGGATTCAACATCTCTCTCTCTCTCGGGTCGGTTCTCGTTGAGGATCTGGTAAGAACTATTTACGCCGCTGATATGACCATTAATTATTGATTAATAAAAAAAAAGTTTAGAAATATTTTTATTGATCGTGGGTTACAGATATCCAAGGAAATGAGAGCTTATTTTTCTTTTTCTTTTGGAAATTAAATATTTTGGGTTTTTTTAAACCTCCATAATTTCCTAGGACTACTACATTCCCTAAAACCAATGTATTTATTTGGTTTTAATATATAATCAATAATTACAAAACAGATTTCTATATTTCATAAAATGTTATATTTTTTTTGTTTTTGTGTAATTATGATGATATTATTTGTTATTATTTTTTAATTATAATAGATAGCAATTTTTTTTTATTATATCAAAATTTGAATTCAAAATTATAAAATTATGATAACTGAATTAAGAAATGGAGACTATGATCATTAAATTTTTTTTTCGAAGACATAACGTAAATAATGTACGGACATTATGATAGTTTGGAGCTAAGTAGGAAGTGGCGGCTTTACTTTGGCGGGAAAAAAAATTACGATTAAAACTAGTAATATTAATTTTATTTATAGTTTCAACTTGTGTTTTTCACAATTTTAGTTCTAAATATTAAAATTTGAAATCAAATTCTTATTTTAGCTAAATTCAGGGAAACCGTACCTAAATAATATCTAATAAAGCGCATTAGAAATTTTCTAACAATCTTACTTCACAACGGCATATAGTAAAATTAGTGAATACACAGTAATAATCATGAATAAATATGTTAAATAAATTTATTTAAAAAATTATATGACTATGCATAAGAATGGCTACACGTTAAAATTATTGAATACGAAGTAATAAAGCCAAATACGTGTGTTAAATAAACATATTAACAAGATTGTATGACCATGCTTAAGATCTATAGAAAGTATACTCCATAATTTGATAATCAGTATACTGATAATTTTTTAAAAAGAGTATATTTGAATTTTAAAATAATTTTAATTTATTTAATAATGTATCACTACTATAAAAATGGATCTAGCGACGGAAATATCCGTCGTTGATACTCAAATTTTCATCTCTAAAACTATCAGCGACGAAAAATTTTATCGCTGAAAATCACATCGCTAATTTAGTAATGGAAAATTTCTATCGCTAATCCGCTTTTAATTTATTGAAAAATGCTCACACCCCGGTTCGAATCCGAGTGTGAGAGAGAGATATGGAGAACATTAATCTCCATGCCACATTTACCTTTGTGTTATTAGTTTATTTTTTTTTCTACTTCTATATTTTTTTTTAATTCTCAATATTAAAAATACAATACCCTAATTTAATAAAAATATAAAATTTTATTTAATAGAAACATAAAATTATATTTAAAAAATATAAAATTATATTTAATAAAAATACAAAATTATATTTAATAAAAACAAAAAGTTATAATTAATAAAAACATAAAATTATATTTAATAAAAATAAAAAATTATATTTAATAAAAAGACAAAATTATATTTAATAAAAATAAAAAATTATATTTAATAAAAACACAAAATTATATTTAATAAAAAGAAAAAATTAGATTCAATAAAAATAAAAAATTATATTTAATAAAAATAAAAAATTATATTTAATAAAAATACAAAATTATATTTAATAAAAATACAAAATTATATTTAATAAAAACAAAAAATTATAATTAATAAAAACACAAAATTATATTTAATAAAAATACAAAATTATATTTAATAAAAATACAAAATTAGATTTAATAAAAATAAAAAATTATATTTAATAAAAACACAAAATTATATTTAATAAAAACAAAAAATTATATTTAATAAGAAGACAAAATTATATTTAATAAAAAGATAAAATTACATTTAATAAAAATACAAAATTATATTTAATAAAAACAAAAAATTATATTTAATAAAAACAAAAAATTATATTTAATAAAAACACAAAATTATATTTAACAAAAACAAAAAAAAAATTCTAAATTTTAGCTACAAAAAAATTAGCGACAGATTTTTTCCTCACAAAATCCGTCGCTAATCTTTTTAGCAACTAATTTAGCGACAAAAATTTTAGCGATGGATTTTTCCGTCGCTAAATCCATCATTAATTTGTCCAAAAAAGTTTTAGCGACGTATTAGAGATGTTAATTTTAGCGAGGAAACAATTAACGACAGATTTTTTCATCGCTAAATCCGTTGTTATTTTTTCTGTCACTGATCCGTCATTAATAGCGATGGATTATTATCAATCAATAATTTCCGTCGTTTAAGGTATGTTTTCTGGTAATGTATGACGATCCATTATGTAACTCCATATTTAGGGGTTGAAGAAACCATTGACTAATTATTCTCATAGTCATAGAGAAACACGAATGATGCAGAAAGCAAACTTAAAATATCATGTAAGTTTGAAAAGGGGTTCACAATATCCAAATTTGATACTCTTGCAGGTCTCATGTCATATGTTGATAGATTTTTCTGTAAAACATGGTTTTTATTCTGACACCAACATAGCATAACAACGTTAACATGAAGTTTGTTTACCAAAACAAGAGTATCAAAGAATCTCTTAAAAGCTGGGAAATGGCTTTCATGAAAATAGACATTTATATACTGTTTATTTAGATAGAGCTTCATCTTGACGGATAAAAGGCAAACATATTCGACCTGCCCATCAACTCAAATTTTGTCAATGAGTTATGCTGTTTTTCATATGGTTTCAACTCTGATAAATATCAAGAACCAGTCCTAATTAACCAGTATCTTAAAAATTAATAAAAATAAATGTGGGGCGATTCGTGATCCGAGCGTTGTCCGATCCAATTTAGGGAAGCTCTTCTGATATAATTATTTTTATTTTTAAGTTTTAAATCTGAAAATTGATTAAACGATTTACTACTTTTATCCAGTAAACCGACTGTTTATTAATTTTTAAAACTATTATATTCCTTATAAATATTACAACCTCAATGTAATTATGAATTAAATAGATAATATTTTATGAAATAATTTGTACTAACATACATCGACCAACTTATAATTAAATTATATTTTAAAAAGTTAAAATAAATATTTAATTAAAAATAGTTAATAAATATATAAAGCAGGTGTTACCCGTTCCTTGGGGTTGACACCGCTGAGGATTGGCTTTTCACTTTTTGGAAGATTGATCATTTTAATTTGCACTATCCGTTTGGCAATAGCGCAGCATCGAGACGTGATTACTACATGAATGTGTAGATCTGGTGAAGTTTTCAGCTTCAAATAGTTCAACTGAAATGCCCAGAAAAGATAGAAAAAGATGGGATTTCATCTCTCGCTTTGAACTTGGGAGAGTGCATCGATACTCTTAAAAGACAGCATACATAGAGCATCTAGTTCTTATCTATATGTGTTCTACTTATGTGTGTCTGTGAGTGTATTCTTGGAGATCTGATGCTTAAAGGGTGTCTAAATTATTGCACCAGAAAAAGCCTTCCTTCGAAGAGAACTACAGAGATTCTTTGAATCTCTTCAAGATTTTCTAGCTGACAAATTCTTTTCTTTTTTCTTTTTTCTTTTTTTTTGTGTTGATTGAATTGGTGGTGGTCCTTGATCAAGTCTTTCGATCGCTCTGTTTGAATGATCTCTCAACTTTGGTAGACAAAAGTGAATGAACAATCTCATCATTGAGAAAAAGAAAGGAACTTCAACGTAAGAAAAACATTGCCCCATACAACAATGCAAATGATTAAGCGCTTTGGTAGAGCGATTACATAGCAATTGCTTGTTTGAAATGAGAGCTCTCAATCATTATTGATGTGGCTAACTTTTTTTCCCTTATTTTTCTCGAAAGGAAAGAGCTAAAAACCAGAAAAGAAAAATGGGGTTGAAGATGAAGAAGAAGCTGCCTTGGAAGAGTCAAAAGAAATTCAGATAATGTATTAGGTTGTCTTTCCGGAAGTTGATCCCTCAAACTTGACCGCCTGAGATGAAGAAAGGGAATAGATTTCAATGAGAAATGAAACAAAGGGTGATGAAAAAAAAATGATTTATCTATAAACGGTTGTAACTTCTTACTATAGTCTCTTGGTGTTTTGCATTTGTAGCATTCTGTCCTGTGAGCATAGTTGTGTTCACCACAACCCCACCTGCAAAGTACCCAAATTGCACCATCTTCATTAAATTAACCAGAAATATATGACAAACAAAAGCCTGCATCTATTTATTTTTTGTTGGTCGAATGGTGATTAAGCCTTAAGCCTATTATTACAAACACACTTGCCCTGATATCAATGGATCTGATCCCAAAATATCTTGGCATTACATCAAAGGTCTTTAACAGTCGAACTGATTGACATTTGGTATAACAAAAGCTTCTACGGAAATGTGGCTTTTCCTCAAATGAAGATTTACAAGAAATTAACAACAAACAGGCACCGAATAATTGAAGTCACTAATGTGGATTATTATTTTTTTCCCCAAGTATGGAGGATAGCACATTTTGTCTATAGGAATAGCTTTGAGACAGTTCATGGCTAGACAGGCAAAAGAGGAATGATGAAGAAAAACTGCAGTACAGTTTCTAGCAATTTCAGTCTGGAGAAGAATATGTCCTGCAATTATGGAGGGATATGCTCCCTATACATGATATTCTACTTTTGAAGCAAATTTTGTCTCTTTTGCTCCTAATTTTTCCCTTATCTTATGCTTTATTTGATGTGTTCTTCATTATAACTGAGAGCTGAAATTTGTACTCTTACCTAGTGCAAATCCAGTCACCGGTTTTCCATCCAGGTCTAGCTCCACCATCACATCCATTACCAGTCATGTTTCCTCCGTACCCACCAACAAAATCATTCTTCAAAGCACCACATCTAAAGCAAGTGGACCTGCTAGCAAAGTTATGTGCACCACAGTGCGCGCAAAACCAGTCACCGGCTAGCACTTCCGTTCTTTTAGATTTGTACAGGGAAACATCCACTCCACCATGTCTGGGGTACGTGCATTTTTGGCATGCGTCCCTTTTTTTGAAATTCACATGTTGGCAAGCGCTGCAAAGCCAGTCTCCATCCGAACTCATTGTTTGTTCTCTTTATGAAATTGGAGTCTGCAAGTAAAAACAAAAGCTTTGATTTATAGACCTAGGCTTATTATTTTTGCATATTTCCTATGCAAACTAGATGCTTGCATGAACTTAACATATATACTACTTTATCTTATTCCAATAACTTTCAATTCCTAATTATTTGGAATTTCAGTGAAAAGCTTCAAGCTAATAGCAAGCTCCTTCATATCTGAATAGAAAGCATCAATTTCATATAGCTCTATGAATGTGTGTAAACATGTAAGATCTATATAAAATTAAAGGGCTTACCTTGAGCAAAAAGAAGTGGGGAGGAGCTTGATCACAAGTAGTAGTGTTGGGAGACAAATAAATACAAAGAGATTGTAGGATGTGCTGGTGATGCTAGTTTGTTTGTTGGGGGTGGTTTATATAGTTGATCTAAGTCCTTTTTTTTGTGGGCCTTACCCTTTTCCTTTTGTTAATATTTGGTCTAAGGGTATATTCGAGTTTAACTCGATCACGACTATTTTTGTACTCGAACTCGAATTCGATTAATTTTACTCGACTCAAACTCGATGAGTAGTAAATAATAGGATTCGAACTTGACTCGACTGTATAACAAAATACTCAAACTCGATTTGAAAACTCGATTATTATATATTATATTAATATATGTAATCGAGCTGTTCGTCGAGTTTTTGAATCTAAAATTTCACTACAAAAAAATATGGGTTTAGCGACGGACTCAACGACGAGTTCAGCGATAAAAATTTTATAAAAATTCATCGCTAATCAGTTTAGCAACGAATTTAGCGATTAAAAAAATTTCGTCGCTAATAACACGTTGTAAAAAATTAACGACGGATTACAAAATCTATCACTAAATTTTGCATTTTATATTTTTAATTGTAGAGCCTACCCATGGCCCCCGTCCCGACCCCCTGCTGCTTGCCTGGGTGCGCATGAACCCACCCCCTGCTGTTTTATTTTTTTGTAGAAAATATGCTCTTGGCTAGGTTTGAACCTTGATTCAAAGGGATGTTTAGAGCGCATTCAACCACTATGTCACATTAACTTATCTAATATATATATATATTTTTACTTCTTTACTTTTTTTCTAACTCTTACCATTAAAAATACAATTCCATAATTTAATAAAAATACAAAAAACAAAATTGTATTTAATAAAAATATAAAATTATATTTAATAGAATTACAAAATTATTTTTAATAAAAACACAAAATTGTATTTAATAAAATTATAAAATGATATTTAATAAAAATACAAAATTATATTTTAAAAAAATAAAATTATATTTAATAAAAATCAATACCCTAATTTAATAAAAATATAAAATACAAATATATATTTAATAAAAACACAAAATTATATTTAATAAAAATATAAAATTATATTTAATAAAAACATAAAATAATATTTAATAGAATTACAAAATTATCTTTAATAAAAATCAATATCTTAATTTAATAAAAATACAAAATACAAAATTATATTTAATAAAAATACAAAATTTAGTGACGGATTCCAAAATCCGTCGCTAAATTAGCGATAGATAATTATTTTCGTCGCTAAATTAGCAACGAAAATTAATTCGTGACTAATTAACCACGAATTTCAAGTTTATTGCTAATTTTGTTATGAAATTTTTTTTGTCACAAATTTCAACACTAATTAGCGACGACTTCATTTTTTGTCGTTAAATTCGTTGCTAAATCTCATCGTTAAAACAGCGTCTTTTTGTAGTGTTCTACTATTTGAAATCAACTCTATTGTATCACGAACTCAATTCAAACTTGGTCAAACTCGATTCAAGTCGAACCGAGCCGTTAATCGAGCGACTCGAATTCGGATCGGTTTGTGTAATAACCCTAGTTTGGTCTCAACTTCAAATGGCTTTCCCCAAAAGTAGAAGCTTCTGAAATATTAGATAAACCTTCCCAAACTCATTTTTAGCACCTTAATAGGTAGATATAATTTGGTAACAATAGACCAATAAATTATAGTTCAATTGACAAATCCCCTTTATTAGTAAGGGTCTCGAATTCAAACTTTCTTGCATGAAAAAAAAAATGATAAAAATGGGTGAACACTCACGCGCATATGCAAGAGCACAAAGGCCTCGATTTTCATGGTATCTTTATTTTATTTATAATATTTTTGAATATTATAATATTTTTATTAAAAATTCATATTTTTTAAAAAGATGAATGTAAAATATTATTATATTAGAAAATTATATATTTGCATATAAAAAGGCACGAAAGGATTCCAAAGCGGCTGCCCTAGGGCTATGTTCATATGTTTTGCACCACTCTCTTGAATTGATTCCACATGCATTATTCTGAAACGTGCTTTTTGGGGCATTATTCGTCCCGATTTATCTATTTCTAGTAAGGGTGTTATTTGGGGAGTGTTTATATGAAAAGGTGGCCGTAGGGACTTAGATTATAAGTTATTTCACCGAAAGATAGTTGTTCTAGTGAGAAAAATGTTATATCTTTTAATTAAAATTTGAATTTGAATTTTGAGAATAAAAACAATTATATTTGAATGCTCATTTTAAAGAGGGTTCGTCAATAAGTCAAGCTGATTAATTATAGTATAATTTTGAATACCGATCGGTCTAAGTAAAAATAAATAAATAAATAAAGCTATTTCATACGTGAACTTCCCCCCCAGTGTGAAGGTGATGATGTGGATGTCACAATCCAACGTGGATTTTCTTTTTATACCTTTATTTTCCTCGAGTTAAATTCAATTTCAAATCAACCTCCCTTGAGTGGACTCTTACCATATGAAGTTCTGAGGCACGTGGGATGGGGTTCAAAGAAAATAGTTTTCTCTTTCTCTCTGGAAGAATAAATTCCTTAGTAAATGTACATCCATTTGTCAAATTCTATTCTTTCTCTCGTTTCGATTCCTTTAAGGCAATAATTCAAAAGGGGCCAACTTGAAGATTCACATATCCAACCAAACAATGTGTATATACAATGCCATCTTCACCGTGACATGACCTTGTTCATTGTCCTTGCTTTGCGCATGGACACATGTATGGTCATGATTCTACTCGATCAGCTTATCGGGCTTCTTCTCAAATCATCCTTTGTTTTAGTAAAGTTAGGGTAAGAAGGTAAAAGGAAAATATAAAGGCTCAACAAGGTAGATTTACATTACTCGAGAACTAGGTCTGAATCACACTTCCACACAACACTCTCAGCTTGCTTGCAGCCGGAGTACTACCTATTGACTCCTTGCCCGCTACCAAGCAAAGGGTAAAGAATCCAATGGGTCACAAAAACGCAGGAGTTTAGCGGAACCTATTCTCTTTGGAAGATAAAATCTCTAACGTAGAATTGAAGCCTGAAGCCGTTATGCTTCTTATTCCAGAACTTGATGCCTTACACCTGATATAGGTTTCTTTCGTCACTTACTTCTTAGAAAACCAGAAAACCGAAAGTGAAGTTCAACTAGGTCGAACATTTTTATCTGGGGTTGAGTTTACTTGACAGATTTTATCTGCTTGAGATTCTATAAACCTGCACAGCTTTTTGTTTGTTGGTGGGTTTCAAGCTGGAACGGAACATTTTCCCAAGGTTCTCTATACGATGTGGATTTGAGCAAGCCAATACTAAACAAAGAGCATCTCGAAGATGTATCAACCTAAAAGTGGCTGGCAAACGCCGCAACCATAGAAACAAGAAGGTCCATTATTTTTCTTTTTTTTGTTACAAGGAGATTTGAACATCATGTCACAAGATTGAGAGAGTAAAATATGACATGTTCCCTCTACCTTTTTAGCTTTCTAGAGATATACATTGTGAGTTTCTTGGGAAAGGAAAAAGTATGGTAATTAGAAATTGTATGTATGTAATAATTAGATTAATAAATAGTTATGGATTCTGAGAAAGAAAATATCTAGACAACATTCCTAGTATTAATCCCAATACTAAAAGATATTATAAAAATATTGCAACTTCTTAAATGCACACTATCTATTTTTCATATGGAGAACATGGAAGACGTCCACACACCCAAGCACAAAAGATTGGAGGCAATATTTCCCGCATTAATATAGGTATTTAATTGGAAGAGTCACAACTCAAGTTGCCCATTCTCTTCGATCTCAATGAAGATAAAACTGGCAGCAGCCGCTCATACTGACTGCCTACGCCACGTGGGACTCGGATGAGCTGACATGGCAAATATCGTCAAAGCCAGCTCAACAGAGATGCTTGGTTGTTGACCTCGGATTTGATAAGGAAGAATCCTAAGCATCATCGGTATTTTTACCAGACGATGCATATTCTTCAACAAAAACCTTAGACCAAGACATCATACTAATTTTTTTTTTCCTCTTATTCTCTTTATGTGACTTCTCTTATAAAGGGACCCTCTCTCTCTCTCTCTCTCTCTCTCTCTCTCTCTCTCTCTCTCTTCAATAATTCTCACCGAGAATCCAAATCCCATACCGAAAATATGATCTTTGCTTTTGGCAAAAAAAATAGCCGTTACTCTTAAATTCTGAATATTCTCTCTTTTGGGGAGAGAGGTACTTGAACTCATATCATATCTTCGATATTATTGCTAGCACTCACCTTCAAATTTTATGAGTGATGCCTTCAACTCAACAAAAGGAGAGAAGTAGCCACCCATGTGAAATTTTCGCTTGGACAAAGACCACAAGATCAACAACATCTTTGTGGCCACTTTATTCTCATCAATGGGAAGATGTATTGAAGTGATTCCAAAGGGGTGACAGCGTTACCTTTTCTAATAATTATCAAGATTTTTTTTGGGACACCCTCCATTTTCACCATAGTTTTTCCCTTTTCCATATGTCCACAGTATCCAAAAATTGACAAGAAAAATGTTGATTGGGATGAGATTTGGATTTCTAGGAACGCACATGATATCCTTATTGATTGTTGCATGAACTTTATTCTTGACATAGATCACTATGATTAAGAGCCATGATTTGATACATTCAATCAAGATTTCAAACAAATCTTAAATTTTTTTTTGTATACTAGAAGACTCGAACTAGAGATCTTTTACAGGAAAAGTATGATATCAATTGAGTTATAGTTTGTTAACTCAAACAAATCTTAATTGAGTCAAATGTAAATTCCATAAAATTTGACATGGATAACTTTAATTTATGAAATGCATCTTAGCCGATTATTAAATCCATCATTTTAACATTATCACACTAAGACATAGGATAAAAAGGAATAACATTTTATTACACTATGACATGTGAAGTTCAAATCGTTTTGAAAGTGCTCTTTGGACCCAAGGTTAGAATTTAGTGAATTAAACATGAGTAAAGTCTTGAATTTTAGAAATCTAATCAATGACTTGATTCCTTATAAACCCATGACAGGATTGTGTCGCAAATCATATGGGGTAAGACTAAAAACACAAAAATAAAATACAAGAAAAATAAAAGAATAGTTAAAATAAGCAGTAAGCCACGACTTTCAAAACAGTTCAAATACATGGCCGTTGCCCGTTCTCCTGCCCCAAAAAATTACTTGCAAAAGAATATTCTTATTAAATAAGTTTCTTTCGCACTAATTTTCCTAGAAAAACCGTTCAGAAACAAAAGTTTCATTAGTAAATATTGATTGCTTCACTTACGCACGCACGCACGCATGCACGCACACAAAAAAGAATGTTGTCTTCATCATCTTCACTCATCACTTCTTGCTCTCCTCTGCATATCCAGCCCAATTCAGACCCTTCATACAAAGCTCTTCAAAATCATCCATCTCTTTCTCTCCTCTCCCAATGCAACAGCGCAAAATCCCTCAAACAAATTCACTCCCAAATCATCAAAAGTGGTCTCCACAATACCCAATTCGCGCTGAGCAAGCTAGTCGAATTTTGTGCTATTTCTTCTTCTGGAGACCTCTCTTATGCCCTTTTAATCTTCAAAAGCATTTCAAACCCAAATCAAATTATTTGGAATACTATCATTAGAGGACATTGTTTGAAATCGTATTATATCTTAGCTGTTGAATTTTATGTTCAAATGCTTTCATGTGGGGTTGAGCCAAATTCTTACACATTTCCTTTCCTTTTGAAATCTTGTGCGAAAATTACGGGTACCCGTATTGGGAAACAAGTTCATGGCCATGTTTTGAAGATGGGTTTTGTGAATGATGTCTTTGTGCACAGTTCACTTGTTAATATGTATGCCCAAATTGGTGAATTGGGTTATGCGCGTTTAGTGTTTGATAAAAGTTCTTTCAGAGATGCTGTTTCTTTTACAGCTTTAATCACGGGTTACACGTCGAGGGGTTATCTGGACAAGGCATGCCAGCTTTTTGATGAAATTCCTGTGAGAGATGTTGTGTCGTGGAATGCTATTATAGCGGGGTATGCCCAGAGTGGAAAATTTGAAGAGGCATTGGCTTTTTACAATAAGATGTTGAGAGCTAGAGTCCAGCCCAATGAGAGTACTCTGCTCACCGTGCTTTCGGTTTGTGCTCAGTCGAGTTCACTAGATATTGGAAAACAGATACATTCCTGGATTGAAGATAAAGGTGTGGAAATGAAGCTCAGGCTTAATAATGGACTAATTGATATGTACTCAAAATGTGGTGATTTGGAAACTGCTAGGAATATGTTTGAGGGGATAAAAGATAAGGATGTGATTTCGTGGAATGTTATGATCGGAGGTTATGCACATTTGTGTCGCTATAAAGAAGCATTGTCCCTGTTTCAACAAATGCATTTGTCTGATATAGAGCCAAACGATGTTACCTTCTTAAATGTCCTCCCAGCTTGCGCTTATTTAGGTGCTCTTGAGGTAGGCAAATGGATTCATGCGTACATGGGCAAAAATTTTGACATTACAAGAAACGACTCTCTTTGGACTAGTCTCATTGACATGTATGCAAAATGTGGACATATAGCAGCAGCAAGACAAATATTTGATGGTCTGAAGCCAAGAAGCTTGGCTTCTTGGAACGCGATGATATCTGGGTTAGCGATGCATGGGGAGGCAAACTTGGCCCTTGAGTTTTTCACCGAATTGGTGAATGAAGGATTCAAGCCAGACGATATAACCTATGTTGGTGTCTTATCAGCTTGCAGCCACGCTGGCCTAATAGATCGAGGCCGGGAGCACTTTGCTTCTATGAAGCAAGATTTTGGTGTTTCACCCAAAGTACAACACTATGGTTGCATGATGGATCTCCTTGGCCGAGCTGGGCTGTTTGACGAGGCAAAAGCCCTAATAGATAAAATGGAAGTAGAGCCAGATGGTGTAATATGGGGCTCATTGCTTGGCGCTTGTAGGGTACATGGAAACCTCGAGTTAGGCGAATATGTGGCAAACCGCCTTTTTGAACTAGAACCTGAAAACCCTGGGGCTTATGTGCTTCTGTCAAACATATACGCTAAAGCAGGTCGATGGGATGATGTAGCAAGAATAAGAACCAAAGTAAAGGATCATGGAATGAAAAAGATTCCCGGTTGCACCTCCATCGAGGTGGATGGCATGGTGCACGAGTTTCTAGTTGGTGACAAAACACATCCACAAAGTGAAGATATATACAAGATGCTGAGTGAAGTAGATAGGCGTTTGGAGAGGGCTGGTCATGTGCCGAACACATCTGAGGTGCTTTATGACATGGATGAGGAGTGGAAGGAAGGAGTATTGAGCCATCATAGCGAGAAGTTGGCTATTGCTTTTGGTCTAATTAGTACTAAATCGGGCACAACCATAAGAATTGTAAAGAATCTTAGGGTTTGTGGGAATTGCCATTCGGCTACAAAGCTAATATCGAAGATCTTCAAGAGGGAGATCATTGCTAGAGACAGGAATAGGTTTCACCACTTCAAAGATGGTCAGTGTTCATGTAAAGATTATTGGTGAAAAGGGTTATGCATGTATTATAGATTGTTGCCTTGAAGACCTAGTCATACATGGATATTTTTTCTAAGTAGAGCTCTCGATCTCTCTTTCTCTCTCTCAGAATGGAGAGAGCAAAAGCAAATTTTTAGTCTTTGACAACATTAAGAAGAATAAATTCCACGGCAGCTAAAAACTTTCGTATCATTGTAAAATCCACCGTAAAGCAAATTGAAGCAATTGATCAAAAACCCATCTTTATTTATATCTATGAATGACGGATTTACATACTAAAGTAGCTTCTCACTTTCACTGAAATACCGAAGGATTCAGATAGAACGTAGGAGTTGGTAAAAATCTGGCTTAGGCTTCACTGTTGGAGGTGGAGAGTCTGTTGAAGGAGTTTCGTCGTGCGGATGCCAAAACAGTCTTGTCTGCAACTATGAAATATGCTGCTCCAGCCGCTGCAGGTGGACATGGGAATTTTATGTCAATGCACATTACTAAAATATGACTACATTAGAAGAATTCCAGAATTTTAAGTGAGACCTGTGGATATGATGAGAGCTTGAGCAGTGGGATTGAGATGTGCTTTTGCCCATGGCAGCATCCTCACACTAGCCAACTGCATTATTTTTTTTATATATATATATAAAACATTAAATTTGGGAATGAATATTCTATGATGTTGACATTAAGAACATAAATCAAACATGTGAAAAAACCTTGAGGAAAATAATTAGACTTAAGATCGATTCTTCCAAAAAAGGGAGTCTACAATATTAAAATTGGAGAAAATTTTGGTGGAAGAAACTCACAGTTGGAATTGCAGTGGCAATGCTTGCCATAACTGCTGCCTTGGCTCCTGCAACTACACCCTCTGTTTAACAAATTTTAAAATAAATAAATGCATGTATTCAAGGAAAAGTATTGGCAAGTATTTAGGTGCACATGGACTAATTGCGTATTAATTTTTTCATTTAAAAAAAAAAAGTAATTTAGCCCGGTGAATTGAACAAGGCTCTCTCTCTCTCTCTCTCTCTCTCTCTCTCTCTCTCTGAAGGATTAAAGAAAAGGTGCACTAAAAAGCCCAGGATAATTATGGTATCTAGCTCAATTTATGTTCATAGGACCACTGAGACTGACCCTACGAACTTATTAATCTTTACTGTCTAG
The DNA here is from genome assembly GCA_037126225.1 of Dillenia turbinata. NCBI lineage: Eukaryota > Viridiplantae > Streptophyta > Magnoliopsida > Dilleniales > Dilleniaceae > Dillenia > Dillenia turbinata. The sequence goes on along the minus strand of JBAMMX010000003.1, from coordinate 27,017,853 downwards.
GCTATGAGATGCCGTAGATTATTATTTTTATTTATTTTAAAATGCAGAAAAGTTTACCCCTTTTGTTGCCAAGAAAAATATCCCATCTTTTCCTAGCTTTACTAGCACAATAATTGACACCCATCTCCAACAAAAATTGCACAATGAAATCCCAAATCCTTATCCAATAACTCGTACCATCTAATCAGAGTAATTATAATCAAAATGTAGCTACGCAACCCTTATTAGCTAAAATAAAACGTTAAAAATTTTGATTTCATTTTTAGTTTGCAAGGAGCATAATACTTGAGAGAGAGAGAGAGAGAGAGAGAGGCAATGTGTACCATGTGAGTAACGCTTGGCCATGGCGAGCTTTTGGTCCAGGGAAGGTAGGCTAGTAGATTGAGCCACCTTTTTTGCCATTGTAGAAGAGAATGTTTGAGATTGAATTGACGGAATTGGAAAATTTTTGTTTGCAAATGAAGTGATTGAGAAGCTTTTGATGAAATTTGATTGAAGTTGTGGGTATTTATAAGCACATTTTTGGAGTTGGTTGAGACAGAGTTGGGAGTTTGATGGTTTTCATTTGAATTCCAATGTCCTAGAATCACTTGTTTCACTTAGATTTCTGTTATTGTCGGTTGATTCCCTTTCACCTTTTAGCTATCCAAGCAGGGTTTCCATTGTAAGTACCTTGAAAATGAGGGTAATTCTCGTATCAACCACTCACTCTATCCACTCGATTTTCCCATTACTGACAAAAGTTTCTAAATACATAAATGGGTTTTTTAAGGGGAAAAATAAAAAATTATTTCTTTTTACTTTATAAAGGATACTTTGCACTTGGAAAGCCATTGGTTTGGGACAATGCTGCCCTAAAACCGTGGGTGGTTATGCTTTCGAGCGCTGCTTTGGATCACTGAAAAGTGAAAACCTGCAACGTAAAATTGGTTGCGAGACACGTGTCCACAAAATCAAGGGCTAAGATTCATTTAGTAGAAAAATAAAGATTGTGGGGTTTACGAGTTGAATGATGAGAGACCTCTTTATTATTCGAATGTCCATATATAAGAACTATTCAAAATTTTCTTTTTAAAAATAATTGGGGGATCATTTAAGGCATTAAAAACTTTAATTTTTTTTTTTGAGAGAGGATGTGATCTTGGCCATCCAATATAATCTCAAATTTTAATTTTTGGATGATCAATTTTTAAATAATTAAAAATTCAATTCTAACTATTTAAAAGCCTCGATCTCTATAAATATTAATATTACTAGAAAAACCATGAACGAGTTTCCGCCTTTCTCTTCATTGTTCATGGTTTTGACGTTTGTGGTAGGTGGACGGTGTTGGGTGAGGCGGTGGGTTGGACTCTAAAAAGTAGGAAAGATGAGTCATTTTTCCATAACTACATGAATTTGATGAAGACATTTTTATGAGCCTGTGTTTACTTGTTTTTCAAGCAAACGGTATTTTTCTTTTTTTAAATATGGGCATTAAATTTTCCTTAATGAATCAAAAAACAAAAAGTCATAGACTACCCTCCTTTTTAAGAGTGATTTCCACAAGATGGGTAAAATCATGTTTAAATGCATTAAGTAATGGTTAATTTTGCTAAATTCTAGCCAAGAAATTTTAATTTTTAAATACTATCCTAATTCTAAAAACAACAAGGACAGTTATAAAGAAAAAATTTAATTATATAATTAAAAACATAAATGATTTTTATTTTAAATAATTTTTATTAAAAAATTTAATTGGCCATGTTAATATTGTATAAAATAATTAAACTTTTATTTTAAAATAATATTAATATGATCGTTCAAATTTATTGAATTAGGTTGCCCCTACGAAACGACCGTTGGTTTCTTACTGCCCCAATTGGAAAAAGGGAGAATTGATCCCACAGGGGAAATGGCTTAGCCACGGATCCGCAAGACGCATGAGATAAAGGACGCGTGTCCTAAAATGAAGGGCAGATATGCAAAGAGTGTTCTTGGCAGCGGGCGACCCTGTGGATGGATGGTGAGTTGGACTCCAACCGCCGAAGCTCAAATTACCCTCTCTTACTAAACCCTTTGTTTTCAGCTATGAATTGTATTGCAAAGCAATTCTTAGTTTTATTACGTCAATTATCGACATCCAATATTGGATGGTGAAATTTTATGTTGGCGGTGTTAATTTTTTTTAATTAAAATTTAAATTTAAATTTTTAAGATAAAAAATATTAAAAAAGTTTTAAAATTTGATCGTAATTTAATTTAAATTAATTCAAATATAATTTTGAATATCGAATCAATTCACACAGAAAGGATGAAATTATATAAGAATCGTGCATGTTTCATGCTACTTTGAGTTTAATTATTTTCTACAAACTTCAGGTAGGGAAGGCCGGCAATGGGCGCGGAGGATGCGGGTGGATCTACCCGCACCCTGCCCACACTCGTTTATGTAAAAATTCTGCCCCGCGCCGCACCCATACCCGTGGGTACAAAATTTGACGTGCTCCATTATCGTACAATAAAACTCACTACAAAATCCGATTCGATTTGACAAATATTTAAAATATTTAATCTGATGATTTGAATTTTTTTAAAAAAGAAATCGGATTAGAGAGAGATTGGAGTTGGATTTTAATATTAAAGTAATCAGATCGGTTCAGATATAGATTGATATTATAAATAATCCGATCTGATAATAATTTATAATATAATAAAATTTTATTTTAATAAAATATTGTTAAATAAAATAAAAATATTTTTAGAGTTTATTATAATTTATAAATTTTATTTTTTATTTTTGAAAAAATATTATTAAATTAAAAAAATATATTAGATTACAGTTTAAGTCGGGTATGAGTCAGTTTATGATAGGATCGGATCGAGTTTTTGAAAAAAGTTAATCCGAATTGGGTTAGGGTCGGATATGTATATTATAGTTAAGATTTAAGGTCGAATATGGTATCAGCATGACCCGAACCATAACCGATCCATTGTCATCCCTGAACTCACTAACATGTAAAAAATTTTAATTTAAATATATATAATAAATATTATAAATTAAATTATTAATTATTAAACTATAATAATTTTAAAATCAATTCATTAACTCAAATTAAATATTAAACAAACACAACAAAGTGAGTGAAAAACTACTTGAATGATGTCTAAATTATAAATTCTTGATACAAGTCTTTTATTTTTAAATTTCAAAAAAAAAAAAAAAACAAAAACCTTCATAACAATCATCCTCCGAAAATCACCCAAAGAAATTATAAAGAAAATGGCAATAATCTTATATATTACAAATATTTATGGGAGGGTAAAATGGTAATTTCATATTACATATGACCTATTCCACATTCTTATAGATTAAAAAATTTATCTAAAAAATATATCTGTAAATATTCGAATCAGATTAATTAAAATATAATTTCAGATACTAAATTAATGTTATCCCGCACCACTGCCCATGTGTAAAATCTGCATGTACCCTAGACCCCCTTTGTGATCTCTAATTTAGAAGGGACAATTGAGATAGTAGTCCAAATTAATGTTACAAATCAATAAAACAGGAGTTATACATGGAAGGAAGCACTAACATCATAAGATTTATATTCATATTTGACACAGCAAGTACTTCTTCTTCACATCTTTTCAAGTCGTTTAACTCTCTCTTTTTGAACATATACCTCATGATTATACCCATTTAGGCAAACAACGACCCATGCAGAGAGAAAAGCAATACATAATTATGGCTACTAATAAGTACACCATTATCCTTTCTCAATGCCAAATAAAAGCTTTAATCAAAATGTTGCAAAAATTAAGGTACAATCACGCCCCATTCATGCGCCCACTAACATATATAATATGATAGCATATGTACGAATTTGTAATAATCATGTTAGTAGTAGTAATAATAATACAAGTCGAACAATAAATTAGGCAGTAGTTATTCATATACTTCGTGGTGGTTTCAACCAACAATCACAAGTCCCACCTAAATTTCCAACTTTACGTTAAAATGGGATGTGCTTTGAAATGGATGGGTATGAGTACATACTGGGAAAATTTAGTATTTGATGGGTTATTATTTCACACACACACACACACACACACATATTTATAATGATAAAATCTTTTACCAAAATGCATATCATCACCAGCTTTATTGGATCAATGGTTCAACCAACGGGCCAATAAACTATAACTCAATTGACATCGTATTCCTTCTCCTGGAGGTCTCGAATTAAGCACCATTCATTATTTAAGTAAACATAATCTAATGATTAATAATATTTAATAATTTGTTTTAAAAGAAGGTATTCGAATTCGAGTAATAATCTAATTTATACAATGGTTGCATAATTTTGTCAACCATCTAATACTTTCTTTGTTAAGCTAACCGTAGAAATGACATAATAAATAGTATTATGGGTTATCGTTATTATCTCGATAAGAGAAGCTTTTTTTTTGTTGCACGGTGATTTAAACTTTGAATCTCAGAGTTGGGAGAGAGAGATTATAACCATTAAATTGTCCCTTTAGAGACATCTCGATAAAAGAAGCTCTAAATGGGCCAATGTGGAACACAGGTTCATATTTTGCTTCTTTAAGTAATGAATGAGTGAAATTTTCCAAAGGGGCTTGATAACTACACAAAATCTCAAGCACTTTTGTTTTGGTCCACAGATAATGATCACACAAGATCATAATCAAAATTTACAAAAACTTGGAAATCTGAGTTCATCGAATAGATTTCAGGGTGCATGGTGTATTGGCTGCTAGTTGAGAGGAAAGCTCTTCTCGCGTGCGAAAGAGGACCTGACACACGATCACTACAGTGATCAGAAAGACGAGGGTAAGAGTGTGTTTCAATGGTGATGATTACAAATCATCTTCTCTTTTTGCAGACTTTTGACTTAAGTGTTGATGTCTTTGGGCTCTCCATTCGATTTATTTTGATTCGATTTGGTTATCCTTAAGGCCAAAAGATTAACTACTAGGGTAGTTTTTAAAACTTGTCATGGAGAGTTGCAGTTGCAACATGCAACTTACATGACACTGATTTATACAATAAACAAATCTATATGAAAATTTCATGTACTAATATAAATATAACAATGGACACAGACATAAACATAGACACAGATAATATCAAAATTTTACATTATAATGACTATATAAGTTATTATGTGTGATGAATACCCTCATTTTTAAAATATTTTTGTAATGTAGATAAATAAAATATAATACAGTAGTATACGAATTATTTTGATTATTAAGTTAACGCAAAAAATTTTATAAAAGCACATTGTTAATCATTATTGCCTTTCATGAAAATCATAGAAGGTTCTAGAGGACAGCTTAGTGGTCACAATTCTCCTCCCCAATCTGAAAATCACAAATTCAAATCTTTATATAACCAAAAAAAAAAAAGATCATAGAAGAATATAGTTTTTTTGGGGCAGTTCTTTAGTTTTCTTACTACAATTATCTAGAATTTTGCTTTAAATAACGAGAATTCATTTCTTGAAACCAAATTTGTCAAAAATTAAGACCACACAAGCAACCATGGCAAGGACACCATCCCAAGGAAAAAAAAATGAAAAGGAAAAGAAGGGGAAAAAAGTCGATATGACCATGATGAGCTTGGTTGTGTTCTTTTGCTTTAATCGGTAAAAGAACATGTGAATGCGTGGGATACAAAGGTACCCAAATGAAAAAAGAGTGATCAAAAGACATTAAGAAGAAAATCTTTGAATCTGTATGGTAAGGTACCCAAGTTTTTTAATATGTATTATTTTTCATCATTATTGAGAGAGGGTGTCATAATTGTCACCACATGGCTTGATGAGTTCTCATGAGAAAAATATTGGAGCAATAATGAGTATGAGCTCTCCCTCTCTCTCTCTCTTCTTTAATTTGCTCTCACAAATCTGTTCCCCAATAAATATTAACTAAATCTTTTTTAATATAGTTGAAAACTTCTTCTCCAGTCTCACACCCATGCGATTTCATATGTCCACAGTAAACACTTCACATGAGAGAGAGAGAGAGAGAAGATTACATGAACACATAATAATATAAACAGATCCTTTACTGAAATGGAAAAAGGAAGCCATCTAATCTAGTACTATTACATTGACTAAAAACTTTCCTTAGTAAAAAAGAAAAAGAAAAAGACTATTTTTCGTGACAGAAACAACTTAAAGAAAAACTAGACTTGAACATGGCATCAACCCATTGTAGCACCAATGAATTAGCGCCATGTCCAACCGTTGTGCTTCTCAGGGTGAGAATAGCGTAATTCTAGGCACAAAGAGAAGAAAAACAACTCTCTTTTTCTTTGACTTCATACAAAACATTTCTTTGGCTTCCTTGTTAATCAATCTATTTTATTTACAAAGACTCACTAAAAGTAGTCAAAATGATGAGGGATTTGATAGGTAGCATCCCTCTCTTTCTTGCTCAACTTTGGAACTTTAACTACTCCTCTACTGGATCTACTCTTAAGATTAAGATGATCACTAGGTACTTCAGGTGGTCTAACAGACCTAATCAAAGCCCAATTCACACCCTTGAAGAACTCATGCCTCTTGATCTCAACTGAACCCTTCAAGCTACCAATTCTCTTCCTGGGATTCTTGACCAAAAGCTTGTTTATAAGGTCTTGAACTTTGACCAACTCCTCAAACTCTTTGCTAGAACTCACACCCATTCTTGGGAATGTTACTGGTTGTTTTATGATGTTGATGAGTGTCTTTTCATTGTTCTCACCTTTAAATGGTGTCTTCCCATATATCAACTCATACAAAAACACCCCAAAAGTCCACCAATCTACTGCACTTCCATGGCCTTGTCCTGAGATCACCTCAGGGGCCAAGTACTCATGAGTCCCCACAAATGACTTTGACCGGGCGTTGACCGGCTCGGCCACCAATTCCGGGTCATATTCATGGACTTCAAGATCAGTTGTCATTGTTGGTGCCACCTCAGCAGCCTTCTTTTTCTTGCTTGGTGATGTGAAACATGAGAGCACGGGCTGCATTGGTGTGGCACATGAAGTTGTTCTTGAGTTCTTCACATTCTTTTCCATCACTTCCCGATCCGTTGCCTTCATTTTCACAACTTTTGGAACGACGTTGCATTTGAGGGATAGATCAAAGTCCGTAAGCATGATATGCCCATCTTCCCTAACAAGCACATTCTCTGGCTTGAGATCTCTATAAACTATTCCCATCATGTGTAAATACTCTAAAGCCAAAAGGGTCTCTGCAGCATAAAACCTACACATAACAAAAATTTTATTAGAACAATATTACACACATATACATTCATGCACATACCAAACCTAGACAGGAAGAAGACCAAGTGAAAATGATTCATTTTTTAGTGTCAGCTAGTTTAGCTAATAAGCAGATGAGGACAAACTTACTTAGCAGATGAAATGCTAAATCTCTTTTTGGGTTGTCGTTGGCGGGCGGCATGCAAGTCTCCACCAGGACAAAACTCCATGACCAAGCAGGAGTAATGAGAAGCATCAAACTCAGCATAAAGAGTAGGCAAAAACGGATGATCAAGCATACCCAGTATTTCCTTCTCCATCTCAGCTCTTTGTAACTTGTTTCTTATCACAAGTGCTTCCTTATCAACTACTTTCATGGCATAGTGACTCTCTGGTAACCCTACCACCGGGCTACGCAAACGGCAGAGATAAACATTACCAATGTCACCACTACCGACCCGGCGTAGAAGCTTGAAATGGTCGAGCCCGACCCGGCCCTTCTCGCTCCGAAGCCGCTTCATGGCTTCCCAAGCGGCTTGGTTGGCCTTGTGTGGCTTGTGGGAGGCATAGAGAGAGCTCTCATTGGATGAGCAAACTGATATTGAGCTTCGGCTTCCGAAGCTGAGGTTGCTCATCCAGCTTCTGCTCGAGTCCGGTACCGTTATCGAAGAACAACTGCTGTCGTAGTCAGATTCATCCCGGGTTAGGTTTGCCATTGATGAAGAGAAAGGAGCATGTATATATGGGAAAGTATTCTTTGTTTCTCCTTTGTTTGGGTTTTTATATAGAGTGTAGGATATGGGAACATGGAAAGTGTTTCGCAAAGAAAGTTACAAAGTTCTACTTTACCTTAATAAATTAAGGGATCAAAATGAATAAAGCAAGCTTTGTTTAAATTTGCATGGAAATGCCACTCATTTAGCTACATATTTCCAATGTTGCCCTTGTATGTTATATAGACGATTAGTGTTTTTTTTTTTTTGTTATACTAGAATTTGAATTCGGAATCAATGAATTAAAAAAATGAGATTATAACTATTAAGTTGTCCCTTCAGAACTAGTCAACCAGCATTATCCACTTTGTTCAAAGTTACAAATTATCATGTACTATATTCATAACATTAAAAGGCTCTAAACATACTATCCCACATAATCATTAAAACGAAACAAGAAATTATTGATTTATGTTGCTTATTATGATCCCATTTTGGGTTTTGAAAACAACATTTGAAGGAAAAAAGAGATGAAAAGTGAATTCTTCTCGACAACCCCACAAAACTTTGGGGGGTAGGTGGGGGCATTGCTGGTATTTTAGGTAAAGTATGCATTTAGTTCTACAACCACCAGTCAAAATGAACTGGTAACACCTCTGTTAAAGAGTTACACCAACATTAAACGATGCCGTAAAGCAGCAAAAGACAAGCTCATTTTCAGTCTCTCTCTTTCTATCTCTCTCTCTCTCTCTCTCTCTCTCTCGCAGATCGGTCAAAGAAACCTTCACAAAGTTTAAACCTTTTGAACGGTAGTTTCTCCAAAAAGTGAGGGACTCTACAGTAATTTTAATATATGTATTTTCGAATTAAAGAAGAGGGGGGATTTGAGTATTTTTTTTTTTATTAAACTGGAATTTGAATTCGAGATCATCAGATCAAAAGAATGAAATTATGATTACTAAACTATCCCTTTAAAAACATAAGGATTTGAATATAATAATATCCTTTAGTCTCACTACAGGTTTCTTATAATCACTTCAAAATACTTTATTTGAAGCATAAATAGATATGATATGAGGGTTATGCACTTGTTCCTCTCATTTAAATAAGCATATTTACTTTTAAATACTAATTCTAATTTATTTAGTGATTGTATAAAAAAAAAAATTATCCTCTCTTATATAACTTCACGCTGTTTATAGAAAAAACACTTTGTTTGAATCAGAGATATTGGTTCAAGAAACGAATCTCATAAGTACAATTATTAAAATGCTAAAAGTGGAATACTTTACAATTTGTTCACAAATTAATGTTATGAGCAATATTCAACCTATCACAATAAAAAAACAAATATATATATATATATATATATATAAGAAATTCAAACTCAAACTCTCTAAAGAAAAAAAGATGATAACAATTGAGATATAGTTTGTTGAAAAAAAAAAAAAACTAAATTCAGTTCAAATAGGTTATTTTATCACCTCATTTAATATAAAAAGAAAAGGCAAATATAGTGGTAAGCAATTGCATTAGACAGAGAGTTGCAGAAAAGGTGGAAAGAGGTTCGCGGAGTAATAATAGGCATGAGAATACATGGAGTACTCGTGCTTTAACTTAATTTCCACCTCTCATAGTTTAATAGGTGTCACTGTTCTTCTGGTTAAAACCTTTATTGAGGGTACTTGCTATTCCATGTGAACCCTAATATGGTGTCTAGGGGACCTTTATTGGGTTGGAAATTCGCGTGCCTTCACCACTTCTTTACAACTTTGGTAAAGCTTAGTGGGGTTTTCCCTTTTATTTTTATTTTAGACCTTATTTTTCAAGTAATGAAAATTTTTAGGTCATCTTTGGCATTGTATTTTTGTCAAAAATGAAGTATAAAACCAATAACTTTATTGGGGGGGGGGGGGAACCAACAACAACATTTGGAAACAACTACAAAGACTCCAATCATGAAGGAAATAAAAATAATTTTTAGAAGAAATTCAAACCTGATTTACGAAATATATTAAAAAAAAAAAGGAGTCTAGTTGAATGTCGGGTCTCACTTTGATAAGCTAGGAGGCACAAGAGTATGACTCAGACATCTTTGGTTGATCAGCCTTTTCACCAAACGGCAAACACACAGACATTGTATCGACAACTTTTCTGCAATGCCCAAAATCATAGATATGAATTTTTCTTTTCTCATTGAAGAATGAGAAAATCAGAGTCGGTCTTGTCCACATTTGGGAGCAATGAGCCAAAAATCTTGATTTTTCTGTTTTGGATCTTTTCAGCTAATAAAATAAAATTAGTAGACCAATAAATTCTTGCCAAATAATACAAGATAAATTCACTTTGGCTTTATCACCCCATTTTCCTTCCCAATTTCTAAGCAAGATCTTATCATTCTCAGTTTCTCCGGTTGCAATTTCAGTCAGCAGACCCGGCAAACATTGCTTTAGTGCAGTGAAGCAAATATTTTGGTTTACTCAAAGCTCCATCACTTGCCCCATACACTCTTCTCCCCCTATCATATCACCACAGTCCAAACCACCCATTAGTCCCTGCTTTTGACCCATTTCATTCCTTCCCAACAGCTTCTAGAACACACACACACACACCTCCTAATGTGAGAAATATTAGTTCATGGTTAAGGATAGCAATTACTAGAAAGATTCAACAGAGTATGTGCACAACCCTTTAATCTTGTAACATTTCAGGAAATTATTATTAAAGGTCAAAACGTCCCATTTTCTTTAGAAATGTAAGTAATAAATAGATTTGTCTTCACACGTAATGATACAACTAATGGCTAATGTCAGCTGTTAACGCCTTATTTACTCTACCGTGTATAGCGGAGATCAGCATTACTGTTTCGACTAAAAGTTACTTCCAACACCTCAACCGTGAATCTTGGTTATTAGATGTGGCACTAGCTATCTTTAAATCCATTTTCCGATCAAAAATGGCCAATACCTGTTAGTCAAGATCAAAGTAAGAAAGAGACAAGTAATTCACTAAAACAAGGACATTTTTGGTCAATAAATTGAGTAAGATCAAACAAAAGGTGAGTGGAGGAGACAAGAGACCATGGAAGGGAACACCCACAAGAATCATTATCTCAACTGCAAACTTCCACCATTTCAATAATGTGCTGAATTCTCTGAGCCAAAACATGGCCTAACTGACAACCCCACGACACAAATTTCAAGTATTTGCGAGAAAATTGAAAAGAGAGACACTACTGTGCAAGTAAAATAACAAAGAATTCCATGTGTTTCAGTGAAAAAGGCAGACCAATTTTAAAAGGGACATGGCTGCATATACTGTGGAACTGCATCAGATCTTTCTCTGCACATATTATGGTCCATTGTCTGGAACAAATCATCATGGGCAGCTCCTATTCTTGGGGTCCAACACATTTATTTTTTTCTATGTTATCAGTTTGATCAAATAACAATTTCTAATATATTTTTATAAATATAAATTTTGATGCAACCACCTACAACTCCATAGATAGACATTATGAATATAATATAATAATAGCTTTAATATTTAAAATCTGATCAAAGCATTTACTTGGTTAGTTCTATAATTTAGCTATTCCTTAGTCTTTTGTTTTCATATATTTGAATTCTAATATGAATCAGATAAGGAAACCATAAAAACTTGTCTAATTTCAAAGCGATTGTCTACTTGGTCGGGAACATGAAAAAATGAAGGAAAGATTGCTCAACATAAACAACTGCAAAAGAAAAGTAACAAGGGAAGGATAGACATGAAAAGTATGTGATTTGATTGAGTGCAACCCAAAAGACTAATAAGATTTTTCAAGAAATCAAAATCAACATTTTACAAGTGAAAATATGGTCCGACAAACAACTTAAGACATTCCATTGGAAGTCACATTCATTCAGCCTCATCCTTGCATATTGTCAAGCATAAACACCAACACAAGACGAGACAAGAGACATGACCCTGTAATGCATGAAGTAACAAAAATTTTACACTATTATAGGTTACAAGTTGTATCATATTGCGTTCAAAAACTAGCCCAGCACAAACACAATTGTTTGGAGTACTGAGGGTGCAACAAAGCCTGCATTCTTCTTGATGAGAAACTAAAAATTTTGTGTTCAATATAAAACCAGTTACTATATCTTATGGCAACAAAAATTGATACAGAAAAGAAGTACAAAAGGGAAATTGTTCAAGAGAAATTTAATCTTGTGAAGGTTGTTTCTCCTACCAACATTAATTAGTTCTAGTGGATGTAAACCTTGTGATTCAGTTGGAGATTACAAGGACAATGGTAGGGTATTACAGGTCAGGCTAGGGACCTAATGGTAGCATTTTTTCTGGCTTTGTACATTATGTCCATGTTAAATGACTGAATGTCATTGTGCTAGTAATGCACATGGAAAAGCACATGCTTTGCGATCATAAAAACATAACCCTACTTTACACACAAACATAGACGCACTCATAAAACTATGTATCTTTAGAAAATTTTTGGATGATGAATCTTTTTCTTCTTTTTAATTTGAGATGCACAATCACGGAATGGTGGGTTCTATATAATGCAAAATATAAAAAGAAGCATCATGTTATAAGCACCTAGTCCAAGAACAAAGAGGACAGTGTCAGGGAAAATTGGGCTCTGCCACAAGACAAGATATTGTTGTCTTACTTGAATTGACTGCATGTTAAACAACCCTAACATCATCGCGGGCAAGAATGTATCAGAAGGATAATAGAAACTCTGCCAGATAAATTTTTTCATTCAGTAAGAACAAACATCCCGGAATCAAGAAGCTTTGCACTTTTATTACTGCTGGTTGCTAGCATGTCATGGTTAATGATCACAGGAATTTGTCCTCGATCTGAAATCATCAAATTACAATTGTATTTTATGGTAAGAAATCCCGATGAATCTAATGGATTTACTCTATTTGCAACCCAAACTGGTTTCTCGTATGGATCACTAAATTCCTGTGTACTAATTGCTTGAAGATGTGACACTAAAGCTGAAGAACCCTAACTCAAACAGCCCACCTTCTGAAACCAAGGCTTTACCATTCACCAAAATCTCACCAGGATTAAGTGTGTATAATGAATGAGATGACAGCCTCTTTGCAAAAATGCAGCGTACGAATACGCCCATCCTCCCCCTACCCCCGCACTAAGCCAGGGAGCACTTTGTGGACCTGGTGAGCCCTTTAATGAATGAGATGACAAGAGGCAGAAACATAAAAAGAAAGCAAAGCAGGAACCAAGAAGTTGGTGGTTTCCATAGTAAGTACATTAGAAGGCTGAGAAAGGTGCAACCAAGAAAGAGAGAAAGAAATCTGCAGGGTCAATCTCAAGGAAGTTTCAGGATGAAAAAGAACAATCATTGTCAAAATTTAATAGGTTTAATGAAGTTGCGCAAGACAAATTTCAGAAGTTAAATTGCCCTTAAGCATTGCAACTTCTCATAGATATGAAAAAAAAAAGTACAATTGATTAGACAAAAGAAAGATCACCAGCAAAGTGAGACTCAGGTGTATTGCAAGAGCCAAAAGGGCTAAGCAACCACCAAATAATATCAAGAATCCTCGGTGATTTCAGAAGCTAAAACTAATTTGAAAACTAAGAAACGAATCTGCAAAACAATTGAGGTATCAGGACATTGACACACTAGAATTAGTTAAGTGGTGGTGCAAAAGTTGGCCAAGATCATTAATCTAATGAAACCCATGAGCCATGTCAGGAACAGAATTCTAGTTTTTCATTAATTTGATTTTCTTTCTATAGGCATTTCAAGGGAAGCTATTGTCTAGGTTTTATGGGCATATTAGCATATAATTTCCCAGATTAAATACAAGTAAGGGAGTGAGGGGGCCATAGAATCAATGTAACTAGTAAGACTAAGGCAAGAGGAGAGCTGGCAATTACATACCATGGAAGTGGACAGAGTTTAGGAGCCGTAGAGCTTTAAAAAATCTAGACATTGTAAGGCAAGGGAAGAGCAAGAAAATGGGATGCAAACTAGATTTCATTTTATGATCAGAGATTAGAAAACATACCTGATGCCCAGATACACAACTTGGACCAAGTGGTCAGGTGCAGTCCACCATGCGCAGATGAGCAGTTCAGTCCAGGTGGTTGGTCAAGTTCACGTAGTCAGCTCTAATGGGGCTTGGTCGGGTGAACAAGAAATCCAAGACAAACAGCTCAGGTCAGCACAGCTCAGATGATAACTCACTGTCAGCACCAGTGAAGAATATTCTAGAACTTCCGATAGATATGCTCACCAATAACAGATTGCAAACATGGCACAACCAATCACATATGGCACAAAACCCAGATTCCATGATGTCATCCCATGTTAAGCCTTCTCATTTGAGATCCTTTTGAGGGCCAAACAAGAGAATATGGGAGCACGAGAAGCAACGTAAGGCCTAACCTCTCTCTACCCCCTCCCTAGATATTCTGCATTCTTTTTACCTCACTCTGCTCATGTAAGTCTGACTTGATGACTGAGTGTTGCCACCACGACCAACCTCCCGCTCTTAGTCTCCTTGTTTTTCAGGTCTCTATACTAGTGTGGAGCTCCTCCTCATGTATGAGAAGAACTTCAACCATTAACATGATGAACAAGTTAAATCTAAAGTTGAATACCTAAACCACTGTGACAAATTAGAACACCATATTTGATGCTAGATATGTTGATGCTTACAAATTTATGAAACCTCACTTTTGAACTCCTTTGATCCTCGTCCTAGTTCTTTCACCAAAATCTCATATGAACTATGGACTACTTATGTTGCAACAACTTGCAAGACAATAACATGGAAAATATTGACCCTCATTTTGTACACCACAAATATTTCTAATGACAACCAAGAAATTCCGAATAGGAAATAATTGAGAATTCAAAACATCATATTGGTTCTATTTTTAGCAATTCTATTCTAAAAAATATTTCGTCTAAGTGTGCATATCACGCATGTTATAACCAGCTCCAAAACCCTTGGCTATAGGTTCATTTGCAACAGGGAAGATATGTGTGTCAGGTGCTATGCAGCTAATGGCAAACAAAATCCTTTTATCTTTGCTTTTTGATTATCTTATTCATATTGTTCACGTCATCTATAGCTGCCATATCATACAATAGCTGAAAAGCTGGGGACCTCTGCTTCCTCTTACATAATGTAGAAAAAAGTCAAATTTAAGCAAGAGAATCCCTTTACATGATTTCAAAATCATCTAAATTATTTTCAGTTATTACACTCAATGAGGTGTGTAGATTGTGAACTTTTCTCAACAAAAAGGGGACAAACTTATAAAAACACGGCATTACAGAATTAACAGAGAAACACTAAAATGAAAGTAAGAACTAGATTGCGATATCACCACAATGGTCAATTCCATGTCTACAACCTTTCAACAAATAATCAAGGATGCAAGAGTTTAAACTCAAAGCATTGCAAAAGTAGATTCTCAAGAAGTAAACATATATAAACTTACAAATGGAATGCCCTTAATCCCGTCCCATCATTAAAATAGTCCCTTTCTTCCCTACACATCTCAATAATAGCCCTTTCCTAAGCAGTTGAGGCAGCGCTGCACCCTTCAACACACCATTAAAAACTCATAAATTTCCTTATAAAATTAAAATTCAAAATACAATCTATACAACCATTCAATTGGGTTATTTTGCCCAGAAAAATGCTACATGAACTCAAAATTTAACTGTCAAAATTTGTTGCAAACAGTTTCTTTGGTCACTGAAAGCCACCGAAAAGTCCATTTGTGACAATTAAAACAGAGCAATTTTGGATTTTTATCATGTGAATAACTGGCATACCAACAGATCTCAATTGGGTATTTTATACAATAGTGCAGTGGTCAGAAGTAAGGAAAGATGAAAAACCTGTGTCCGTCACACGTGGGGCAAAGACATGGATTAATAACAATAGGGTCATACAAAGGAGACCACTTGATGGTAGAATTCCCCTTGCAAAGCTTGCATACATAAAACCCTACTCCTTTACACTCTACACAAGGCAGTGCGAACTTTTTCTGCAAACAGCAACAAAATTCAAACCTCAAACAAACAAGAAAACATAAAAAAAAAAGTGGGGTGTCTTCAAAATTCAACTGAAGATGATTACTCGTTTAGCTTCTGTAAAACCTCGAAATGCACTAATTGTACATGAAGAAGCAAATGAAAGAGTGAAGATTCCACCAACAATTACAGCACTAGTAGTAGCCAACATGCGAATGGGACGAGGAACACCGCCCAACATCGTTTTCCCTCTTCTTATGTTTGACCTTCATTGCAACACATACACAAGCATTTGTTCAAACAGTTTGAGTGGCCCAACAAAAGAAAACATTATCCAAGACCAACCATCGTGGACCAAGACAAATGTCGAGATACACAAGGATAAGGTTGTATTTAGGACAAGGATTGAAGTTTCTAGCTACAAAAGCAAAAAATTTTGTTCAAGTTTACCTGGTTTTTGTTGTTAGGAGAGAGAACCCGAGTCTGTTCTAGAGTTCAAAACATATGACCGCTGGTTTTACGTGTGGGGTGGACTTCTAAACGAGTTTGTTCTGTAGAGTCCTTTAAAATTTTTTTTTTCTTTTTCTAATAAAGGTGAGAATTTCAACTATTTTTGTATATTTAAAAATATATATACACACGGACGAGAATTTAAGTTGCTGTTTACAACTCTTTTAAGCATTCGAAAATCAAAATTAGATTTAAAATTAAAAATTTTTATTTATATTCATGTAATTTAAAACTTTTATTCATAAATTTATATTCATATTTCATTAATTCAAATAAATCATATAGATTTTATTTTGATTATTAATAACTCGACACACTTGACAATTAGACGAGAAATATTTTCATATTCAATTTTTTTGAAGTCTAATTACTAATAATTGGATATTATACTTCATTCAAAAGAAAGGTTCATGACTTGAGTTGGAATTTTAAAGTTTTTCTTTTGCCTACTACATAAATTTATTAAATTAAAGCAATATTGCAAAAATTATATAGCCGAAACAAATACATTTAAAAAGATAAGCATTTGTCTTCAAAAAAAAAAAAATCTCTCTCCATATACTTATGAAGTCAAGGTTTTGCCACATAATGAAATTTATTTTAAAAAAAAAAGTTTTTTAACTAGTACTAATTCTCTAGACAAGTATTAAAATTAGTATTCTTTTTAGAATTTCAAAATCTCATAATACCTATTTCTAGAAATTATCAAATTAATTTTGCAAGATGATAGTCTAGTGGTCATGATCTCTCTCCCCTAATTTGGTAATCTCATATTCAAATTTTAATGTAACAAACAAAAGAAATTATCAAATTAATTTTGAAGATTTCTACCTTAAAGTTTTGATTAAACTTTTCTCTTTACTTGCATAGTTGAGCTCATTATATGCTCGAAAAATATTGCAAAAATTTACATGAAGGAAACAAATACGCTTTGGATTTCAAATCATTCTACTAGACTAGAATAATGAATATTCAATCATTAGAATGACAAGAGGTGTGTCTCTCTATCCCCAAAGGAACAGTCCAATGACAATAATCCCTCTTCTCCCGATCTCGTGATTTAAAATTCAATTTCTATTATAATAAAAAAAAATGTGCATCTCCCAGCACAAGGTCATTTGCCCTTAAATTCTAAGAGTCGGGCTATAATGCTAATTTTTTATTAATTCAACTTTGTAAATTTTATTTTACAAATTTAGAAATAACAAAAAAAAAATGTCACTGATTTTTATACTAATTGGGGGAAAAATACCCTATAAAGAGTTTGGCCCAACTTGTCTTAGCCGTACAAAAAGATTTCGGTGAAGGGTGACCTTTCTCCTTTTCCGATACCATAGTTGCCTCATACCTTACAAAAACTTTGGAGGAAATATTTAATTTGATAGACTCCCTCAAATTTTTTTTTTTTTTTTTTTGATATGAAAGAGTATATATATATATTCAAAAAAAATATGAATACAAAGATACAAGATAAATTTTGAGATGCCCAATTATAATATCTTTTTATATTCATTAAAAAACTCTAAAACTTAGAACTACACAACCAGAAATAATTTTACTTTCGAATGTAGTTATTAAATAAGTGAAATTGTTAAATAATTATAATATATACCGAATACATAAAATGAAAGATTTTTATTATTTATAATTTTTTTTTACTTTTTTAAACTCAACAACTCTCACAATATGCAATTTCTATTGTTATTTGAAATTTCAAGAAAATCTTGATAACGAATTTATTTTCGAAATAATAATTATATTTTAAATTAAATTTATTATAGTAAATAAATAACCTCATAATAATACTTGAAAATACACTAACTTTGGTTGCCCTACCCATTTTCGAATCATTTGTGTTTTTCAATATCTTCAAAAAAAAAAATGTGGACCCTACAAATAGGTGAGGTGTCAAGTTCACCAAACAAATAATCAAAACTCAAGTGTGTGATCAAGCACCAACCCGACCACCCAACGGATAACATGTTTATATTCCCTAAAACTGTCCTATCTGGCAGATTGTTGTCCACTTGTCCTCCTCATATACGGCATCAATCAAGCTGGTGGGCCCCATGTCGGGGTTTAGGAATACGTGTCATGCTGTGCTGGTAAGATGGCTTCTTTCTTCTAACTGCGGCGTGGCATTCTTCACAAAAGGCCCGGACCAGTTGTGTCTAAAACGACACACCAAAAGGAAACAAATGACTCGAAAGTAAGGCTGGGCTCGTCTTGTTATGGTTAAAGTGGGTCCACGAGAATTTGACCTATTACATGTTTTCTCATGAACTTTCATTTTTTCTTTAATAATCTAAACATTAAAAATCTAATTAATTTAATTTAAATAATTATAAATTTTAATTTATAGATTGATTCTTACAGCATCTATATAAAATTTAATTTGTTGGCATCAATATTTTACTATTTTTACATAAACATTCATCTTTCTTCTTCTTTTCTACTTTTAACGATTATTAAATTAACAATAATTTATTATAACTATAATACCATTCCTTTTATTAAAATATGTAAAGAGCCAAAATGAGTGAAAGCCTATGCTTGTTTAGGCAAGCAGGAGAACAAGGGCCAACAATCATAATGCGTCTTATTCCTTTAGAGCATGATAAGCATCTAAAATTGACAAAGTTATAACCTTTGAAAGTTTCTTCCACCAAATTCTGATTTCCAAAACGTCTCAAAACAATCTAAGGTTGACAAGGAAACATGGGATGGGAGTAGTGTAAGAATAAATTCTATGTGTGAATGTCTTGCTTAAAGAAAGAGAATCAATGTAATGTGGTAAGAATTGTACTCAACACCAAGTCCACTTTGCTTTTTGTCTCAAAGCATTCTTCTGGAATCACTGGAAAAGAATTTTCAATTACCCTCCCTCTATGTTTCCCTCATAACAGAGATATCGACTCAATAAAGAAATATGGGGTTTCATCATTCTTCTGAAGCAACTTTTTCTACAATGTAGGGTATTGGCTTCTCCTACATCACTTTAAGCCACACCAAGTAAGAATTATTTTTTTTTATAAAAAGATATAATCAAATAAAATCAAATCAAAAATTGAAAGATAAAAATATGAAAATTCTATTACTTGAGTTGTCACTGAGTGATCACCAAGTGAGAATTGTTAATCATGTCAATATTTTTTTTTTTTGGTATAAGGAGATGTAATCAAACGAAATCGAATCGAGAAAAAAAAAAGTAAAGAGTGTCTATCGTTTAATTGTTCCTCAGGGACAACAATTTTCTCTTTAAAAAAAAAAAGAGTAAGTTCAAAAATTTTCTTTATTTTAAAATTTAAATAATGTGAGAAACGTGAAATGACCTTAGTAAAGATATGAATTATTAATAAATAAATATTGTAAGTTAGAAAAACAAATTTAAAAAAAAAAAATGTAGAGAAAATTTCCTTGTTGGAGTAAACGACAGAAGTGGGATATCAATTCTCGTTAGGCTTAGATCACAAAAGATGCAACGAACTTCCCTCGAATCCCAAGGCATCATAATATGGGAACTTCAATATGCACATAAATTTCATTATAATATCTATACTGCCACTCCTTTCAAATTTTTCATTTGTCACATCCTTTCAAGGGAAACAAAGACCACATGTAAAGATAATTATTTTGGGTAAAATCTTAATTATAGCATTAAAAATACAATATTTTTTATTTTAGAATCATTCGATTTAAATTATTTCTAATTTACAGTCAGTCTCTCTCTCTCTCTCTCTCTCCCCCCCATTTCTATGGATCTCACATTTTAATCATGAAAAAATTAATATAATATTTTGATAAAATTAAAATTAGGTTCTTATTAATATAATAATAATTTAACAAATTTTATAAAAAAATTAATTTCTATTTATAAAGATCTATAATTTCAATCGAAATTATTTTGATTAAAAATATTATAAACAAAATAGAAATAAAAATAGATTGATTTGAATTTTCAAATAGGGGCATTGTTTTATGTATTGAATTTTAATGGTAATAATCTTCTGTTTAACTTAAAAAATTTTCAAAAAAATATTACCAAAATCAAAACGATAATCAGAAATTTTATGTACTTATGTCTAGATACACAAAAATATCATAGCATATTTATGTTTTCACACCGATCAAACACTGATTAAAATATTTTATTGGTCTTTCAAAAGTATATGACAATTTTTTTTTTATTTCATCAAATTATTAATAATGCTTTTGGCATAAATAAGTGAGAAAATTACCCATCAAAAACCCATTTCATGAAAAGGGACAAAACTTTTATAATATTTTCTTTTATTTTAAATTATATAAATCTTTTCGTCTAATAATGCTTGACAGCCAGAATCTCTTTTCCATAAATATCATACTAAGCATTAATAATATATATGGAATTTTAATTTTAAATTTATATTAGTTGTAATGACCTAGAGAGAGAGAAAAAAATTAGGAAACAACAATTTCTTAGAGCCCTACTAAAAATAGAAAAATGAAAAAGACAAATACTATGATGCATAGAAACTTCTCAATACTAGTGTTTTCCCATTTCTAAAACATTTCTAAAACGTTTCCGAAACGTTTTAACACACTAAATTAAAATATTTATACAAAAATTCTTATATTTTCTATATTTATATATTTTTTCATATTTAGTGAATTATTTATTTATTTAATTATAATTTTTATTTTTATATTATTTATGTCATGATTAATAATTATATATTTGATTATTTTTTATGTTTATTATAAAATATAGTCATTTTATTATTTTTTAAAATAATTAATATTTAAATAAAAATTTTTATACTTCTTATATTTATATATTTGTTTATATTTATATTTTCTATATTTTTATAAAACATTCTTTTATTATATCGTTTCATATTGTTTTTATTTTTTCATTTTCGTTTCGTTTCGTGTAACATTGGACAAATATTCTATCGGACCCCATAACCAATTTCCCAAATATTTTAATTTTTACAACTCCATTGATAAACCTGAACAGCGTCACACTCAACGTGGCAATCTCGCAATTATTCCCCAACCTGAACACTAAATTATAAGCTCAATTCTTCTCTCTTCTCTCACTCACCTATAAATACTCTCTCTTCTCTCTTCTTTCTCCTCACGCTCTCTCTCACTCTCTCACTTGCACACGGTGATGAAAGAGCCAATAGTTTCTCGCAAAAGAAGAGCCAATCCATCATCAAAGAAAATCAAGCTTGTTGTAAGCTTCAATGGCTCTTTCAAACCGAGACCACCTTCGAACAAGCTTAAATACATTGGTGGGGAGACGAGGATTGTTTCGATTGATCGAAACATTGGGTTTAAGAATCTCAAATCGAAGATTTCCTCTGAACATTGCCCGAACAACAGTTCGTTTTCGATCAAGTATCAGTTGCCTGAGTCGAACTCCATTGATGGGTCTATTCCTCTGATTCTCATTGCCTCTGATGATGATGTCAAGTGCATGATTGATGAGTATGACAAGCTTGAACTCTCTGGTAAGCTTTCTCGTATGCGGGTTTTTGTTTGTGATGATGATGATAATAACAATCATGGTCGTGACAAGAATGTTGTTTTCTATGATGGGTTTGGTTTGAAATTAAGCAATAGTAAGGGTTTTGATGATCTTTGCGGAAAGAATCTGGGCATCTGTGATGGGGTTTTTAATGATGTGGGTAGAGATAATCACGGTGTTTGTGTGAAGAATTCAAGAGGGGTTTTGACTTGTAGTGTTAGTAGTGATACTAAAAAGTGTTGTGTCTGTGATGGGCTTGGTTTGAATCTTGGCAAAAATGAGGGTTTTATTGATTTGGGTGTGAAGAATTTTGCTGGGGTTGGTGAGAATTTCCATTTTAAGAGTTTGAAGAGCTTGAATTTTGGTCCTCATTTGTATGGAACTGGAGAAAGGAACGATTTGGTACTGCCTGCTGTCAGTGGTGTTCAGAATGTTAAAGATTCACTTAGGAAGATTGTTCTGAAGCAACAAGCTGTTTTGGGAAATCAATCTGCTAGAGTTCGTAGTCCTCCTCCTCCGTCAGGGTTAAAGGGGAGCCATTTTCCTGCTCCACCAGAGATAAAAGGTCCTTGTGCAGGTAAAGGTGTATACAGGAATGGTGATAAGGTAGTTATGGACATTGGCTCTCAGTTACAGACAGTTGAAAACTATACAACACTTTCACATATTAATGACCCATATAGAGATCCATGTGGTGTAAACACTGTGAATTACAAAGACCCTGGTGCCAAAATTGTGGGTAATCAAAGTTGTCGTAATTTGGTTCAAATTCCTGTGTCTAGCTCACACCCATTGCATCCAAGGGATGACAATCTGCATGTGGAAAGAGAGAGTTTGCAAAGTTTGGTGGGGCAGTTTGCTCAAGTTGTGGGTCATGGGAATGCAGTTAAGGCAGGAATTAATGGAGGGAAGTATAGTTATTCTCCAATGGGAACGGAGTACAATTCTTCTGTTGGTATGGTATCTGCCTTTGCTGATGTTAAGCAGGGTATGGGGCAACCATCGATGAGAGATTTGAACAGAGAAAACATTAGGCCATGTTCCGACTGCTGCTACGTAGAAGAGACGTGCTTTGCTTCATTATCTTGTCAGAATCCACTCCTTGGAGCAGCCTTTCCTGTACAATCGTCTTATCCCAGCAACAAAATTTGTACCAGTCCTAAGTGCAGTATAAGGAACCATCAATTTGGCCCAACAGGTGCTAGAAATCAGCTTATTTGTTCTTACCATATGAGAAACCAGTGAATTAACCCAACAGAGATTGGAAGCCGCCTTACCACGAGATCGGATGGAAAGCTGTTGGCAGTTAAATGCAACACTCGGTTCTCACCAAATGCCAACATCTACAAACAGGGGCAATTCACAAGATTCCACCAGCCGCACTTCTTGAAGCCTTGGCCAAATTTCCAGGTTCATGCATTGGAAGGAACTGTGAGAATGACTGGTCCCCGGTTAAGCAAGCAGGATTTATATTTTGATCAAGGTGAAGAGAACCTTAGTGAGCAAGGTGTCTATACAGTTCAGAATGAAAAGGCAAAGATTGGTTAGTATCATTCCACACATGGTGTGGCCTGCAATGCTCCTGTTGACCAATTTATGTTGCATCCTAATGCTAATGAGGACCCATTGCATTGTGAAAGGAAGTTGCCTGGTCCGGAAGATCAGATAACCCAATCTGACTGTGAAAACTATGGAATTTGATATCAGAGACCAGGTCCGAATCTGCGTGGTGCCCCAGCTAACAGCAAACCTATTTCTGATGTTGAGACAGTGCCATTGTTGATAGATCTAAGTGAAGGTTTCAATAATGAGATATCCTGGAATGGCTTTCGGAGTCTTCAGGATGGAATTGCATCTTCGGTTGATCTTTCTTTGTATAAGCTATCATTGTCTTCATCCGATGAAGTGAAGCCCCGGAGAAGTACTTCTTTTGCTAACAATGATTACCCCATTCCTTTGCCACTGCCTCCTTCTGAGCCCTTAAATCTAGAGGATCAAGGATACATTAGCTCAGGCCAACATGATCAGAAACCGAGTAAAGTCTCTTCCAATTCATCTGATCACAATGTAGGCAAATTGCCAAAAGATCAAGTTCATATTAACGAGACCCTACCAATTCCTAGGACTAGTGTAAGCAACAGTGAAAAGGTATCACCATAAGAAACTTCACTGAATTATTAGTCATATTTGAAGTATTTAAATAGTGGTAAATGCAGTGGAAGTTATATACATAGTATGATTATATAGTCACCATGCTGAAGCTTTCCCTAATTAATTATCTTCTTCTGGCAGACTGAAACTAAAGATTCTCAGAACTCAAAGGTACATGATGGACTTCCTACTGACCTTGCCGAGTATTATACTCATTTGGCCACTCGAGAGTTGCAGGCATGTATCACAAAGAGCATGGTCACATCTCTTTCAATATTACTGACTCAAAACCTAAACAGAATACTATATCTAAAGGCATTGATGTTTTTCTGTAGACTATCAGAACTTCTGATCTAGAATATATCAAGGAGCTTGGTACCGGTACATATGGAACTGTTTTCTATGGAAAATGGAGGGGTTCTGATGTTGCCATTAAGAAGCTAAAGCCAAGTTGCTTTACTGATGGTGGTGTTGACGAGGATAAACTGGTAAATATTTGCTCTTTCCAGTCTCCAGGTCTATGGTTTGCGGCTTTGCTATCATTTGATTCCCTTTTAATAGAAGTTTCCTAATAGGCTGGATTCATCTAAATGCATGACAAAAATAATTAGCACATAGTTTCTAACCGATTATTTTCCCCTGACTAACAATGATGTGTGTAGGATGATTTGTTTAATGCTCATATAAGGTAGAGATGTACAAAGTTGGAATCAAATGCCTATATATTGGATATAGTTTTTCAGATTCAGGCACAGTGTCTGTACTGTCGTTGATACTTCTTATTCTTGATAGCCTGAGCAAAATTTATTTATTTCTGTGATGATTTTTTTTCCCCCTGAATGGCACATCTGACTTTATTATTTCTTTCTTAATTCTTTGTAGGTTGCAGATTTTTGGAAGAAAGCTCATTTACTGGGACAGCTTCACCATCCTAATATTGTAGCACTTTATAGTGTAGTCACAGATGGACCTCTAACAAATTTGGCAACAGTGGAATACATGGTGAACGGCTCCCTTAAGCAAGTTCTATGAAGAAAAGACAGGTTCAGTAACGGTTTATAATTTCTTGCATCATGCATGATTATTTATTAATAAAGCACTTCTTTCTTACATATTTTATGTGCTTCTCAATAACAAATGTAGAGTTTAATGTTGACTAAGCAACAACAAATTCCATGTCAAAGGTTGCTTCTTGAATAGATATGTTTAACATGGACTTACTATCTGCCCTTTTATGCCTTTGAATTAGTATCCTGGATCAGTGGATTCCTTTAACAGATAAGTGAGAGGAAGGTGACCTACCTATTACTGAGACTTCAATAACCCACTAGGCAAAAAGCTTGGGTTTGGTGCCCTTATGTGATTAGGATTATTGATTAATAGAAAGGATTTTAGGACTTAGTTTATGCAACTTCTGCACAATACTCCTGATGTTATATGACATTAGCAATTTATAATCATTCCATGCTGATTTTATTGTAGGAAGATATTCTAATGTTACTGATAGAATCTTATATTTCAAAACTTAGATTACTTTCTCAAATATCCTTTTTCCTAGACCTAATATATATGCTACTCTCTTCTTTTATACTTTCTCTTTCTGCACTTCAACATTGCTGAAAGCCTCTACATTCTTGGTAGGGTTATTGGAATTCTTGAACACCTGCCGTTGAAGTTGACTTCCTCTTGTTAGTTCACTCTCTCCTGGCCAAAAAAAATTTTCATTTTTGATTTACCTCTGCTAATTGCTTTATACTACATTTAAAAAGATAGTTCTGGTCCTGTATGTTTCATATTATGAATTGTTTTGATAAAATTGTACAACCAATGGCTTATGCAGAGTGATGTTATATCATTAAATGGTGTTTATCTCAAAAGTGTCAAAGGCAAAGGGAAGGTCATTTAAAGGGAAGTTTTTTGCTGCTTAGATAAACTCGTAGTGAATACAAGTTCCAAATAGGTCACATAAAGGGAAATATCAAATGCATCATTTTTATTTCAGGACTTGGTGGGTTCTAAGTACTTCATCCAGTGGTAGTCAATAGTCCAACAGCCATCTATTTTTCCTGGATTATGACAACACAAGTCATCGGAACCGATGTTGTTAGGCTTCCTTAAATTTCTTCTCCATTATATTTGTATTGCATACATCATGGAATAGAAAGATTGTTACTGCTTGGTCATTGAAGTTCTTCATTTTGAAGTGCTCTGGCTCTTACATATCAATTGCACATGTTTGTTTCCTTACAAAACTCCTTCATCTTCAAATCATGTACTCATTTTCACATCCTGCTTTATCTTAAGTTCTTCTTTTTGGTTTTGACAGAACTATTGATCATAGAAAGAGGCTAATAATAGCAATGGACGCTGCCTTTGGTATGGAATATCTGCATGAGAAGAACATTGGTCATTTTGACTTGAAGTCTCATAACTTTTTGGTAAACATGAGGGATCCTCAACGACCAGTTTGCAAGGTATCAATAGGTAGCCCACTTAAAGTCATGGCACATCTTCAATGACTGTTCTTAGTTGATATAACAACACTTCTGAATTTTTGCCCTTTGTAGATTGGTGATCTAGGGTTATCAAAAATCAAAAAGAGGACACTTGTTTCTGGTGGAGTTCGAGGGACTATCCCATGGATGGCTCCAGAGCTCCTGAATGGTCAGGGCAACAATATGGTTACAGAAAAGGTAGGGTAATAGTTTCCACAAACAAATTTTTTCTTTCTCATACATTGCTCATGCATAATGCCTGTACCGAAATGTTTCTTTGAATGCCACTATTATAGGTCGATGTCTACTCATTTGGAATAGTAATGTGGGAACTCTTGACTGGGGAGGAACCTTATGCGAACTTGCGATCAGTGGAAATTATTGGTATGTGGCTTCAATTTGAAACTTCAATGACAACTAGATTCATGCATTACCAAATCTTAATCATCTCAAATCTTTCATTTTTGTCGGAGAATATTGAGTATGTAAGCAATATGAAAATATGAAATTGTAATCATTCAGTGATTCATTTAACCTATTATAATTGATTATTTATTTAATATCCGTTATAAGAAATATGAAAACAAGAACATAAAGAAACTTGAATATTCTTAAAATAAAGTATTATTAATTTATTTTGATATTCAATATTTTCTGACATGGTTTCGTATTTATTCCTTCCATGTTCAATTTCTTCAACAGTCTTTAATTATTTCTTCTTGTCGAATACATATATAATGATGTTAAACCAGCTTTCCTTTTAATTCGCAGGAGATAGTTGTAACTTCTATCCATCTTGGTCATTGTTTGCCTGTTTCACACTCGTTCTTGACCAACCATGCATCCTATGGATTCTCATGCCACAAGCTTCTTAGTTTGTGACCAAACACGAATGATGTAGAAAGTGACTTTAAGGTTTCATGCTCATTTAACATTTGCAATTGATTTGTTGAGGTAGGGTGATGCAAATTTTCTTGGCCAAATATCCATGGATCATTTTAATGGTTCTTGAGGCAAACTTTCCTTGGGTAAAATTTTGTGCCAACCTTTTTATTCTCTCCTTACTCATTGACACTCTGACAAATGTTTGGCACATGGACCTTGAAAATGATCCATGGCCATTAGGGCCTTTCACAAAACTTGGCTGTACCTGTTATGACGGAGTCGAATTTATAAATAGGATCGCATTAAGCATATTCAGATTTGCTTACATTTTTCTTTTCCAATAAATTTTCAGCTGGTATTATCAAAGGTAGTCTGCAGCCTGAGATTCCAAGTTGGTGTGATCCTGCGCGGAGATCATTGATGGAGAGGTGCTGGTCATTGGACCCATACTCAAAGCCATCATTCGCAGAGATTGCCAAGGGGCTTCGCACCATGTCTGCAGCCATGAACATCAGATGACAATTCCCAGCTTCAATCTCAGGTCAAACTAGAACCTGTTATGTGTAAGTTCCTTCAGGGAAAACCATATAAAGATGACATGCCATGACGTATTTTTTGTTCCGTCCAATGCCAGTGTCTGATACGAACCCCCAGTCCAAACATAGTGCTTCTAGGACTGCCGGAAAAGACCCTCTTTTTGGTTTTATCTGAGCGGACAGTGGGAAAGGCAGAGTCTGTAGCATGGACTGATTACTATAGAAAGCATGTATGAATTCATATCTGGAATCAATGTCGAAGGAAATCATATAGGCATTTAATGAGAGCTTGCAACTCCCTTGGTGAGGACCAGAAACTGGTCTCTCGGCCTTATCGTTGTGTCATGCTAATGACAGTCCACATTTAAATTTTAATCTTGTTAGATCCGAGGTAGTGCAAATCTGGCTCAAACTTTACATTGCTGATTGCTGTATATATTTTTTGTATTTAGGCTAAATGTCACTGTTCCAGAGGGAATTTTTTTTTTGGGGGGGGGGGGGTTGCTGTTCAACACCCTAATCCCTCTCGGGCTTGGGGGAGCTGAAGCCCCAGTCAATCAGGGAAAGCAGTTGTGGGGAAGGGGATTTTTACTTTGCTAAGAAAAACAACATAAACATGCCTCCTCTCCTCTGCTAAAAGAAAAAAAATAATAATAGAAGTTAAAAATTTTTTTCGATCACATTGTTAAAGCTGTCTTTGCCTGGTTCACTGGACTGGAGATTGCACCATTTTTTTTTTTTTTTTTTTTTTTTTTGTCTTTTGGTTTTTTGAAATTGGTATCATGCTGCTGTCATTTTGAGACTTGACTCAGTGAGTCAGCGGCCTAGACTCAGAAAACTCACTCGGCTGCTCATAGGCTGTCTTATACTAATTGGCGGGCCCCAGGGCATTGCCTAGTTCATCCCACACGACCCCCACGCGCATTCGAAGAGCGTAACTCAGACAATTCCATTCAACTCCTTTCTCTTTCCCATTAGAAGCACGTCCTCTGTGATCTCATGCCAAAAAGACTCGAGGGAGAAAATAATAATATTTCTACCTTGAGAAAAATAAAATAATATTTCCACCCATCAATATTTTTTTTAAATGATATTCAAATTACTTTAGAAATAAAAAATAATACAAATATTAGTATTTTTTATCAGAACCAAATTTAGATCAAATATTTTATAAAAAAATTATAATTTATTAGATAAATTAAACCCATTATTAACAAAAAATATATAATATTTTTAATAAGAAATCAAAATAATATACGTGATTTTCCCAAGTAGTTAAAATATAATCATTTGAACTGAAAAATAAGCAAATTTTATGAGGATGGGTGGATAGCACAACACATGCTCAACTTTAATCATAGGCAAATTATCTAAAGGATGAACATATATTTTTTTTCTTATCACCAACTTTACTTTTGATAATAGAAAGTGGATTTTGAATTTTTATATCTTTGCGAAGTAAAGGCATCCTCTTGACAAATCCCAACTCAAAAATTACACCCTTTTCAATTTTTTCAATTGTGATTTCTTTTCCATTTTTGTTTTGATAAAGAAATATTTGATAGAAAAAAAAATACCAAACTCTTTTCGGTTTGAGTGATCGGACACTCTACTCATTTAATCAGA
Organism: Dillenia turbinata; assembly: GCA_037126225.1. NCBI lineage: Eukaryota > Viridiplantae > Streptophyta > Magnoliopsida > Dilleniales > Dilleniaceae > Dillenia > Dillenia turbinata. The sequence continues at coordinate 26,988,108 of JBAMMX010000003.1, read as the reverse complement.
AATCTCGAATTCAAGTCTTGGGCTGAGAATAGAGAAAAAAAATTTGAAAGAACCAACTCCTCAATGGACTTTACAGTACTCGGACCGAATTAATCAAATAAAATCTAAATATATGTCGGTGAAAATAAAAAGAAAACCCAAAAAAATGGATAATTATATGATATTAATACCCTATTATATTTCAAACAATTTGTATTGGGCCTTTTGTGTTAATTTCTCAATTTTACCTTTCTTAAATTTCTAATATAACAAAATTTTCTTTTATCAGTAGTTCAATAAAATATGGAGCATATCAATTTTTTCATGATATTTTATTATTCGATGAAAATAACAAAAATTAGTAAATATAAAAAAATAATACTCAATTCCACATTTCAAAGCGCGTTGAAAACTCACTTTTTAAATTAGATCATTGAGTATATTATTTATATTGACGTGTTTGATAATTCAATTAAATAGTGAATATGTTAATTTTTCCCCTTTTTATTGTTTAATAAAATTAATAAATGTAAAAAAAATAATAAAAAGAAGTCAAACCCAACTCTACGCTCTTCGGAGCGCGTTGGGAACTCCCCCACTTTGATTGTATTCCTTGAATATATTATTCATGTGACACAGACACGCGCCGACTCACATGTTTGAATTTCAAAATCGTTCAATATAAATGAAATATAGAAAATTTTAAATTTACCATTTTCGAGACCCTTAGACATCCACGTCAGCATTACGGGGCTTAAATTCTAAGCCCTAATCTCTTTATTCTCTCTCTCTCTCTCCCTCTCCCTCTCCCCAGTTCAATTTGACAAATCTCTCTCTCTCTATCAAGTGAAGGGATTTGAGTCTACAGGATGGACTCTTTTTGGGGTTTTTAAATCGAAGGTTTTTCGAACGAAAACACCCCCAAGAAACTAAAGTCAAATCGATTTCTCATCTGGTAAAATTTTCTGTTTCTGTTCTCAAAGTCTTAAATTAGGTTGTGCGTTTGTTCGATTATCTTTGGATCTGTTTAATTCCTATCCTTTCTGGGTTTTAATCGATTCTTTTGCGTGTGTTTAGGATTTGGGTTTTATGGTATAATTCTGAAAGGGGAATTTTCTGATCTTGAGTTGGAATTGGGGTTTTTGAGCTGTTTCGTGTCTAGGGTATGTCTATGCTCAAAATTTATAAAGCTGGGTCTTGATTTTTGATGGGGTTTGTTGATGAACTTGAACGATGATTCTTCGATAGTTAGCTGATATTTGGATTGTAAACAAAATTTATGTTGTGGGGTTGAATTCCTTTTTCTTTCCTTTTGGTTTAGAATTAGAACACATGTATATATTGGAAGTGGTATTGTTGTTCTTGAATTTACATTGTTTCATGCTTTTCTGAAAAAAAAGGCCAAAGTAAACTTAGTGAGAAGGTCATTTATTGTAATTGCTTGCAGTAGAACTGTGGAAATTTGAAGTTTTTGAGGATATATATGATATATGTTGATCTAGTTTTCGTTTTCTGTTTAAGGTGTTGCTGGATTCATTGAATCTGTGAACTTTTTTGCCTTTCTTGTTGATTGATTTTCAATTTGACTGTCATTCGGAACTGATTTTATGTTGTCTTGCGTTGGTCATCTTGATTCTTTGTTATCATTGCTGTATTCTTTTTATTGAGGTTAGAGTTTAGAAGTGTAGTAGGATATTAAATGCCAAAAAAAAACACCTTTTTTCATTGCATATTCTTGTCCTTGCCATAGAAAAGAAGAAGTTCCCTTAGTATAAAGAAGTCTGACATTTTAATGTTCTGGGACTCCCTTTTGTAGAATCGTCTGCTGAAGATGAATCCCGGTTCAAAATGAAGTTCAAATAGCATGAAGTCCTTTTGGTTGAACTGTCAAAAGCTTCTACCTCAATTTTAATCAAAAAGATGTTCGCCTATTCTTTTGAGTGCTATTTTTCCCTGTCTATTTAGTACTAAATTGCCGATGAGATGCAAAACCCAGTGTTTGAACATCCTCCACTTTTACCTTCCTTCTTTTCTTTTGATGATGGATTGAGTGAACCAAGTCATTACCATCAGATGGATTAATGTAGGAGGTTTGTGTCAGTTGTACTTCCTTTGTACTGCTTGGGAAACTTCGATTAGATGTTTTCAAGTGTGGAGCAAATGAGTTTGTACTATTCTATTCTTGGTCCTACAAAATCAATCCAGTCTGTAAACCACACATCATTATGATATTCGTGAGCTTTAAGCATTATGTTGTAAAAAAAATACTTATTCTGTCTTGTTTTTTCTTATTGTAGTCTGAAGCTTACAATATTCTCTTGCTGCCTTGCGGAGGCACCAGAGTTGTTGTTGTCTGTAGTGATTTTATTTTTGACCTTAAACATGCCAAAGGAGAGAAGAGACCGTTCCATATCATCTGATAGGTCCAGGGCATCTCCTTTTACCTGCAGCTCCAGTCGCGCAAGGCGGTCTCCAAAAAAATCTTTAGACACTGAGGAAGATATTAAAGAATGGGAAGAAGCCAGATGTCCTGTTTGTATGGAACATCCCCACAATGCGATTCTCCTTCTTTGTTCTTCCCATGAGAAGGGTTGCCGCCCCTACATGTGTGATACTAGCTATCGTCATTCAAACTGTTTTGATCAGTTTAGAAAGTCATTTTCAGATAACTCTTCACCGGCAGCAACACAAGATGAAGCCAGTGCAATCTCAAATGATTACTCATCAAACGCTGTAACTTCAGAACCTGTGGATTGGGACTTGAGAGGAAGAAGTGAAGAACCAATTGGTAGTCAGAATACACCTTGTGAAAACCAGGTGCAGCCAAAGTTGGTCTGTCCTCTTTGTCGGGGACAAATCACGGCGTGGGTTGTGGTAGAACGCGCTCGCTGTTTTATGAATGCCAAATCCAGAAGCTGTTCCTGTGAGACATGTGAATTCAATGGCACTTACACAGATCTTAGGAAGCATGCACGCCTTGAGCACCCCCTCGTGCGACCATCAGAAGCTGATCCTGAGCGGCAGCGTAATTGGAGGAGGTTGGAGAGGCAAAGGGATCTTGCAGATGTGCTCAGTACAATCCAATCATCATTTGGAGATGTAAGAGATGAGGATGGCCCTTTGCCCATGGATGATGGTGGCTTGTTGACTGTATTTTTTCTCATTAGAGTTTTCCGTCCTGCGGGAAGCTCAAGAAGCAGTAGCTGGTCTAGCACATCAAGAGCCAGAGCGCAAATAGGAGTTAGAAGAAGATCAGCGAGGTTGTTGGGGGAGAGCTACGAAGGGGAAAGTGGGTCTGCCCCAAGAGAGGAGGAAAATGAATCCTCAGATAGTGGTTCAGACCCTCGGAGACGGCGGCGTCTAAGACAATGAGTGGCACCAGATGAGCAGCAGTGGCAGCCGATGCTTGTTTCAAATCGCTTTTTGTTCTCTGAAGTTCATATTGTAAGTACCTAATGCTTTTTTGCTTGTCTTCCGTGTGCTGCTAATTGGATTTGAATACTGCCTATTTGGGCCCATACACCGGATTTGGTGCGCATGCTATAGGGTAGTGGCTGTGATTCCATTATCATGAAAAGGGGGGGTGATTTGGACCAGAATATGCTTAATGAAAACCATCTTCGTTTTTTCAGGTGGAGAAAGAATGAAGCAATTCAAATTCTCTTGCTTGTATTGTGGGGGATCTTCATTGCAGACTGTTGAAACAGTTCAGTTGCAGTTGCTGAAATTTGTGACAAAGATGCAAAAACAAACACAGTTTTATATTGGGCAATGCTTATTTTGCCTCAAACATGTCTTCATTCTGTGGGTTTTCTTTATATATGCTTCTTTTATACATCATTGCTATGACAGAAGTTTGAATTAGCCAAAATTTAGCTTTACCTGCCTCAAATTGAATTATAAGTAAACCCGGAGCAGGAACTAAAGATTCACCAGGTTTTGACGCCTGCATTGTGCAAGCGACCGTCTATGAAATGGTCCTATTTATATTGATATTTTGATTTTCCTCTATGCGCCTTGAAATGTTCCCTGTCGCATCAAATTGCAAACGGGGAAGAATTTCATATGATTGACCCATATTTGTTTTATGGAATATGCATTTGCATGATGAAGAGCATGGGAAAAAGTTGAGTTGTGAGCGGGGTTTTTAATTAAATAATTATTATCATAAAAATTTTAATTTTTAGAGGGTAATTTTTTAATTTAAAAATTTTATTTAAAATTTTATATCATGATACTATTACTTTTTAATTTTTTAATCTAATATCTATGAATGTAACACTCATAATTCATAAAGAATAGTGAGTTGGAAATTGTTGATGGGATCTATCTTTCTGAACGGGTTATGTCGCTTTGAATTGTTGATGGGATCTATCTCTCCGAACGGGTCATTTCGTCTCGAATTGCCAACAGGTTCTATCTCTTCGAACGATGTTGTCCATTACTTTAGGGAAGAAATCTCCCCATATATTTAATTTTCTAAACGATAAAAATGACGAATTTTTTAAATAATTTGATTATCGAAATCTCGAAATCTCCGAACCTCCGTATAAGAAAATTAAGATTGTAACATTCCAAGTTTATACGGCTCCAGTAGAACATCCTATAAAGGCCTTCGATACACAGCAGTCCGAGTAAGTTTCATTGACTCAACATTCGACATACAAATCACAAGAAAATCTATTCTATTCCTCTTTTTGTCAGTTTCATTTCTTTTAAAAATCTCTCTTTCTGATTTGAGTGTCGAAACACCTTCATGCGGTCTTTTACAGGTTTCAAACCTTCTCACCAAATATCTATTCGAGTCACAATGAGTCAAATCTGTAGAGTTAACCCCACCTCTAACAGATTGGCGCCGTTTGTGGGAAACAAACTAGATCAGCTTTATCAAACTTCTTGGATCATTAAGTAGTCATGCCTCCCAAGAGGAGAACTAAAACCACATTAAAGGCGGCATCCGTCGAGAATGGCCATACCGTCACCCCAACTAACACAACCCTCCCCGTGGTACCTGCTCATCCCACCGACAATCATGTCATTCATTCTCAGCCTCCCCGTTCGAAATAGGTTTCGCAACCTGCACCCCAAGAACGCCCAGCCGTGCCTCCTGCACCAGTATCCTCGGAGCAGGTCAACAACCTTAAATGGACAGGTTGGAATCCAGATTCCAGGACATAAGCAAACAACTAGAAGAACTTAGCCGCATCACTAGGTCGGAGGGCCAGTCTTCTTCAAGAGGGTTTGGACATGTACGCTCTCAGCAACAAATGCCACTCTTAGCTACGAGCGCTCGACGACCTCTCGCCACGATCATGAAAACTTGAAGAGGCAAGTCGAACAGCTTGTCGCTGATGAACTCAAACAAGCCAATACTCGGGAAAATCAGACCCCCTTTTATCCCACCAGTGTTTCACCATTTAATTTGAAAATCTCTTCATAACCGATATCTCAGGATGTACTTTTGCCTCCCATGGAGAGATACGATGGCACGACCAACCCTCGTGATCATACGATACACTTCATGACGGTGATAATCTCAAGAGACATGACAGATGCTGTCATGTGTAAACACTTTCCTACCACTCTCAAAGGGAATGCACTGATGTGATTCAATTCACTTCCACTACTTAGCATCAATACCTTTTCTCAACTCCAACAGTAGCTCGAGTCTCACTTCGTAATCAATTGAGGGGTCAAGAGAAACTCTACCTCTTTGTTATCATTACGCCAAAGGGATGACAAACCCTTGAGAGATTTCTTAGAGAAGTTTAAAATCGAGATGATGAAGGTCCCAATTTTGGACAACTCCATTGCGCTAGCCACACTGCTCACTGGATTGTGACCTTTAGGTATGAAGACTTCAATCACGAAGAACCCTCCTACCATTCAAGAATTTTACTCTTTTACCGATAAACACATCGCAACCGAAGACGCCGAGACATTCGATCGACGAAGGAATCGACCACCCTGGTGAGAGCGTAGCAGATCACCCTAGCCGCTTTTGCCTAAGAAGAATAGATCAGGTCCTCCTCATACATGAAGATTTAACACTTATATTCCCCTGAATGAGACTCCCATACAAGTTTTGCTCCAGATCAGGGACCACAATACTATTGATGGGATCCTATTTAAAAGGCTTAATTTGAGAAGTGTCCAACATAAGGCCCGTAATCCAAAAGAGGTCAGTACGCTTAGACACGAGTGGGTCTATGTCCCTCCGATCTATCGATGGAATCTATCGCCCCGAATGGACCTATATCACCCCGATCTATTGACGGGATCTATCGACGGGATTTATCTTCTTAAGTGGGCCTATGTTGCCTCAACCGCTCAATAAGATTACTGTTGATATTATTCAAACCAACTGTCTAGCTAAATCCTGATAATGTCTATTCAATTGCTCTATGAAAGTGTTCAGTGCTCCCGAATACTCGTTTCTCCCTCGACTAATGACTAGCAGTCAACCCCTTCGTTTCATACCAAAGCAAAGGTGATATTCTACTGAGTCTAATGACATTTGTTTCCTATCTTGACACGAAACATATCTTTCGGATAAACAAAGAAATCTACCTATATGTTCAACTTCCTAAACAATAAGGATGACAAATTTTTCAAATAATTTGATTATCAAAATCCAGGAATCTCCGGATTTTTTCATAAGGAAACTAGGATTGTAACACCTCGAGTTCACATAACTCTAGCGAAACAACCTATAAAAGCCTTCGATACACAGCAATCCGAGTAAGTTCCCTTCACTCAACACTAGGCACACAAGTCACAAGGAGATCTGCTCTCTTTCTCTCTTTATCTGTTTCATTCATTTTGAAAATCATTCTTTCTGACTTGAATGTTAGAACCTCCATTGCCGGAACATCCTCCGACGGTTTTTTACAGGTTTCAAGTCTTCTCACCAAGTATTCGTTTGAGTCATAAGGAGCCGGATTTGTGGAGTCAAGACCCACCTCCAATATGATAAAATCCTAACAAAGAGATCATAGCAACAATCAGGTGCCAAGCATTGGGAGTCAACAAGGTTGGAAATATGTTCTAATGACGGACGGACCAGTATACGACATCCTCAAACCGAATTTCACCATCTACTTATACATTGGAATACATCCCTCGAGTGCTTTGTTAGCCCTGTTCTTATCTGTGCCCAACACCAGGGTATAATCATCGCCCATTAGCATACTGGTCTGCACTTCTTGGAGTTTCCTCGCTGACATAACACTCCTAATGTCGCTAATGTTTTGAAGAGTATAGCCTCTTGTCATTCCTCTCAAAGAAAATCTCCTGCGTGCTGAGACGGTTTAATAGACAGAAAAGCAGATGCGAAAAAGAGGATATGCCAAATCCACTCCCAAGAGAAAGTTTATAAAGAACAGTAGAGACGGTTTGTAAAACGTGAAACGATACGTGTTGCAACAAAGGCTTTGTATCTCCCAATGACTGTTACTCATAACATCTTTCTTACAAAACAACGCCATGAGTCGAGAGTAAATGATGGGACGAATGCCCATAATTCATAAAAACTAGTGCGTTTGGAACTACCGATGAGATCTATCTCCCCAAACGGGTCATGTCGTCCCGAACTACTAATGGGACCTGTCTCCCAAAATAGGCCATGTCGCCTTAAACAACCGATAGGATCTATCTTCCTGAACGGATCATGTAGTCCTAAACTGCCGACGGGATCTATCTTCCTGAACGATATCACCCCATCATATTAAGGAAGAAATCTCCCTATATATTCAACTTCCTAAACGATAAGAATGGCAAATTTTTTAAAAAATTTGATTATCGAAATCCCAGAATCTCCAGACCTCTACATAAGAAAACAGGGTTATAACACCCCAAGTTCATATGGCTCTGATGGAACATCCTATAAAGGCATTCGATACACAGTAGCCCAGGTAAGTTCTCTTAACTTAACACTCGACATACAAGTCATAGGGAGATCCGCTCTCTTTCTCTCTTTGTTTGTTTCATTCTTTTTAAAAATCGTTCTTTCTAATTTAAATATCGGAGTCTTCCCCGCCGAAAAACCCTTCGGCAGTAGTTTGCAGGTTTCAAGCCTTCTCACCAAGTATCCATTTGAGTTACAAGGAGTCAGATTTATGGAGTCAACACCTACCTCCAACTAAATCATATAATTAATTATATATTGATATATTTTAGATACAAATGGATGACAAGATAGATGAGAATGTAAATCATAAAATTCAAACGGATTGGATAAAATGAAGAAATACATTTGGCATTCTTTACGATCACACAATACCATTACAGTTAAAAGGAAGATTTTATAAAATCGCAATAAGATTAGTATTATTGTATAGAACTAAGTGTTGAACCATTAAATAATAACGAAAGTATGAAATAACTGTAATCGAAATAAAGATGTTTAGATACATGTGTAATAAAACTAAAAAAAAAAAAATGTATTAAGTTAAGAGTTAATTCAATTATAAATAAGATGAGAAAATATCATTTAAAATAGTTTGAACATATACAATAAATATCGAAAAATGCATCAATTAGGAGGAGCGAAAATATAGAAAATTTAGCGAAATATTGGGGTAAATTGCTAAAAAAAAATAATTACAAATTATCTGTAAATATATAAGCATTGAGAGTTTAGTTTAGAAGATCTTTTAATAGAAATGAATGGTGTAAGAGAATCTGAATCAAATTAAATTAATATATTTTATATTGGTTTCAAACTAATAAGAGAACATTTTAGATATCTCGGATCCATTATCCAAAGTAACGACAACATAGATGGGGATGTAAATCATAGGATTTAAGCAGGTTGGATGAGATGAAAAAGAGCATCTGAAATTCTTTGCGATCGTATGATACTACTCTCTCTGAAAGGGAAGTTTTATGGAACGACAGTAAGACATGCATTACTATATAGCACCGAATGTTGGGCTATTAAATAAAAATAAGAATAGAAAATGGTTGTAGTTGAGATGAGGATGATAAAATGGATGTGTGGTAAAATTAGGAAAGATAGAATTAGAAATGAGGAGATACACAGTAAATTAGGAGTGAATTCAATTATGGATAAAATGCAAGAGTATCGCTTGAGATAGTTTGGTATGTGCAACGAAAACCAAAAAATATACCAATTAGGAAAATTGAGAGTTTAAATATAGGAGATTTAGTAAAACGACGAAATACACCATTAAAAACGTGGATGCAATGTATTCGCAAAAATATGACAGTTAAGGGGGTTAAATGAAGAGATGATTTCGGATAGAAACGAATGACGTTGGAAAATTAGAGAAAATTAGATCATCATTTTTTGTGTTTTTTATGAATTTGGATAGTGTATGTGAGCGGTTTTTTTTTTTAAATTTTTTTATATTTGTCTCTCAAATGATTCATCTTAAATTTTGGAACTAAGTTTCTATTTATTGTTATTGTTGTTGTATATTGGTATCAAACTGTCAACCTAATTTGAGATCATCTCTCAATTTGTTATTGTTATACATGTTAAGTATAATTTATATCATATTATCATATATATATTTCTTTGGTGGAAAGAATAATTCGCTTTGTTGGAAAAAAAAAATTCCACAAGTGATTAAAATTTATTTATTGGTATGTTTTTATTGGCTACAAGTTAAGCTATGTGTTATTATATTTACTAACAAATCAAAAAAAACTTAATTTTTTGGCCTATTGGCCTAATTTATTAACACCTAAGTCTAACTCCCATGTTTTGAATATTCCGATGGGATCACAGTCAATTTGATAATTTGAAAAAGTGGCGATAGCGATTGTGATATTTGGTGCAGATCGCCGATGGCTGGATCCCTCTCGTAGGGTCTGGCTTGAGCCGCTAGAAAGTGTGGTGTCCTCTGCACTGATGTGGCCATAGGGGTATTCTTTTTTTTTTTAATGGTTACGTAGACGTTTAAATTTAAAATATTTAAGAAATGTATTGTAATTACTAGATTATCTCTTTAGTGATAAGAATATTCTCATTTTGGTTAAAATTTGATTAAGGAAGGAGATGAGATTATAATCACTGGATTATTTTCTTGATAACAAGAATATTCTCATTTTGGTTAAAACTTGATGGGGGTGGACCTCCAAATCCAACCAGGTTTTGTTAGGGATGGTTCGTTGGTCCTTATGAGTCTTGGTCTAGGTGTCAATGAGATATAGTTCAACCGTCACCAACATCCTTCCTCTCAAAAGGATTTTAATTTCGGATTTTCTTATGTATCAAAAATAAATAAATAAATAAGTCTTGGTCAGGGTCCAGTTAGGCTGGGTCTTGAGTTCCGGTTTTGTAAGTTTTTTGTTGTTTCGGGTGGTACCCTATTCGGGCTCTGGGTTCTGGCTTGTATGTTTACTTCGATTTTGGAGTGTCCTCCTTGTTTGGGCTTTGTCCCTTTATCCGGGGCCTATAGATCCCATTATGCAACCACGAAAAAAAAAAAATTGAAGGTCTTAACACTAACTACAATTAGGAGAGTTGTCTATCACGCTTCCTGCAAAAATGTATTTGCAACAGAATAACACTAATTACTTTTTTTTTTAATACAAGATTTGAATTCCGAATCATAAAACTAAAAAAAAAAATTATGATCATTAGATTGTCCCCTTAGAGATATAACACTAATTGCTCATTGCGCAAAAAAATAATATTCTATTAATAGCTTATTGCAATACTTCTTTCTAATCCCTTTCATAATAAAAAAAATATAAAATTAGTAATATTGATAACAACTGAGAGTAAATTATTAAGAAAAAATGGGATGGAACTAGAATAAAAATGGAAAAATTATTTCTCTTTTTTTAAATAATATTTATAGAAGGAAGTGTCTAATATTGAATCACTTGCCTTTTTTTGTCATTTTCCTCAACTAATTAGAAATCGTTGCATTCCTAATAAAAAATATATATATTTATAGATATTTAAATTTAAAATTTGAAAAAGAGTTGATACGGTTGAACGATATTGCATTGACAATCTAAGACATGACATAAAATGAAAGGCATGGTGAAATATTAGTTTGTATGATTTAAATAAATACTAAGATATAACTCGTATGCTTAATCTTAATTATCTTCCACAATTATTGAATTAATAATTAGTAAGACAATTTAAAATTTATAATTGAATACGTGTATTTTTATAATTTTTATATGATAAAAAGAATAAAAAAAAAAAAAGTTATCTCCAATTCGATAAAATTTCTATTAATCAAGCTATTGAATGGAGTATAATCACGAATTTTGATATAGTGCCTTTGGCTCTCAACGGTGACAACGTTTGACCGAACATTGAATTTGTTTGAAAACAATCGATTTTAAATATTTTTAATTAAAAAATTTAGTATTGTTAAAAATAACCTTTAATCAGTTTAATGATTTAAATAACTGTCTAAAATTAATTATTTATTTCGACTCTAACGATGATTATGATTTAATATAAATTTTTTCTATTAAGAAATTCTTATCATAAATGTTAAAGTTAGGGGTTGTTCATTTTTGGATGTCAGGACAAGCATGGCAACATTTTTTGGACATGAAGTATAATAAAAATTTTATTTCTTTTTCAAATATTGCAGACTTTTATGTGAGGTGTATTATCATAATTTTTGTGTAAATTAATTAATATGAGCAATCAAAACTAAGTGACTCTTTGTTAAATAATAATAATAATAATTTTATTTTAATTGTCTAGTTTGAATAAAGTATATTATAAAATAGTCATGGGTTAACAATATCAGATAATTATTTTAATGTCATATAATTAATTTTTTTAAAAAAATAATTTTTCATTTTTCATTTCAATGAATGTGGCATGTAAAAGAAAAATTATGATAACACAATATTATAGTTCAAATTTTTAAAAGAATAATAATAGAGTTTTTTTTTAATAAATTCATCTTTTTTCCTATATATATATATATATATATATTTATTTATATGATACCAATTGCCTTTGATTTAAATTCCGAATACAAAGAAATGATTATTTTCATAAGAGAAAGCAAAACAATTATTGCTGTAAAATTTGTAATAACTCAGAATTGACATAACGACATCATCCTCGACAGCTTTTTCATAGTCCAATTTGGCCCTCCCCGTCTCCGCTGGCCCCTCTCTGCTCCCCTGTTCCTGTTCCTCCTTCCCGGAGATCCATCTGTCTTGATTCCAAAACTCTCTCTCTCTGAAGATGCTGTGAAGCAAAGATCCTTTCAAAATCTTTTGGGGGTTTCTGATCATTCCTTGGAGGGGTTTGTGGATTAAAGGGTTGAGGGAAATGAGAACCGAAGAAGAGGCTTCAAACTCAAGAATGAACTACGAGACACAAGTGCTGTTGAACGTTTACGACATAACCCCACTTAACAATTATCTGTCTTGGTTCGGTTGTGGGATTTTTCACTCCGGCATTGAAGGTTCCTTTTTCTTAACATCGTTATTCTTTTTTCGTTCGATTTCGTAGCTAGGTATTAATGATCTTTGAATTTTCTTTCTGGCTTTTCTTTGTTGTGTCACGTATTTGATTTGTTCTTTTGAATGAGAAGACTTGAAATTATTGGGCTTTTCTTTTGAGTATGCCATTCGGGATTCTGTGTATTCTGATTTTAGGGGGGTTAACATGGAGCTTACTTTAGATCCTTGAACAGAAAATGGAATAAAAGTTTATGGGTCTTGCTGGAAATTTGATTTTACTGTAGATTTTGTGCGATTTGGGCATTGTTATTTGTTCTTGCATAGTGTTTTGGATCCAGCCGAGGTTGTGGGATATTGGAATTTTCTGTGCGTTTTAGACTGGTTTAACTGTATAGGTTATAGTCTGAGGTTTGTGATAAGTTTTGGAATTGCGAACATTACGAATGGTCTTTTGGGGTTTAGGACGTTGATGTTTGTGTGTTGCCGGAGATACTTTTGTCAATAAATTTTGATTCCAAACTCCGGATAGAAATGTCACTTACCATAATTGACTGAATGTGTAATGGGGATTTTGAAATTAAGTCGATAGCAAATGTGTCAATCGCTAAGTAATCATACTTTGAATCTCATTATTTCCTCATTAGGGTGGTAATTGTTAAGATCTTGGAAATATGTATGGCCAGCATAGATTGTAATTCTTTTGTTGATTTTTATTGCATATCTTGTAGGAATTTTTGCAGCTAAAAAATTGAGAGAAGTGATCTTTAGTCCTTCAGTGTACATGTGTAATATTTTAGTGGAAAATTTTTGCCTGGTTGACAAGACATGATTTTTATCTTCAAGATAACAAGATGAAAGAGTAGTCAAAATGTAGAGAGCTGCAAAGAGGAGGGGGAGTTTTATTCATTTGGCTGGCATCTCCATAATGGTACCATAAAGAACTTTGTCGAGCCTTAGGTTGTTCGAACTTGAAAAAGTTGACTTTAAAAAATAAGCTCGATCTTGACTATATGAATTGAGCTTAAACAAGCTTTATACCAGTCCAGTTTTAGTGGAGATCAATTAACTTTTTTAAAATATATGCAATTAATGAATGCAACAGCTTGGCTCAATATGTTAACAAGTTAAAGTTGATCTCAAGCTATCAGCTCATTTACCATTGCAAGTGGAACTAGAATTACTCTTTTTGTTTCATAGCTCTCTCTCTCTCTCTCTTCCTCTCTCCCCCGTATCTCCGAAGGTGCCTAATGTGGACAGTCGTTCTGTTCTTCAGGGTTTCATACTTTTATCTGAGGCTTCCCTCAAGAAAGAAACGTGGGATGGAGGTGGTAGAGAGAATACTGAACCTACCTCTTCCACTAATAATCCTTCAGTCTCTAGTCCAGTGTTCTAGCACTGTGATCTTTTCTTAAAAATGGTTTTAGGTGTTTATGTGTTTCCTGTATTTGATGTCCCAATATGTGCTTATTTGTGTGTATATTACTTGCCATCCACATTATACCTTTTAATCTTTAAAATAAAAATGAACACTGGATAGCTGATCAATTGAAACTGGTGAGAAACCAAGATATTTTCTGATTGTCATAGTTGATGTCAACTGTAGCTTTAAAGGCTAAAGCTAGAGGTTCAATGTGCTATAGATTACTCATAAACTTGATAAGATTCTTTTTGAGTGTCAAATCTTTCTTTCTGTCTATTGCATTGACATGGCCATCTTTGGCTTATGTTATCAGTTCACAGTTTGGAATATGGATTTGGAGCTCATGACTTCCCAGCAAGTGGTGTATTTGAAGTTGAACCAAAAACCTGCCCAGGCTTTGTTTACAGATGTTCAATCTTATTGGGTTGCATAAATATTCCTCCTTCAGAATTCAGGATGTTTATTGAGAATATGGCATCAGAATATCATGGGAATACCTATCACCTCCTCTACAAGAATTGCAATCATTTTGCAGATGATGTTAGCCAAAGATTGATTGGAAAAGGGATACCAGGTTGGGTAAACCGATTGGCCTGGCTAGGTATGCTTCATTTTGTTGATTAGTCAGTGCACTTAATTTCTTGTCTTTGTGATTATTAGCCTTCCATGTTTGGTTCTCTTCTGTCAACTTCTTTATATGACCTTCATTGGATGACCACCAAAATGACCTTAGACCTCAGGTAGGTGGGATGCATGACAGGTTTTAGTGTTTTGAGGGTTTTTGTAGACCGTCCAATTGTTTTGAAATGGGTCTCTCAGTACATATTTTGGCATATAAAATATATCATGATCATTTTAAACACTACTGCCTCCACCGAGTCTGGTGTGGTTTTTGTTGATGAGTGCTATACAAAAATAATTAAATTGTTCACATATTCTAACAAGTAGTATTTCATTTCTCCAACTTGTTTAATGAGATAACTACAGCATATCTTTACCTTAAGACTAGTATTAACTCTAACAATGCCTTATTTCCATCTCGTTTCCTTTTGAACAAGGGTGTAAATGTGATTCATTGCTTTTTGACCCCCTCGTTTACTGTTGAGTATGAAATTCCATGAAACTTTACAAATTTCTGAGTCTTTGTTTCTGTCGGGAATTAGGTGCTTTGTGTAGTTGTCTGCTTCCTGAAAGCCTTAAAGAGATTACGGTTAAACAGTCACCTGAGTACCATGCATTTTCAGGTCAGCAATCTGTCTCTCAGTCTCAACATTGTGTTTCTTCTTTGCTTGGCTCCCACTCCCCCAATCAACTTGACGGTTGATCTACCATAAAAATTCTGCACTTTGTGCCTTCTTTATGACCAATCCTTTGTTGGTGCATAGGTGAAGATGGCTCAGAATCTGTTTCAACCAACACTCCTTGTGATCCAACAGAGAGTGATGATGCAGATCAAGATAATAGACAGCTCCTATCTCCATCCCCTGGAAGTGGAGAAGTCAGTTTTGTAAAAGAAATCTCTAGGTGAAACTAAGCTTCGCAACTAGAATGTGACCAAAACCTCTTTTGAAGTGTTCACATTGTTTGTTGTTCATTATTGGTGGGGAAGAATCCCCGCCAACCATTTTTCCAGAGGTGAAACGTCTTTTGTGGCTTCACTTTCCAATTAGTTTCCTGCTGTTGTGATTATCATGTGTTTGATTTGAAGAATTTGATGTAGAAATTTATGGGTTGTAAACTATGATTTGTACAAAATCATTAGAATGGCCATCTTGATCGGCACATCTTGAAATCCATTCTAAGGTTGCTCCAAGTATCTTGGTACCCTTGAATCAGAAATTGTGGCTCTTGCTAGGTAAGAGGGGCAGGTTTCACAGACAGCCCGTGCCTGCTGCGTGGTAAAAAATGTGGATTCCACTGACTTCAATTTTGCACACCAACTTAATCATGCAAGTTGTTATATCAATTGATGTATAGCGTGATGATAGTATGGCCTGGTCAAGAGCGTCGGCGGTATCAATCATATCTGTCACTTGAGGTGTTGAGCGGACCAACTAAATAGGATAATTATTTTATTCAATAATTTTATTAAAGTTAGTTAAATTTGATTCGATGTAAATTAAATTTTTAAGAATTAAATTTGATTAAAATCAAATTAAATTTTTATAAAACAACAGTTTAAGTCGGATTGATCTTATAAAAAATAAATCGTTTATTTTTATCACATATAATATTCAAATCTGACATACCATTATTAACCAACAAACCAACCAGTTTGTAATATCATGTGCTTTACGCAACCCTTTTTCTAGATTTAAAACCAAGGATTATTGGCGAGGCAACATGTCCCAACCCCTGTTCATTTCGGTTGCATGACTAGGATCGTGCCATGTAAGGCAGTATTTCAACCTATTGAAAGATGGGAAGAGTGGAGGCCTCAGATAGGAAATGATTTGGTTGGAGTTATAAGGTTCACTCTTTCCCATATTCATATTCATCCACAACATAAAGCAAACAAAGTCAACTTGTATATATTCCACTGCGGCATGCAACATAAGCATCACCAAGGACACGAGCCCCCCTGAAGAGGCCAATACTCTCTGGAAAGTCTTACAACACCTGGTCCAAAGCCAGTGCCAGCAAGACTGGAAAGAGTACATCGTACAGATACATGACCACCGCAGGGGAACGAATAGATTACTCTAAAATGCATGATGATCTTAGGACTTGAATCTGTAACAAATTCACAAATTTATTTCTTAAAGATTAAATTATCTGCTCTTCCAGCTCTTCTTCGTTAAATCCAATAGTGCATGGTGTACCTATTATGAAGAACGACCGGCAAGTCCAAGTTTTGAAGTTAGCCAAGAGCCGAGCTCTTCCATCTCTTCAGGACCCGTATAGTGACCAAGCCTACACATTCAAAACAAATCATTGAAAGACATAAACCCAGGCCTTCACATCAGCTGCACCAACAATTACAAGGAAGCTGCTGCTGCAGTGTAAAATGCTTACCCATCATAAGATTTGAACGTAAGATCTTGAAATCCATTAGAACCCAGAGAGGTGGAGGATTTCTCGCCCCAGCTATATTGGACTACGGCATCATCTGCAATGGGCAGCAAATCGCCTAGGTCAAAACTTCAAGCTACATCGTTGAAAGAAGTCATATTCGAAAAATTTAAGCTCCATTTAAATTTAATCGCCATATAAGTGACATTACTTCAAAAGTGGACCAAAAATATGATGAAGATCCTGGAACTAAGCATATAAGAAATGGGAACAAACACCTTTTCCATGACAAAGTAATATGGGTAATGATGAAGTGCGCCCAGCAGCATCACTCACCCCTGCAATCATGCTCCTCAAGCCCCTGCCAAAAGTGAGACAAGTAACTTCAACTCATAAGAAGCTCAATAAACTGGAAACAGAGATGAAAGAACCTCGGCAAGGACTAAAAGGAGAGAGCAGCCAAACTTGGAACATGGAAGCCAGCCACTTAGTCCAACAACTGCACTTAATTTGACAGGATATGGGTTGCCATTTCCATATTTTCCTAGGACAAAGCAAGTAGCAGAATATAATGCTGTTGCTGCACCCATACTGAAACCTCCAATGCCAAGTTTCACTGCCAAAGTCAAAATGATACTCAAAATGTTACCAAAATTTACAGATAAATGATTGGTTGTGGATCATTATACTCAAGATAACCAATAGAAGACTCTAAGAATGGGATAATAAGGTTTTACCAAAACATGAAGATGCTAGCTAATGTTGAAGTTAATTTAATTCTAAAGTTAACACCCAAGCATTGTTAACCAGATCTCAGATGATGGTGCTCGTGCTGGCTTAACAGTACCAAGATATTTAGTCACAGGAATCAATCAATGTGACAAATGCAGTATCTGATGACATGGGTTTTGGGGTAGGACAAACAATAGTCTGACAAATAATTAGTTTTTCACATGCAAAAATTTGAATAAAGGCCAACATGAAGACAGGAAACCAGGACTGTTCAGATGGGTGGGAAAGCAATTTCTCAACAAAAACAATTAATGAGTTTGCATGCAAGGAATAAAATAGAAACATAAATGTCCCATGGAATACAGATTGCTATGCTGAAAATGTATCACCCATATAATTTGGCACATAAAAACTTGAAATTGATAAAAGTTTTCATGAAATACAGATAGAACATGTTAGTAACAGTAGCATACGGATGCCATAGAATCTACATTGCAAATAATTCCAATAATTCATTCCATTGTCACTTAATAGGGGCAACTTTGGAGCTCTTTTCCTTGCCATTCCTTGACAAAGGAGTAATAAACAAGGAAAGAGAATTAAAAATGATTAGACAATGATACAAGTATCAATAAGTAGAAAATTAAAAATACCAAATCTGATTTGGAATAGTTTCATTGGTTGAACAACTGTACCAGCCACTACCATCTTCTCCTCAACGTAAAATGAAACTATATCACATCCTCAATATTTTCCATCTTCGACTTTTTTGATACATGCAATATTAATCAAGAAAATTCAGGAAAGAACGACTATTTGCTCCCTTTGGGCCAAATATACTGCTGCTGATTGCCATGCAACATGGAAAAGAGTGAGGACTCAACAGCCTAAGCATCACAATGTCCATGAAAATGCAGTATGAAACCTACCATCAGCAGGCTCAGCTGACAGCAGATTTGCAACATGAGCTGCAGAAGCATCCATGCCCTCAACATCATCATCACCATCTTCTGACAATTGATCAACATCAAACCCTGCAGCTCAGATACATCATCATCAGTATCCAGCTCAGATTTTCCTCCAGCGGTTAGAAATTGGTATGTTTTTCCTCTTTTTTCTTCAAGATATTCGAGTATCTAAATTAGGTGTGCCTCTTGCTATACCAGTTTTTTCTTTTATAGGGGCTAGGTTAAAATGGGGCTAGAAGTTTAAAATCGATACTTAATGTTGCATAGATAATAAATTATTTTTGACTGTATGTGCTGGTATCAAAAAGTGCAAATACAATCTGCACCAAAAATTCATTACAAGATTTTTTGACCTCCAAAAAAAAAAAAAAAAAAAAAGAACTGTACATTAGTTTGTTAGAACTCACAGGCAGTGGAAGGAAATCCACCAAAAATAGTTATTGGTCGAGTAGGAGCAGTCGGGCATATCCATTTGATCTGCATTCAGCTAAAACATAAAAAAGGCCATACTAGAAAACCCATTTGAAAATCTTTACAAAAAAGTGGTGTGAGTCGATGCCTGGAGATTATTAAAAGCTTAAAGTAATTTAATATTGGTTAGCCTTACATTAGGAAGAGGTAGTGTTTCCAAGAGCTGGGACCAGCTGCCAAACAAAAGAACACCACAGATAAAAACTTTAAAAACAAATGTTAATCCTGAGGAGTATGAATTTTGAATTTGCATTGAATATGTCATTAGCAATTAAAATGGCACCTCCATCAAATTTAAAATTAGAAGCAAAATGTGAAGGCATCACTATGAATAAATCAATCACTTTCTTTAAAAAGAGATAGACTCTTCTAGAAAGCAAGGATAATGAGAAGTTTTGAATCAACTAGAAGGTCCATCCAAACATCCAAAGACAATTCAGTAGGGGTTGCCACCATCTAATGTCATAGTTTTAATTATAAAAAAAAAAAAAAGCCACCAGAATATCAATGCATTTTGGTGCTCCATAGATCTATCACCTCAAATTTAATACACGACCTTGCCTTTCCTGCCTACAAGCAGACCAAGGAGGTTTTAATTTGAACAGGATCCTAACTTTTATGCCAACCAGCTGCTCTCAAGCCTCAACCCACCAATATAACATTGCAACATAGACTTCTATTGATAGACAAACCAATGAGTATCTTCTTGCTTAAAAATTTGGTCCTTTATGAAAGAACACGAATTGATCAAAGTTCTGATAATGTAATGTCCTTGGAGAAATAATGCCAAATGGAAGACAACTAAAATATAATCCACAATTTCCAAATTGCCCTCTTTTCCCATAATGAAATCGTCCACTGCCATATATCATGCTTATTATATTTATGCATACAAGCCCAAAATTAGTAGCCACAAAGGAAATAAAAGAGAACATATATCTACCCACACTCCAAATGCATGTTAACCCTATATTGCACCTTGTACAAGAACCACACCAATGTACATACAAAAAACTTAATTAGCAATTACAATATCCAAAGTTTGCTTATCAGATAAATCCCCACCATAAGACAAATTAGACACTTTAATGATGAGAAATATACAAAACAAGGGAAAAGCATTGTCTTTACTGTATGATGTAAGGACAACCCAAATATGTGATTTTCTTTAGCAATAACTATGCATAATAGACTTTTTAATAGAAAAATCAAAATCAAACAGCACGTGATCCCACATTCTTACACTTTTTCTTTCAACGACTGAAGGGGCTGGCTAATGGAAGCCGTCACCTTAAAAGTAAAGAGAAAAACCAAAAGTGGTGTTCTAGGTTTGAGCCTGGATGCAAGAATAATACCTTGCACCGTTATCACCAAGGCCATGCAGCCAAACAATAGTTGCCTGGTGTCTACCTTTGGGCCGAACAACATAAGTCTTCCCATACTGGAATGCCATTTTAGCTGTCCTGGCACCTGATAGAGGTTGAAGTTCAAGAAATACAAGACTTAAAATGCAAGAACAAAAGGGTGCAACATATTTACAATAATTCTAGAAGATACTATGATCCAAGATACTAACAATCAGAATTCTCTTGCAGTATCACCCAATGCATGGTAGATCTAAATATCCTTTTTGAAGATAAATGAAGGGATTTCATGTTGCACGGTATTTCATAAAAATTCTCTCATTCCCAATTAACCAAAAGATGGCAAGAGTTTCAAAAATATCTGTATTATTTATACAATTTCAAAGCTCTCATATCATTCTACTCTTGGTCAATGCAACAAAGGATGTTCATAACCTGGTGTACCTTTGGCATTGTGGAGGGGAAAGTGTATTAATTGGGTGACCACTTAAAATATATATATATATTTATAGAGAGAGAGAGAGAGAGAGAGAGATCTTCATTCAAGTAGAGGTCTTACAACAAGAATCCTTTCATGCCACAAAGCCATCTTCAGAGAAGCTCCATCTTTCCAAATAAGCTTTGTGGCAGTTAACTTCAATTAATATCCTCTCACCCTTTCAAGACTATAAACGGATCTAACATCAAAGATCTTGTCCCCGATGCCTTAGAAATCAATTTTTTGGGCCTACCAACCAACTTAATAGGTACGTCTCTCTATTTGCAATTAGTTAATAGAAGTAACATAAACTCATTGAAACCTCCATATCTCAACTTAAAAACAAGAAAACAGGAAACCATACTCAGTGACCCAAAATCACACCAATCATCATGCCAAATAATAACTGGAGCATCAGCCTTGACTTCAGCGAATTTCCTTTCCTCCAATTCCTTGTAAATTTGTCTTCTTCAAGACTCTAACATTTGCTTCTATTGCAAGTAGTGGTCAATCAAAACAAATCAAGGTAGTCTTGTCAAAGACCACTGACTACCACAAAATGACCCGCCATCATTAACAAAACTCAACAGCATTTCAAACATGATACCTGTAAATTTGTTAAACATATATCTCCATCAAAGCTTGCTTTTCTAGAAGTCCCACATAACCAAATGGATTCCAGACTAAACTCCCAAATCCCATCATAGCAATATTTACAGAACACTTTCCAGCCTCTTACATAGCAGAGACAAAATGTGGAAATGAGTCATGAAGTAGATAAGAAAGATTGTGGTGACAATAATTGTATTAGCCTATTCTGCTTAGATATGAAACTCGTCCTCTACCTATTTTTCTCAGATTTTCCACCGAAAGCTCCACAATATCCTTCAATGTAACCTCACAGAGGAGCTGGAAAACAAATAGGGAGAGCCTTAACCTTACAAACCAAGATATTGGCTAAATTCCCATCAACAGCTTCTACTCAACAGAGATGAGTCAATCTGTCGCAAAATTAGCCCAATGAGTGACTTGTACCTCTCCTGCTGAAACCTCACAAGAGGAACTCTAGAATATTTCTCGGAACATAAATAAATCAGGTGTTTCTTCCAGTCTTGGTTTTGGGAGAATGTTTATCTTGGGAATATCTTCTTTTCCATTTCTTTTCCTCATCTGTACTGTCTTTCTCATTTTCAAAATGCTTCCGCCCCTATTTCTATTGTCTCATATTGATTTCTTCTCCTTTCATTTCTCTAGAAGTCATAGAGATAGAGAGACTTCGGATCTCAGTTGTTCACTTGGCCTTGAGTTTCTTTCGTACTTGAAAGAATTAGCAGGTTTGGAGTTTAAATAACTCAAGTAGTTTCTGTTGTAAGTTTTTCTTCAACCACTATGGGGTATTTTTAATGTGTTCTCCTTTTCATTGGCCAACTTTATGTGGGAAATCAAGATCCCTTCCAATCTTAAGGCTTTTGTTTGGTCTCTGGTTCTGAACAGGACCAATAGCACTGATCAGTTGTAGGTAAGAAGGCATTAGAAATCTCAATCTATATGCACTATTGCCACACTGGGAAGTCTAGAGACCAAATGTTCAATTGACTTTTTTGTTCACAGACAATAGTGGACTCAATACAAACTACTAAGATGACATCTTACACCCATTATATTGGGAAGTGTCTCCAAAAAAATCTGTTTTCGAGGATCAACACCCTCCATCCCATATCTCATATGAATATATAAGGTAAAGTGATCGTAACCCAGAGATTTGGCTTAAATCGTCACTAGAATAACTTAAAATCCTTGCATTTTCTGAGATTCAAGCCTTGTTCCCCTTCCAGTTGCAATCCAAACAATAAGGTAAATAGATAATTAAAATTGCTGATTCACCGTTGCAAGAAAACCAAGTCCTTAGAGGTAAGAGAAACCTGATTGCAAGAAAAAATAGAAATATGTACTTGTATTGCAGGGTCAGGTTGATAGGCTCAAGCCTAAATCCCATCATATAAATTGACCCAGTTCATATCATAATTTGGGTGTCATATATGTTTTATGTTCTCAGGGTTTTGGGAGTCGCTACTTCTCTTTGCTTTCAAGAGTATCTAGGGCTCAGGGTTTCTAAGAAGTTCTCCACCATTCTCGCAACTTTATTTGTTTTCGTATGATGTTGCTCCACCCTCATTCATGGATGTAGGCTTCTAACTTGAAGCACATAAAACCTTGTCTCGTTTGGATAACTTATTCTCTATTCTGGGTTATGCCTAATATCTTGTTTTAGGTATTCTCCTAGTTTCTTTCATCAACAATTGGAGTATTAAAATACTAACCACCATGTTTTTATAAGGAAAAACAAAGTATTGCACACTATAGTTCATGGTACTCTCCTAGACTTCCCAACACCAACTAGAGCATAAAACAAATTAAATGCACAAAGAATTCCCAATGCATATACTAGAATTCAAATCAAATCAGGAATTTAAAAAATATCAAACCAACCAGAGCTCACTGAAGGACCACCAAGGCTCATCTTACAACCCCAACACAATTAACCAACAGTTGAATCAACAAACTCCTGCAATTATTTGCACAACAAATTTAGATATCTAATCAGCCCAACGTAATTAAAAGACAATTTTTCTTTACACAAAGGGGGAAATTTTTTTTTTTAAAAAAAAAAAATCCCAGAAACCTGCATACAAAAATCTTGACATTGGTCATAGGAAAACACGAAATTGAGTGAAAAATACAAATCAATATCTACATTCAGGCAGATAAGTATTAATTGACGATTATAATGAAATACCCAGATGCTAATCTCGGATTTAAAGGCAAATTAGGGTTTAAGACCTGGATTTACGGGCGGAGAAGCATAGACAGACGGCAGAACTCCAGCTCTCTCTCTCTCTCTCACTCTCTTAATAGTGTCGCCTCTTCTTTTCCAACAAAAAAGAGGTGTTAAATATCTGTATATACGATTTGAGATGAATCTAATGGAATTGGTTGGACCCCACCACCAGTCAGATGTTTTTGAGCCGCTGATTAAATCACATTGATGTTGGGAGAGAATCAAACGGTCAGAAATGTGTTCCACTTTTTTTTTTTTTTAATCTTGAATTTTTGCCGAGTTGGTAGAATGCCCGATTCACTTCCATACGTTTCGAATTGCAATTTTAATTTTAGCAAAGCATATTTGTGTCATTAATAATGTCTGTCACGCGCTTTGCCGCACAACTAAACTTCAAAAGATTTTATCTTAAGTGCAAATTACAATTTGTCCTTGTGGTTTTCCGTTACCCTTATATTTTAAAAATAATCACGTATTTTTTTTATGATTTTAAAAAAAATAAAAAATAACGGAGACCACACTCTTAAAGACAGGTTAAACAATAAAATTTTTCTGCTTTCATCTTTTTTTTCCTCTATTCAATTTTATTTAATTATTTTTTTATAATAAAAAAATAAATAAATAACAAAAAACACTAAGTTAACAAAAATCATAAAGATTATATTTTAAGAGGGGTATAATAGATATTTTACGATCAAAATCAATGGCGGTAAAGCTAAAGGGGTTTGAATAGGCAACAATCCAAGAAGTGGGCACATGAGGACTCTAAAAACACTCAATATGTGTTGGTCTAATGGGTAAGTCGTTAGATCTTATATCGAGAACTCGAGTTTGAATTTCAAATTGAGCAAATCATGTTGGGGAGAGCTCTCCTTCCTAACGGGACTCTTACAGCTCGTCCCAGAATAGTCGAAACAAAACTCTAAAAATCGAGTGGTGGACCAAATTTAAAATACATATATAAAAATAAATAAATAAAAACAGGACTCTAAAACATGGGACATCTTATGAGACTCCCCTCTCATCACAACAAACAATCTCTCTAACAACACGCCCAAGACTACACACCTTACCCATCCAAATGTTGTCAAATTTAAAAAGCTCATCTTAGTCCTAAATCGGACTGGCCACACCTGGTTCCGTCGTGGCCCAATTCTCTCTTGATCTACTTCTAATTCTAACTCTAATTCCACTTCATCTACTTCATGCTCCATCAAGAGGACGAGAGAGAGAAACACATACACAATTTCACAATTGTTATAGTAATTCTAAAAGTTCCTGAATTTAGGGTTACGTGGTTTTTGAAATTTGGGAATTTTTGGTCGAAAGAGATTTTTTTTTTTTTTTTGGAGTCCATGGATTTGGTATTAGCTGAGAGGAGCGAACATCTGTTGTAGAGGAAAAGAAAGAGAGAGAGAGAGTTTGAAGTTTTAAAGAGAGAGAAAGATAGATCTTTTTAAAATGATTATCCGATAAGAAAAACAATCACTATTATAATCAAATCTTTTTGTATTTCTATAGAATTCTAATTCTCGTAAACTCTCACAAAGAAAAGAGATCTTTCTAAAATTTTAAATCTTTCTCAATTTCAAGGAAATCTAAATCTTTCAGAATTCTTTGACTATAATTTTTACCATTTTGAAAGATTTCAGATAAAAGAAAATTAGGGTTTTCTATACCCCTGGGAAAACTATAAATATAGAGTATAGGTAACTCTCAGAGAAAACTCAGTTTTTATATACAAGAGAGAGGCAATTCTATATATAAGTAAAAAGGGGGTTCCATACCCAATTCTGTATATCATTCAGAGAGACATTTCATACCCATTTACATATACCGACAAAGGTAGAGTTTCATACACAATCTTATACGATCAGAGATATGGCTATATAGCCAATTCTAATGGATCAGAGGTATACTTTCATATTCTATTCTATACACGATCGGAGGTATGATATCTATGCTACTATCAGTTTTTATTTTATCACTCATACTGATTTGAGCGTCTGAATCCCTCCACCAGACCAGTCCCCGTGAGGTTTTTACAGGTTTCTCATCCGCGAAGAATCGATGAACACTACCGTCATTGCCTCCCTGTTCGAGTCGGAAGAGCATGTATCTATGGAGATCAAAATCGACTCCAACAGATTGGGGCCGTCCATCGGAACAACTGACTGACCAGTTATAGAAATTTCAAATCTTGCTTCACTTCTACTCACCAGTCTGAGTTCATTCAACTTTGTGACAATCGGGGCCACCCCTTGTTAGGCAAGTCTCTTGCCCTTGTTATCTCGGTCTTGTGTGGATAATTTGTCGACTATCCGTCTCATGATATTCTATCAAACGAACAGACTCACGTCACTCCGATCTACAGATGAGATTTATCTCCCTGAATGGGGTCATGCCGTCTCGATTTACCGATCGAATGTATCTCCCCTAATGGGTCCATGTCACCATGATCTATCGATGGGATCTATCTCCCCGAACAAACCCATGTCACCATGATCTATCGATGGGATCTATCTCCCCGAATAGATCCATGTCACCTCGATCTACCGATGGGATCCATCTCCCCGAACGAACATATGTCGTCTTAATCTACCGATGGGATCTATCTTCCCAAATGAGCCGATATCATCATGATTTACCGATGGGATCTATATCTCCGAACGGGTCCATATCGTCCCGATCTACTGATAAAATCTATCTCTTTGAACGGATCCATGTCACCTCGATTTACATATGGAATCTATTTCCCCGAACGGGTCCATGTCGCCCTAATCTACCGATGAGATCTATCTTCCCGAATAAGTCTATGTCGTCCCGATCAACTGATGGGACTATCTCCTCGAACGGACCCATACCACCTCGATCTACTGATGGAAACTATCTACTCGAATGGGTTTATGCCACCCTTGATCATTTAACCTGTAGGTTTTTCCACCGTTCGATCTGTCGGCCTCTTAATCTCTTGTCAGTCTCTCAACCTCCGGATCATTTGATCATTCGACAAATCGATCTCTCCACCTTTTGTCTTGTCGACCTCTTAATTTCTTGTCAGTCTCTCGACCTATGGATCATTCGATCATTCGACCTGTTGGTCTCTCAATTGTTCGGATTGTTGGTATCTCAATCTCTTATCAGTTTCTTGACTTTCGGATCATCCGATCATTCGACCTGTTGGTTACTTCACTGTTCAGCCTGTTGGCCTCTTGATCTCTTGTCGACTTCTCCATCATTCGGCCTGTCGACCTTTGAATCTTTTGTCGGTCTCTCAACAGTTCAGTCTATCGGTCTCTCAATCTCTTGTCAGTTTTTCGACCTCCAGATCATTCAATCATTCAACCTATCGCTCTCTTCACCATTTGATTTGTTGGCCTCTCAATCTCTTGTTATTCTCTTAACCTTCGGATCATCCGGTCTCTCCACCATTCAGCCTGTTGGCCTCTCAATCTCTTGTTGGCCTCTTCACCATTTAGCCTATCAGTCTCTCAATCTCCTCTCGATCTCTCAACCGTTTGGCCTGTCAGCCTCTCAATCGTTCGGTCTATCAGTTTCTCCACCGTTCGGTCTATTAGCCTCTCAGTCTCTTGTCAATCTCTCGACCTCTGGATCATTCGATTATTCGACCAGTCGGTCTTTCCACCATTCGCTCTGTCAGCCTCTTAATCTCTTATCAGTCTCTCACTCATTTGACCTGTCGATCTCTCAATCTCTTGTCGGTCTCTCAACTATTTGGCTTGTCGCCCTCTTAATCTCTTGTCAGTCTCTCGACCTTCGGATCATTTGATCACTCGACCTATCGATCTCTCGGTATCTTAATCTCTCGATCACTCGGATCTCTCAGTATCTCAATCTCCCGATCCCCTGATTACTTAACCTGCCGATCTGTTGATCTCTTGATCACTTGATTTATAAATCAGTCGATCTCCCAATCTCTTAACCTGTCCGTCTCCCGATCACCTGTCAGTTCTCTATCTCTTAATCAGTCGACCTATTGATATCTCTCCAAATAGGCAAAGATCACCTCATTTATCAAACGAACGAGTCCCCCCGAACGAAGTCTATCGTTAGGGATTTATCTTTCCAAATAGGTAAACATCGCCTAGTCTATCGAACAAACGAGTTCTCCTGAATGAAGTCTATCGTTGGGATAAGAAGTCTATCGTTGGGATTTATCTTCCCAAATGGGTAAATATAGTCCATCCTTTTTAATTAAATCTTTCAAATAAATCCTTCCGACCAGAGCTTATCACTAGGGATGTATTTCCCTGACAGACAAATCTAGCCCACTCTTTTGATTGAAATTTCTCAATGGAACTTTCTCAAATAAAACTCTCAACCGAATACATATAACTTATACTTATAATCATACGTCTCACATGGGTTCTGCATCCATTTTCTCTTGATTTTCTATTTATGAGCTCTGGCATCAGGATGGGATTCACTTCTCTTTCTTTTGAATTTCTATTTAAAATAACTATTACTGAATTGGATAGGATCAACTCTCTTTTTGTTTGAAATTGCATTACACTAGTTACAATATTACTCCAGTATATTCTCTTAGCTATAACACATTCGACAATGAGCCAACACTCATGAATGCAAAGTTTGGCCCTACTCTCTCACATCGGTCTTTAGTATCTCGCATTCATTGAGAGTTACATCATTCGGTCAAAGCACAGACTCCAAGTCAGTTTTCGGATCTTTTACTTTTGCTTTTCTTAACACAAACATCTGTACTCCCAACCACTGCTCGCCTGAACTCCTGGTCACATGACCCCCTAGCCTCTCGACCCTTCAGCTTCTCTGTCTCCTAACCTCTCGATACGTTATGATTCACTCGGTATGTGATTTCTATATTTAACAAACGAAGACAATATTTGCCTAAAAATCATTCAAATATTCAAATCTCTAGCGACCTCCGGGTCTCCTGACTTCTTGAACACTTAACCTCTCGATCTGTCAACTAATCTTTAACAGTTCACTCGATTTGCTCTTGGCAAAGTAAATAAAATCCTGTCTCGGTCTTGTATTTCCTAATCGTTGCCCCTCTCCATTAGTCACATGTTCGGCTCTCAATATTATCTAAGATTTTGATGGAACATGGCCCGAACGACTTGAAAAACTTATCACCACTAAATTCAGAGCCCACTAAGCCCATAACTAGCTGAGAAAGTCTCTCTGTGATTCTATCTCTCGGTCATATGTCTTTTCCCGATCGCCTGATCTTCAGATCACTGGACTTGTTGAACACTCATCTCTCAATCTCCCGATCCACTGAAAACTCAACCTGTTGATCTCATAATCTTTCAATCGTTTGACCTGTCAGAGAATCTACGCATCTACTATCAGTAAGCACTCCTTGCCTCTCCCTTGAGCAAAAGAAGTCCCTCATCGGGTAAGACCCCTATATTTTTCTTTCTAACAGTCACTTTGTTTATTTTCTATCGATAAAATTCTAACAAATCCTCCCGAATGAAAACTATCACTAGAATTTAACTCCTCAAATAGGGCACATGACGCCTTGATTTATTGTTGGAATCTAACTCTCTAAACGGGCCTATGACGTCCCAATCTGTCGGTCTGGTATTCCCTCAATCGCTCGGTCTGTCGGTCTGGTATTCTCTTAATCGTTCAACCTATCGGTCTCCCAATCTCAATCGCTCGACCTATCGGTCTCTCAATCTCTCGATCATTCGATCTGTCGGTCTTATAATCTCTAGATCATTCTACTTATCGGTCTCTTAATCTCTCGATCGTTTAACCTATCAGTTTGTCAATCTCTCAATCACCCGATCACTCGGTCTCGCGATAACTCGACCTCTTGATGACTCAATCTCTCAGTCTACTAGCCTCTCAATCTCTTGATCTCTCGGTCTCCTGAGAGGCCTCTTATAATTCACTCTACTTCTAATATCATTTCTTCAAAATACCATTAGGAGTGGTACCCTATTTAATAGGCAAAAATTATGCATGATTATCCGATAAAAAAGACAATCATCATCAAGATCAAATCTTTCTGTATTTCTGTAGCATTTTAATTCTAATGGACTCTCACAAAGAAAATGAATCTTTCTAAAATTTTAAACTTTCCTCAATTTTAAGAAAGTTTAAATCTTTCAGAAATCTTTGACTACAATTCTTACTATTTTGAAAGATTTTAAACAAAATGAAATTAGGGTTTTCTACATCCCTAGAAATGTTATAAATATAGAATATAGACAACTCTCAGAGAGAACTCAGTTTTAACATATAAGAGAGATGCAATTCTATACATCAATCAGAAGATAGTTTCATACTCAATTTTATATATCATTCAAAAGTGGTTTCATACCTATTTTACATATACGGACAAAAATAGGGTTTCATGCTCAATCTTATACGGTCAGAGATATGGTTTTATAACCAATTCTATACGATTGAGGTATGCTTTCATGTTTTATACTATACACGATTGGAGGCTACCATCAGTCTTTATTTTATCACTTATATTGAATTGAGTGTTGGAGTTTTTCTGTTGGGCCAGTTCTGATAGGATTTTTGTAGGTTTTTTATCCATGAAGAACCGACAAACACTACTGTAATCGGCTCCCTACTCGGGTCGAAAGAGCATGTATCTGTGGAGGTCAAAATCGACTCCAACAACATCTGATTTTGACAATATTGTTTGTTTAAATAAAGTTATGATTTTTTTGTCTCTTTAACTAAATTTTGGATTCGAAAGTTAGAAATGAAAAATATTACGTTGGGAGAACTCTCGTCTAAACCGAACCTGATGATTTCAAATATCAATTTATTTAAAATAAATAAATAAATAAAGTTACGACTTTCAAATCTCTGGCGGTAGTTATTGCTACAGGGATTTTCTTGCTCAGAGCTTCTTCATTGGAAAAGATTATAGGAGCTTTTCTTTTTCAGAATTTTATTAATCTTATTTTATAACAATAATATTGATTTAATGCATGTTTTTGAGCTAACTTTCTTATTTATTACGGTAATTTTATAGTTAAATGAAATAACATAATTACTCGTAAGCATAACAACGTTCAGGTAATTCTTTAGTTTGAGAATGAACAAAGAAACAACACGTCCTGCTGATAGTCATCCGTGGAATCATTACATTTCATATGCATCAATTCCCCTCTGTAATCGTCTCCCGTGACCATTTTCATTTTGCTGTCCAAAATCATGTGGGGGTGTGTGTGCTTATGGATAAGAACTCATTAGCTGGTGTGGTGCTATAGTGGATGACATTAAATGGTTAATGGGGTCTACATTTCAGAGACCTGACAGATCCATGCTATAAGAAATTGGAAGAAATGTAACCAAAATTTTTCATTTATTTTCCCACTAGGAGGGCCTGCTCTAAAGAGGGGACGTGTGCTTACCAAAATTAAGGGACGAGCCCCGTCACACTCAGCCAGGAAGTCAGCGGTCCGTGCTTTTACAGTTGAACCAACCTTTTGTTGTCAATTAGAACAAAAGATTTGATGAAAGTACTTCGTCTAAGGAAAAGGGTATTGCTTTCATTTCTTTGAGGGGCACAATTTTAAGCACTTCCTGGGCAACAACAAAATGTTCAATCTTTTTCTTCGAAAAAGAATACTTAAAAAAAGAAAAGAAGGGAAACTGATGAGAAGACGGTTGAAATGGCTTCTATGATCCCCAAAATCATCGACCTGACAAAGTGGACAGTGTAAAGGAGTATGTAGAGTTTGAAGGAGTACCATTATCCATTTGGTGTGCTGTAACTGTACCTAATCTTGGTTGATTAACTTCATGTGAATCATCATCAGTTGACAGTAAGCCAACAATGCTCATTGAACTATCAGGTGGCTCATCCACAGGCGCGCGCCCTTCAAGCATCTCAACTACTCGAGCCATGGTTGGCCTTAGCCTAGCCCTCTCTTGTATGCACCAAAAAGCTGTGTATACTAATGTCTTCACTTGCTTCTCTTCAACACCTCCACCTTCTATTAGCCTTTGATCAAGCACTTCCATGAGCTTCCCTTCTTTGTTTTTCTCAAAAACCATTTTTGGAAAGTATTGCCATTTCCTTTGAGATTTGTCCATCCCTTTTTCGACCAAACGGACATTCCTACGGCCTCCAATCATCTCCAAAAGTACCATTCCATAGCTATAGACATCGCACTTCTCAGAAACTCCATGTTCCAGAAGCCACTCCGGGGCCAAGTAACCGCGTGTTCCCCTAATTGTTGTGACAACCCTACTCTCATCTTTTCCCATTAACTTTGAGAGTCCAAAATCCGATACATGAGCCATATAGTTTTCATCAAGAAGAATATTTTCAGGTTTGACATCTAGATGCAAAATTGTAGATCGACAATCATGATGTAGGTAAGAAAGTGCCTTTGCTACATCAATGGCAACTCTGTACCTTAAATCCCAAGACAAGCAACCTCCGGGGCAAGGGTGGTTTCTGCCTGCCTGTCGAGGGAAAATCCAATTATCTAGTGACCCATTTGAGATGAAGTCATAAACTAGATAGCGAGGCCCTCCAGGCACAATACAATATCCAAGAAGGCGGACAAGGTTGACGTGTTGCACACTAGCAATTGCTGCTACTTCTGACTTGAATTCCTTTTCACCACGTTCTTCTCCATCAATTCGTTTCACAGCAATAGAGGTGCCATCATTTAGTATTCCCTTGAAGACAGAAGCCGATGCTCCTTCACCAAGCCATCCCTTGAAATCATCTGTTGCCTCTTCAATCTCTTTGTAGCGGAATTTTGTTGGGACGCCTGCTACTTTCCTTAGGAAACTGTACTCAATCCGAAGCTCTCTCCCTTCAGAAACTAATTCCATCTCTAGCAATCTTTTTCGCTTATTGGCACGGTGTTGAATTGTGAACCATAGAACAACAGCCACAATAGCTGCAGTACCTGCACCTGCTATGAGGAAGAAAGTCTTGGACAGATCAAAGCAAACACGAGAAACTAAAATCAATACGATAAGAGCAACGACCAATAAAAAAGCAATTATCTTGGATTTCTTGTCCTCCATTAGAACTCATTGCTATTTGATCTTTCTTTGGTGGGATGAACACCTCCATCCAAGTTCCATATTTTGTTGTCAAAGGCAACCGAGTTTATTGTTCACTTTTTTAACGCGTCAAGGAAGTTGTCGCTTTCACTCCTACGCTTTGCTCTTTTGAAAACATTAGCCAAATGGTAGACTACTGAAGCAGTGTCTAGCATATATGTATTAATTAAATGGGGGAATAAAGAAGTTCACCTAAGCTGTTTTTTGTCCACATCTCCTTCGGTCAGCGAGACAGTGAAAGGAAGACTTTTAACAGATAAATGAAATTTCACATACATATTTCACGCCTGCAAGATCTATGTCCTTTTCTCTCGTGCCTGGTCATTCTAAGATTTAGATCAAGTATATTGAGAAGTTTTTCTGACCTTGTCATTTATCATCTACAGGGACGTCTGACCAACTCTAGGTTTTACACGACTTCTTCATTAGAACTCTGCTAGTTCATTTGTCAGCTAAAAGCAAATGTTATGAGGGCTATTCATATCTAAATGTTGGTCTCTCTTTTCAATGATTGACCTTAGAGAGGTTATTGCTAAATAAAGACCCAGTCTCATCAACATACTTAATCCCCAGTGAAACTTAAGAGGCAGTGAGGTGATTGGGAGGTGAGGCACATCTATTGAATTGTATGCCTTTAGGCATATAATAACTGAAATTGATTCAATTGGAATTTAGGATGAATGACTTTAAATTATGCAGTAGACCAAATAAAATAATACAATTATTAAACCAATAAACAATAGGAACTTCAATTTCAAAAGATCCCAACAAAAAAACTTGGTACTACTATATAGCTCCCATATGGATCTCCTGCATGGACTAATTCTAATGTATGCCCCTAATTGAACCAATGATCATACTATCTTATAAGAAAAAGGGAATCTTATATGGTTCACAAGAGGAACAGTATTTGCATTCAAATTACTCTGTCATAACTAAGTCAGGTACTCATTTTTCCTGAACTCCAATTTAGACCAGTTCTGCCGGCTGAAATTCAGTTTATGGATGACATAATATTTGAGTCAAGTTGAAATGAGTGTTTTATAATGTAGGTCATTGCAGATTATCTAATAAATCAGAAGTTTGCTAAATCACAAATTACTTGTCTATCTTATAAGGTCTAAGTAACTAATACGAGACTTAACCATCAGCCCTAAGCAAGACCGCAACTTTGGAAATACATAATGGACCACTATATCTTGTTTATTTAGACTAACATTCCATTTACTTCTCTTTCAATTAGAATAAGAACAGAAAAAAGAGAGATCGTGAACTATAGTATCGTATGAATTGTAGAAATATGTATATTTTAAAATTAATGTGTTTGGCAAGTTTAAAAGTTATTATATATATTAGCTATAAATATAAATTTCAATGAGTATGTGAAAGATATCAAAAGATCTATTAATATACTATAGAATTAAAAAGTCATGTCTTAAAGAGTTATTGAAAATACGAGAGATGTGCACAATAAATGGCATACATCCATAAAAACTATTTAGGAACCTATATAAAGTGTGTAGTATGTCGCAAAAAGGAATAAGGGAGAAAAAACAGTAAGTAAAATAGGCAATTAAAAATCTAGAATGTGTTCAAGAGAGAGGAGTAACAGAGGACCTAAAATGTTGAAAGGAGGTCTGATCCGTACATCTCTCCCATGATAGTATACTCATTTTAGTTGGTTAATGCTAATATATTATAGACTATTCTCATACATATTATCTAGTTATTTGGACACACATTTATCTTTATTCTTCCCACTATACACTATTTCTTTTCATCCGACACGATTCAACAAATGGGTAACGGTAATAAAGAAAATAAAATTAAATACTTGACAATTGATGTACCACCTAAAAGTCTGATATTCAAAGTATGCGAAACAATGAACTTTAACTCATTTTCAAACCTGGAAAAATTTCATTCTTCTTAGCTCGTCCGCATCTCAAGTTAGCCAGGAGGAAATTGCTCGTTCCAAGTTCATAGAGAACTTGTATATATCAAGTTCGTGTCATTGTGGATCAACGTGGACATAGTTGAACGAGAACATGCATTTTCTCTTGAACTACATAAACACTGATGTCCCACAATTAGCAAACAGATTCTAGAACTTTTTAGGATATTAAAGGAGCATTGGTATAAGAAAATAGAACAATCAGAAACAAGTCAAGAGTACAGGATAATGGGATCTGGTTGAGTACTTTTGCCAAACACATGGATGAAAATCTTGCAAATTTACAACTTAACAAGCGATGCGAATTCTAGAAATATCTCTGTGATGATTTTCAAGATCTGGGTCTGAGTCAGTTTGAGCAAAGATATTAATTTCATTGCCATCAACTTGTACAAGTTGTTAAATACCCAACATGATTGACAAGATGTTGACTGGACATTAATTTCATTGCCATCAACTTGTACAAGCTGTCAAATACCCAACATGATTGACAAGATGTTGACATCTGTCAGGGGAAAGAAAAAAGGGAAAGTTCGAAAACGCAATACAAGTAAAGATGGAAAATGAAAAATTAATTGAAACCAATAACAATCTCAAGCAATCATAATGAATGGATGCAATTCAAAAAATTCTACTGCACAAGAACAGTTTTGGGCTACAATGAAATCCAATTTGACAATTGGAGAAAAAGGGGGTAAAAAAAACAAGTCAAAAGTCAGGTTTGAGGTTATGTAACTCTTCAAATCAAAGGATCAAATTCTGTAATTGCATTGAGATGATTTCATGCCCACAAGTGAATTCTATTTACTATGATTGCTTGATATGCCTTTTACGTAGCATATTTAATTAGTTTATCGAGATTGAAATCCCTAGTTATCATAAAAAATTGATAACCATAGCTTATAATCATGAAAAAGTACACCAAGCAAGAAACACACTAACCAGGAGCAGAGCAAAGAAGCATGCTTGGGCTCTCCGGAACCAATTTCTAATTTTACCGTTCGGAAAAAAAGAAAGTGTGCAGTTTATTTCTAATTGAAAAAATATTATAAATTTTTAAACCAGTAAATGAAATAAAATTTGTAAATAAATTTTATAAAAGTTTGTAAAATCTATTAATTTTTTTTTTTGTTCTCTTTTTAAAAGATTGATTTATTTTAAATTCATCTTTTTAAACATATTGATTTTAAATTTTTCTTTTGAAAATCTAAATTTAATTTTTTTCTAAAACTAAACATATCAATTTTATCTTTTTAAAAAATCAATTTAATTTATATTTTATCTCTTTAAATACATTTATTTTGAATTTTCTCCTGATAAAAAAATCTAATTTTGTTTTTACTTCTTGATAATTAAGTATATTAATTTTTATTAGAAAATTAAACTATATTATATTTTATCTTTCTAAATGAATTTGTTTTTGATTTTTTAAAATTTAAATTTTATTTTTCTCTCTTCTAAATTTAAATGAACTTGATATTTTTCAAAAATTAAACTCTTTCTAAACATTAACTGTTTTTCTTTCTTTAAAACTAATAGCATTAATTTCCTTTCTCTAAAAAAAAAATTATACTATATTTTATCTATCTCTAACCATATTATTTTTTAATTTCTCTTTTACTCTCTAAAACTAAATACATTTTTTCTCTCTAAAAAATTTATTTAATTTACACTTTATCTCTCTAAACATATTGCTTTTATGTTTTCTTTTACTAAAAAAAATCACATATATATATATTTCTTTTCAAAATTTAGCACATTTATTTAGTTTAAATTTTTATTCTTCGGAAGAGGTATTGCTTTTAACAAATTCAATAATAGATTTGCTTTTTTTTTGGGAATATTACCCTCTTTAATTATACCCGAGTTAAAATTTGCATTCGAAACTTAAAAGAGAGGATAATAAATAACAATAATTTTTAAAACTTTATTTTTATTTTTAAATTATGATATAAATTTTTGTATCTTTAACTAATATGCGTCAATGATAAATTTTTGTATCTTACCTAGTATGGTAAAAATTTTGAAATCTAAGAGTTTTTTTTATCTAACAGGATAATCGGTGACAACTAAAGGTGTTTATGTGTAAAATATGATTTAATTTTTAGATTCAATTTCAATTTAAATATGAATTTAATTTAGATATGTATTAATAAAAATATTTCGGGTAAACTTTCTCGACCCAAAAAAAAAAAAATGGAACTTGTATTTCTTGATTTTCATTTTGTCATATATTTAAATATTGAGTTAATAATTTAATATAATATTAAGTTAATGAAATAAAAATAAATAATTCGTAATATAAATAAAATTACAAGATGTAGCACGCTATTAATTAAAACAATTTAAAACGAAGAAAAATTATTCCCTCTTTCTAAAATCACTGTGGGCTCTACGCAGGCCCTCGGTTTCCCCATCTTGTGCCCTATATTCGCTTTCTGTGTCCAACGTTTTTCTTCTTCTTCTACGCCACTGCAAGTGCAAGCGCAGTGAGCGTTCGTCCCATGGGAAGCTCCGGCGACCGCTTCTCCGCCGCAAATGGTGGCGCTGCAGTCGTCGACAGGGGCGTTGACTTTGCCAACTATTTCTGCACATATGCGTTTTTGTATCACCAGAAAGAGATGCTGTCTGATCGCGTTCGTATGGATGCTTACTACAACTCTATTTTCTCTAACAAGCATCACTTCGTTGGGAAGGTTTCGCTCCCTCGCTCTCTATCCCTCTTCCCCTTTCTGTATAATATGGTTGAATATGAATGTACTTTTGTGGGGTTTGTAGATTTTTTGTATTTTTTTTTGTGTGTAGTGTGTTATGTGGTGGATGAATTTATGGATGAATGCTTTTGATTGCTAATTATTGGTGGAAAAAAAAATCGTTGGAAATTGGGTTTTTAGAGGGTAATGGTTTTTTCCCCCTTCTCATTTATTTATTTGTAGCTGCATGCTTATGTGTAACCAGTAATGTAATTTGATGAATGGAATTTGGTTAGAATTGAAATTAGTCTATGAAAAGGTCTCTCTCTCCCTCCCTCTCTGTTGGGTGAATTTCTGTAAAATTAGTTTTTCTTTTTCCTGTAAGTGTTTTGTGGTGTCAAATTAATGGTTGAATAATTTGGATTGGTAATAATATGGCTAGAGTTGTAAACAAGCAGAGTTTGTTTAGCTACGTGAAACTAAGCCTCATTTTGCAAACACGCCTGAAAGGCATGCTCAAACTCAACTCATTTAGTTATTAAATGAGTAAATGAATCTGGCGAAGTAACCAAGCCTAAACTCTATCTTTAAGCTTGGCTCGTTCAATAAATTAGCCCGGTTGCGTTTGTTTAGCTAACTGAACGAGTTGAGGCACTTGACAAGCCAAGCTGAGCTTTTAACAAGCATAGTTCCAAGTTGTTCACGAACGGCTTGGTGCAATTGTTCCTAGATATGGTAGGGAGGAAGGAAATTGGAAAAATACTTGTTTTTATGTTCACATGAATTCACATCGTGGGCCAATCATAATTGGGGGGGGGGTAGCTGGATGACTTTTGTGTAACTGGACTCTTTAAGTTAGTATTAAGCATTTGGTTCAGCTGGTAATCTCTAAAATTAGTTTATCACAAGATTGAAGTTTGCTACATATGCCCATTTCTTTTGAAATTGTTGATAAGATAAAGCTGGTGGTTGTTTCATATGTTACTTTGCATATAGGACATTGTTATGGGTATTATGAGTTTTGTTAACATGCAAGTGTCACAATGGTAAGTTGCCAGTGGAAATATGTCCAGTGCATAGTAGTGATGACCTGTGGTATTATGAGTTTTGTTAACATGCAAGTGTCACAATGGTATGTTGCCAGTGGAAGTATGTCCAGTGCATAGTAGTGATGACCAGCGGTGAATAGAGAATTGAATTTGCTTGCTGTGGAAACTATTAGAAGAGAGTTGTGTGTATATCTATTAATGTGGGAA
Organism: Dillenia turbinata; assembly: GCA_037126225.1. Classification (NCBI taxonomy): domain Eukaryota; kingdom Viridiplantae; phylum Streptophyta; class Magnoliopsida; order Dilleniales; family Dilleniaceae; genus Dillenia; species Dillenia turbinata. The sequence continues at coordinate 26,949,453 of JBAMMX010000003.1, read as the reverse complement.
AACGGAAAAATAAAACAATTCAACAGTATTTTTTAAAGGATGTTCGTCTCAATTTTGAAATAGCTTTTATGTCATGTAATGGTGGAGGGAAATCAGCATCTATGAATTATTCAAATCTTCCAATTATGTAACTCTTATATTTGTGTATGTCAACTAAATGGATGTCTGGACTAACTTGGAAATTTTTTTCTATGGAAAAGACTGTGTTGGATGTAGGAACAGGGAGTGGCATTCTTGCGATTTGGTCTGCACAAGCAGGTGCAAGGAAAGTATATGCAGTAGAAGCAACTAAAATGGCAGAACATGCTCGAGAACTTGTTAAAGCTAATAACGTGCAAGATGTGGTTCAAGTGATTGAAGGTTCAATGGAAGATGTTACTTTACCAGAGAAAGGTTAGCATTAATCTCCAAGTACTTGCCTTTAAAGTTAGTTTTCTATTATGCATATGATTTTAGTCTTTGGTTTTCTGTTCTGACTTTTGCAGTTTTTGATGGGCAGTCGACATAATAATCTCAGAGTGGATGGGATATTTTCTTCTACGTGAATCTATGTTTGATTCTGTGATCTTTGCACGTGAGCGCTGGCTAAAACCAAACGGAATCATGTAAGGATGCTATGTTCCTTTTCTGTAATAGGACTGCTAATGTGCCTCTTTTGCTTTTCTGTGTTGTTACTTGGTGAATCATTAACATGTTAGAAGGTTTTCCTCATTTTTCTTCTTAAGCAACCTGATTGAAATCACTTGTTGTGGTCTCTTTATGCTTAAATTGATCAAATTCGCTAGGAATCCAACAATGTTAATTGTTATGCCATGATCTATATGGAACTTCCTATGCTTATTTTTCTACTACATTCCTACTTTGAGGCAACACTTTGTCAAGATGCTGATAGTTTCATTCACCAAATGTACCTTAATGGAGGCTTATTCATCTGAAGGGTGTTTTCTCCGCAAAAACCTTTATGCAGCAAAAGCACTTCTTACACTTTCTATTCTAATAGGGCTTTTTTGTTGATTTCCAAAACATCCACCAAGTGGCTTAAGGATTACTGGAAATTGAGTAGGCCTCTGATAAGAATTCAGTTTCAAACTAGATTGCATATCATGCTTGTCCACACTATGACTTTTGGAACTTGTCAACAACTAAAATCCAAGAATATGGTGAAATTCTTCTCACACCTGCATCATCACGGTGTCAACTGATGGGGCATTGATTTAGTTCATCATTGCATGCTCAGTGCTGAAACAAGGTAAAGAACAAATATCCTGGCTACAGTCAATTTACAAAACTAGCTACATCTACAAAGGGCTAACAAACAGTTGTCAATCAAAAAGAACAGAGTTGTAAGCTGAGCATCAACAAAATTGGAAATCCAATTTCTTAAAACACGTTCCTATGTCTCTTCCTCCAAACCACCCAAAACATAGCAAGAGCCATCAATCTTGCTAGTTTCATCCTAGTTATATTATGTCTCACAACCCTCCACGTCCACGATTGACGATACCAATATTTTGCAAGGACCCGTATGTGCACCCCTAATGGGCTTCCACACCACAACACCTTGCAGTGTTCCCATCTGCTTATTCAACAGAGTATGATCCACCCCATGATTCCAACTATTCTTATCCCCAAAAGATCCCTTTTCTCCATAAATTTTCACAGCTGCAGAATGGCCTTGCTGAACTCTGGTGCAGTGCCCCTTACAGATTTGTAAATCGCTAATCCAAATTGTTCCCACTAAATTCTTCTTTGAATAGCTTTTTGGCCATAAAACAAGGAACATGCTACGAGGATAAAATATACCCCTTGGGGGGTGGAAGGGGAGGGGGAGGGGTGAGGGGGACACAGTGACAGCGCTTTTGACAAAAGCATAATGTCCCCTGGTTAAATAACTCCTTTTCCATTCTGTTAATTTCTTTTCAAATCTAGCATATTATTATAGCTTTATCTTTATCCCATAACACCGTAGATACCCAGAAGCCAAAACATTGGTAATTGTGCAACTCAATGCTTCCAGCATAAAAATAGACACAGCCATATTAGATTACTTATGGTGTATATATTGGATTGAGGGTGGGGATGCAACTTGGCTATGAGGTCCATTGGTCAATTCTGGTAACTTTCATTTTTCACTTTTATGGCCAACCATCTGTTTGTTATTACTTTATTTGTTCTCAGATGTGTCCTCACATCCTTGTTTAGTAGAAATTTGGGGCTAAATTGACTGCATAACTTGGCTGGCCATGGAGCGTGAGATTGGGTGTGCATGTGAATACCTCTTTAGTTATATATCATTCAACTGAACAAGAGGCTTCGCTACCTCTTTTGGCTAATTCCTTTCTTCCATGTTCAGAACTGTTAAATCTGAGGCTTCAGCAGTGTATTTTCACCAAGATGTGCTAAACGTATGCACACAAATAAATGGTTAACCTTACCAGCATACGCATAAAATCACAAAACCTAAAGAACATTTACAAGAATTTTGTTGCAGGTGATGTTTATATGCTTTTTAGCCTAATATTAAATCTTAAAAACATTTTTGTGTGTCTCTCTCTCTCTCACTCAAACACACACACACACACACACACACACTCACTCTTTTGAAATAACAATTGTTAGTTTCTTCTGTGTCCACTTTGTCTTGACATTTTGGGATTTGTTCAACTACACAGTTAAAAATTGATGCATCTATATAGTGCTAAAGCATTTCCAATGAATATCAGTCTATTATGGTATCGATCTGTCAGAAATATGAATCCCTTGTGGAAGTTCTGGTATTGATTTTACATACTTCTGGATTTCTGATATAGCAGTTTCTACAACTTGCTGATGACAGGCTTTGATCATCAGGTACCCTAGTCATGCTCGCATGTGGATGGCTCCTATTAGGACTGGACTGACAGATCAAAAAAAGCATGATTATGATGGGACTATGGAAGATTGGCTCTATTTTGTAGATGATACTAAAAATTATTATGGTGTTGATATGAGTATTCTTACAAAGCCTTTTGATGCAGAGCAAAGGAAATACTATCTACAGGTAATAGATAAAATTTTTGTGCTTTTGGATTGTTAATGTTGTTGTATCATAGGAAAAAAATGGAGAGTCAAATGCCATTCATGATAGCTTTTCAGACACATTTCTGATTAGCTTACCTTGGAACACCACCCATTAGCCTCCATATTGTGCGATGTTAATCATCTTCTTCCATATAATGTTTGTGTTTCCTGCAAGCCTCAAAGCAAAAGACAAAGAAGGTCCTGCCTAAAGAAGGAAGTGGTTTTGTGCGTAACATGAAGAATTTCATGGGAAGCTTGGAAATCTCCAATTTAAGAGAGGAACCTTCCCCCTCCCCTCCACCCAACCCTATAACAAAACCCTCATTTTGTTAACAAGCAAGGATCTCTCCTAATCTCTGTAGTATAATATTTACCACTTCAATGTCTGAAAAAAAGGATATGTAGCAGACAGGAGTGTACTCTAAAAGTGCCTTATTTAGAAACCACGTTGCGTCAATGTTTCTACTGCAGATCTTTATATTGTGTTCTTGACTCCATTTTGCCCTTATTTCTAATAGACTTCGTTGTGGAACAACCTTCATCCGGACCAAGTTATAGGAACATCTGCTGTCATAAAGGAGATTGACTGCTTAACTGCCACGGTTAATGACATACTTCAAGTTAGGGCAACATTTTCATCATCAATAACTGCAGAGGACACAAGGCTCTGTGGGTTTACTGGATGGTTTGATGTCCATTTTAGAGTATGTACATGTAACTTAACTTTTACTTTTTAGCTAACTTTTTTTTAAACTGTTGCTTATCTTAGCTCTTTTCTTTGTTTTGGAATCATAGGGAAGGAAGGAGAACCCTGCTCAACAGGAAATTGAGTTAACTACAGCTCCTAGCATGGATAATTGCACTCATTGGGGCCAACAGGTATTTATCACTAAATATATCTGAATTTTCATCTTCAAGAGCAGGGCCAACCTAGTGAATGTAGAAGGACGACCATTCAATTAGCCAGCATGATCATAAGCTAATATTGCTTTCACGTGAAAAACTATTTTGTTTGGGCTACACATCACATGCTTCATTTATTTATTTATTTCTAGTAATATCTCCTATTGGCTCATGAAAGTAGTTTATCTAGATGGATATGGTATTGAATCTGTTATTTGCAAGAAAAAAATTGTGTTTGCAGTTTTTTTGTATCCCACTCATAATATTCCATTAAAAATTAATAGCTTTTATGCTCTAGAATAAGGTTTTGGGAATAATAATCATTGTGGCTGGGATGTTTATCTTCCATGTTAAGTTGATGAGTATCTTATTTTGTGTTTTATGCTTTTTCTTGGTATTGCCTTCTCCAATTGAAGTTATTTTCATCTCCATTGGCAGGTGTTCCTTTTGCATTCTCCTGTCCGTGTACACGAAGGGGATGATATGATTGTTAATTTCTCAATGAGTCGATCCAAAGAAAACCATAGACTGATGGATGTTGAGCTTGGTTGTGAAATAAAACAGTCTTCTGGCAGGTTGCTTCAACCAATTAAGTGCAACTTCTACATAGAATGATGGAAATTATAAATCACACTACTCGGTCTACATAGGTATATACTGTTACCTTCCTGGCTATAATTCCCTTTTTTATTGGGTGGGTGAAATCGTTTCTTATATGCGCACATCATTCAGATGTTTGTTTTAGTTTACTCTGGCTTGTGATATCTTTAGCATTTAGAGGCTTTTACACCTTGCACAACAGCTGCATGCTGATTGGATATAGTCTTAATTTCCCAAATGAAGCATGTCAATGGTTATCTTTGGAGGCTTGAAAATTCTCTTCCATTCATGCCAATTCTCATGTGGAGATATCAAGCTTTTGTGTGATGTGTATATCATGTGCATGGGGTCTTCTGTCTTTTTTCAAGGAACGGCTGATTATTTATTTGAGTACATTCATGAAGTTACTTAAATGGAGTTTGTTAACATTGTTTTAAGATTAGTGCTAGAATGACTTAAAAAATTAATGACTAAAATCACAAACCTCCAGGTGGTGTGCGTTAATTAGTCGTTGAAAAGCACACGATGGACTCTTTCACCATGAGGAAAACTATGTTAACACTGGATTTTTATTAATTCATTCTCTGTTACATTATTCTTATTTTAGAAAAGCCTTATACTGTGGAATGATATGTCTAATAATATTAAAAGTATAGGTAGAGAGATTCTTGGAGTATTCAAGAGCGGGGCTCCAAAAGGCAAAGAGTCATGGTGGTGGAATGAAGAAATAAAAATTGCGATCCGAATCAAAAGAGAGTGTTATAGGAATCTTAAAAATAATAGTAGTAGTGAGACCTATGAAAAATACAAAAAGGCAAAAAAAGACGTAAAAAAGATTATCTATGAATCAAAGAGTAAAGTGTATAACGAATTGTACAAACTCAGGGAGAGGAAGGGATAAGATCTAAGTGAGATTAGATATATTAAGAGTGCAGCAAATAGTACACTTATAAGAAACGGGGATATGAAAAAGCAGTGGAGGGAATATTTTAATAATTTATTTAATGTTGAGAGGACAACAAATAAAGAAAATTTAGAGATATCTATAGAAGCGATTAATAGAGATTTTAAACGTAAGATTCGTCCCCATGAAGTAAAGGAGGCTATAAAGAGAATGGGAAATAACAAAGCTATAGGACCTGATGGCATTCCTATCGAGGTGTGGAAATGCTTGGGAGAATTCATAGTAACAATGTTAACGACTCTTTTTAACAAAATTTGGCAAACAAAAAAGATGCCCCACCCATGGAGAGAGCACAATTGTCCCAAGATTGTTAAACCTGAGTCATAATAAATGGGGTGAGAGGGGGGGAGAGCACATTCAAGATTGCTCTAATTATAGAGGAATTAAACTCATGAGTCATACGATGAAGTTATGAGAGAGAGTGATAGAGCACAGATTAAGACGAGAGATAAGTGTGTCTCAGAATCAATTCGGATTTATGTTCGGGCGATCAACCACCGAAGCAGTTCACTTGCTAAGACAGTTGATGGAAAAATTTAGAGCACAAAAAAGATATCTATATATGGTATTCATTGACCTCGAGAAAGCTTATAATAAAGTTCCAAGAGACGTGTTGTGGTGGGCGCTTATGAGGAAAGGGATCTCTTTGAAATACATTAATCTTATTAGAGATATGTATAAAGGAGTTGTAACCAATATAAGGACTTGCGAGGGGTTGAGTGATAGCTTTTCTATTAACATTGGGCTACATCAAGATTCGGTACTGAGTTCCTTACTATTTGCAATAGTGATAGATGAAATCACAAAAAATATTCAAGATGAAATACTATGGTGTATGCTATTCGCAGATGATATAATTTTGGTTGATGAAACTAGAGAAGGTATTAGTACTAAATTAGAGTTATGGAGGGATACGTTAGAATCTAAAGGATTTAGACTGAGTAGATCTAAAATTGAGTATATGAGATGTAAGTGTAGTGACAACCATTAGGATAATGAAGAAACGATTAGTTTGGAAGGAAGAGAAGTTCCAAAGAGCGACAGGTTTAGATATCTTGGTTCTATCATCTAAAATGATGATAATATAGATGGAGATGTCAATAGTAGAATTCAAGCGGGTTGGATGAAATGGGAAAGGCATCCGGAATGCTTTGTGATCTCACGATGCCATTACATTTAAAGGGAAATTCTATAGGATCACAGTAAGACTTGCTTTATTATATGACACTGAATGTTGGGCTATTAAACAGTAACAAGAGCAAAAAATGGTTGTAGCTGAAATGAGAATGCTTAAGTGGATGTGTGTCAAAACTAGAAATGATAGAATTAAAAACGACGAGAGACGTAATAATCTGGGAGTCAGTTCAATTGTAGACAAAATGGAAGAATACCATCTGAAATGGTTTGTATATGTGCAGCAAAAGCCTATGGACGCATCTGTTAGGAAGGTAGAAAACTTACATATAGGAGAATTAATAAAAGGTAGAGGTAAGCCATTGAAAACATGGATGCAATGCATTCGTAAGGATATGATAGCGATGGATTTAGTTGAGGAGATGGTCTTAGATAGGAATGAGTGGCGTAGGAGAATCTGCACAAACTAAATCTTCTTCTCTTTTCTTCTTCTTCTGTTTTATTTTTTTTTTATCGATTTCATTATTTGTCTCTTATATGGCCGACCCCAAATTTGGGACAGAAGGTTTAGGTTGTTGTTGTTATAGAAAAGCCTTATACTGCATTTTGCAAATTAATTCATTGATATTAATGAGGTTCAACAATAATTCCTTCCGTCTAACGTGATCTCCAATTTTGAAATTTTATTATCACACCAGTTATTGCGGGAAAACCCTTTATTTGGTGACCTAATTTTCAAATTGCAGCATGTGATTGCCAATACTATATGTGGGATTGCAGATATTGGCGCTCGGGGTCCTGACAGCCGGGGAGCTTTAATGGCATCCTGGTCGTTATTTCCTATTTCCACTTCAGATCCGAATTCTGACCCTCTGTGGTGTCCTCCGATGCAAAATCAAGTATTGGTTCTGACCCCTTCAAATATTTGATGTGAAATTTTGGGCTGTTTATCGCACTTTGAATGAACTGTTGTTGTCCAATATTTAACCTTAATCTAGCTTGTAATCAATCCTGTCATGGTCTGAGCATGTTTTTGTGAAGGAAAATCTTACTTTCTGTGTTCCAGAGATGTGCTTCGTTTGTATTTTGATTATTTTAGGGAATTGGCAGATGTTCATATCGTAAAGCTATAAAAAAGAGTTGTTGACAAAATTTAATGTGGTTTTTTTTTGTTAGCTAATTGAAAAAATGATATCTTTTTATTTTTACGGCATTAATAAAATAATAGTTCCGCGAGTAACTTTTTTTTTTTTTTTTAATTTATATTGGGAAAAAGGAGAAAAAAAAAGGGAAAGGAAAAAAAAAAAACTCATAATAGGTATTCTCATTCCCTATTTAGCCAATATTATGTCATTAATAACAACTTTAGATTAATACTAATGAAAAATTTTAATTTTGGAGAACCATTTCTGTTCTCAAATGTGGCTGTTTAAACTTTTTTTGTTAGACAATACTTAATTTTAAACATAATGAAATATTAAATAACCAATCTTTATTAATTTCCCCTAAGTTATAAATAATTACATGTACATGCTCATAAATAGAAAATGGAGATTTCTGATTGATAATCTGGTTTTTTCTATTATTCATTACCATAAATGGATGGCCGAAATCCATTGGTATATCTGGCAACGAATTAAATTTCCTAAATTTTCGTTTTCCTCTCATGTGCATCCTCTTCAATCAACTCCTCTGTTTCCAACATGAACTGCACACATCCCAAGTTGTCAACTATGTAGATCTATATATATATATATATATTTCCTCCGCATTGTCAACCCTTTCAAATCCCCAAAACCATCACTCCTTTCTCTCTCCCCCCTCTCCATTTTTTGCTCCGAAAGCAAAGTGCTTTTTGAGAAAAACCCAGCATAAGAATCCAGAACTCGTTCGCATTTTCATTGTGAACCCCTCTGTTTTTCCTCCCCTGTTTTCGAGAGAATGTATAGGCAATCCAGCTTAATCATGTCTGCTAGAGGCTCAGGAGAGTTCCTAGTCAACATGTACGGCGCAAATAGGGCTCTAAGAAGCACAAATGATGATGATCAATTGCCAATTTATAGTCTTGTTGCTGACGATCATGATACTGATGCAGCCAAGAAGGAAATTCCTGTTCTTCATGCGCCGTCGGTCTCCAGAAAAGCTGTTCATTTCATTCCTCTTGTGATCTTCCTGTGTTTCTTTGTTCTCTGGGTTTTTTCAACCAGTTAAATTTCTGGGTTGGGAAAAAAATTTATATTCTTGTTTCATGGGGTGCTCTCTTTAAGACATATTTGTTTTGTTTTTTTTTTTTTTATTTTACATTAGGAGACTCGTACTCGAGTTTTTTTAGGAAGGGGAGGATGATGCTATTTGAGGTAAAGCAGCTCAATTGGGCCTTCAAGGCATTTTCGTGAAGTGGGCTGGTATGGTCGGATGGTGTTGGGAAAGTGGGGAAGGATGTGGCTGATATTGTAAAGATGATTTCTGGGTTTGTGACAAATAATTCGGGCCATTTTTTTTTTGTTTTTTGGGGGGGGGGGGGAGGGGTTTGGAGATGGGCTCTCGTGTTATTCTCTGATTTTTGAAAAATGGAAATCAAAGAGAAATTTATTATGGTCTCTCATCTCTTGATTTTATTTTTTATTCTTTATTTTTGTGGTTGAGAGTCCTTGATTTTGACCGGTGTTTTTAAAATTGGACTAAATAGGACCGATCTATCAAATTCATTTAAAATCAATCAAAATCAATAATATCGATAAAATATTTAAATTGGTCTAATTGATTTTCCATTATAGTTAATGTTTTTTTATGTATTATTGATAAAACAAATTATATATATTATATCACATCATTTGATTTATAAAATAATCTAATGAATTAATGAATTAATAAGTTAATCAAATTATTTATCAATTCTGCTTTAAAAGCATTGATTTTTGCCCCGTGGCAAAGAGTCTCTCTCTTTCGCTCTCACGTGCTAATCCACTTTGTTTAAATAGGATAATACTAAGTAGGTTACCAATAACATCCGGTTGAATAAGGAAAATGGCAATTTCTAATCTAATGGTACCTTCCCTGTTTCTTAAAAGAAAATGAAAAAAAATCAATGCGCTTATACCATTCTCCTTCTCTTTTATAATAGATTTGGGTTCGAATTTCACTCTGTACAAAAAAAAAAAGAAAAGATAATGAAAAAAAGAGGGTTTAAATCCTCATTGGGAATATAATAATTGTTGGCCATGGGAATAGAATGGTGTAGTAGAAGATATTAGATTAGTTATGAATTTGAAAAATGTATGTTCAAAAATATGTGTGTGGCGAAGTGGAAGAGATAAAGGAATAGTCAAAAGACAATAGTTTTTATACCGTGATCTGAGGTTAAAAGAATGGAAGTAAAGGAGACAGACTAAACTAGTTATTGGGCCGCGTTAATCGACTGGGGCTGAGCCTACCAAACAGTGTTACAACCGGTAAACAACACCTGTGTTCACGCCTTTTATATTTCAAAACATAACGTAAAACGCGAAAACACTAAACAAACAACGCACATCGAGAGAGAGAGAAAGAGAGAGAGAGAGAGAGACAAAAGCAGGGCGGATCAGGAGAAGAAACAAAAGCAAAAACAAACTTGTGGAAACGAACGTCGATTGATTCACATACACAAGGTCACTAACATCTCTCTCTCTCTAAATTTCTATTGTGTTTGATTTTGAATTGCTATTGATTTATTTTCATGTTCTTGATTTTTTTTTAATGGTTTTTAGAAACCCATGAAATTGCTTCGTATATAGTGTTTTTTACTTCTTCATTTCAGTGATTATGTGGATTGCGTGTTTATATTAGTCGTCGGTCTATTTTGATGGTAATGCTTCCTCGTAATTGCATTCACTCGTTCGATTATTATTTTCTCTGATTAAAGGTTGAACAGAACTGGTGTTTTTGATTTCTTAGGGTTAGTAATTTTTTTAAAAATTCTTTTTCTCTATCTAATCAGTGTTTAAATTTGTTATTATGAAGTCTGAAACCTTTTCTAATTTTTCTGTATGATTCTTGATATTGTTTGCGATTTGAAGAATGATTTTGAATGTTTAAGCCAAAAATCTCGGGAATTTTGAATTTCCCCTAATTTTCCCCCACTGACTCCTTGATTTTCAGTTCATTGATTAATTAAGCCTAATGTATGTTTTAATTGGTTTTCTTAATTGAAATTGGACTGATTATGAAAGATAATTAATCTATGTGCTTTTGTGATTATAGGGTTTTGCAAATTGGGAACTGATACGACTACAATGAGATTCAAGAAAGGGAGTAGAGTGGAGGTGTTGAATCAGACTGACATGCCCTCGGGTTCATGGCAATGCGGTGAGATTGTTTGTGGCAATGGGCATTATTATACTGTCAGATATGATTGGCGAGCTAATGATGGTAATGATGGTGTGGTTGAGAGGGTATCGAGGAATGCAATAAGGCTGTGCCCTCCTACATTGGAGGTTTTGGAGAATTGGGCTGTGGGTGATGTGTTGGAGGTGTTTCACGATTTCTCTTGGAAGATGGCAACTGTTTCAAAGGTTTTGGGGAGGAAGAAGTTAATGGTTAGGTTAATCTGTTCTGCTCAGGAGATTTTGGTCGATAGTTTTGATCTGAGGAGAAGACTTTCTCGGCAAGCTGATTATCGGATTGTGATTGGCAAGGTATTGCTTTTATGAATTTTGAACTTAATGCATGATTTTTGTCTCACTAATCTCCTTAGATTGCATGTAACTTCAGATTATTTCGTGACAGTCGTCTAGCAAGCTTTTGTCGTTGACATGGTCATATTCCAATATGTTTGTACTTGGAATGAAGTTGTCCATATTCTTGTCACATTGAATCTTTTCCAATCAGTGGGAGACTGATGATCCCATAGCTTTTGTCTTAATCTTACGTTGGCATGACTTTTGAATTAGATCAAAAGAAATTGTTCCATCATATAAATGGCCATGCTATGTTTTTATGAGAATAATCTGGATTATGAATTAAGCTATACTTCTCTCTGTATTATATGCACTGAGGAATGCATGCTAAAAGGCAGCTTTTTCTTTTTGTTGTTTACTTGTACTTATCCAGTTCTCTTACCTGCCATGCAGGGCTTTGGCAGCTGTGAAGATAGGAAGCACAATTATCGGTCAACCATGTGCGATGTGTGTTCAAGTTCCCAGGACAAAGAAGCAGACATGAGGATAAAATTGAGAGTGAAGAATGGCGGCTTGGCTGTTGACAAGAACACCAACTTGCAGGATTCACATTTTATTTCTTCTAGAATCCCAAAGAGAAGGTCACCTTCAAGTGCAGGAGCACCTCAGAAATTTAGAGCAACCAAGAAACAGGGGAAGATCAATAGGATGGTTGCTGTAAATCCATCATCATTACCTGAAAAGGTAGATGCTGTTGTTTCCTTCGGAGAAATGCTGGATGATAAATACATGCATACTTCCTTTATGAGCAGAAAAACTGGATTGTCCGAAATTGATTTGGAGAGAGGAAAATCAAATGGTGCTGTTGGGTGTTCTCATGCAATAGGCTTAGAACCCATTGATGCTGAAAGTGTTTCATGCTCTGTTGGTAGTTGTAGCATTACTAGCCACATCCCTTATAAGTTGGGCCATCATTGTTCAACAGATCGTATTGCAGATACTGATAGTCAGTGTAGTGATGCTGAATCTTTTTGTGGTAGGTACTATGAGGAAGAAAATAGTTTCCTTTCCACAAAAGAGGAACTGGAAGCAGAAATACATAAATTAGAGTTGCATGCTTACCGTAGCACTATAGAGGCATTGCATGCTTCCGGACCCTTAAATTGGGAAAAAGAAACTATGGTGACTAACCTTCGTCTCTTGCTCCACATATCAAATGATGAGCATTTGATGGAGCTAAGGAGATTAGTTTCTTTTAATTCCTGCTCTCCCATTGATTGAGATAAATAACAAATGCTTTATAATAATTCTTTCCTTCTCTTGTAGGAAACATTTTACATTTTCTCGGATCGGTCTTGAACAGTTGTAAGAAGCAGAATTAGATTTCTTGTTTTCTGTAGCCTGTTTGATTTTTCAGCTCTAGAACTGTAGATTTGAAATGAATGTACTAAAAATTCTTACACAGAAATGAATGTTTTTTTTGAAAATTTCTATCCTTTGTATTGTTTCTGCTAATTAAGTTGTTGTTTGCGTTCATTTTTGTTTAGTAATTGACTAACTGCCTTTCCTGTCAATTTTGGGAATTTGCTGTAAGTGTAGCATTGTTTGGTCAAAATTGACTGATCTAGACTGCAATATCTGGTCTGTTCAGTGTATATTTTCAGGGTCCCATAATTTTGTTTGTAATTTTTTTGATTCCGTTCAGTCGTGAGCTACATCATCTTTTCTGTAGCCTCATGTTACTAATGTTCCCATATGGAAGCTAATTTATTTGGTTCAGACACCTACTAAGGAAAATAAAGGGCAAACACTTACATCTTTTAAATACTTGTCTTTGATGCACTGCATCCATTTGTTGGTTTACTATATTTTTTCACGGCAGGGTGCAAATATATTCTTTCTCTGGGCATTTTACGTGGATTTTTCTGCAGATGTGTTGGCTCCTTGTTGCATTAATGATTTTATGCTCTTTCAAGGTCCTAAGGGTGTTAAGGTCATTTTTCCATGTTTACATCAAACAACTCCTACTTCTTTTGTCTTTTGTTCCATCTAGATATGGTTTATTTTATTGCCTCCAATTCATCAGATTGTGAAAAATGCAATTCGTAAATCTCTATGACATGGTTATCTTGGGGACCATGATTTTGATATCCTCCATACAAGTTGGCAGCATATGCATTTTTTCGAGTTCAAATATTGATATTTCCCCTACATTTTCAGGGACAAAGAAAGTGGCTTGCTTACCTTGCTTCCAAATGTCTAAAGATGATGTTGGGATTTGCCAACTTACTCTTGGCGTAGACAATGGGGCAATGCCTGCATCAGATTAGCTACAGATAGGACATGCTCTAATGATGAGGCATTGATGTTAATCTATTTGTTGGCCTGAGTTTGTCATCCCAGCCACCTCTGATCCTTAATTGTTTTTTCCTGAAGGATGAAGGCCAGAATCTTGTGTCTGCCTTGGGATGCTTGGAGGCTTGAAAGGTTTGAAAACCTTTCCTTTAGTCACTGCTATCATTGCACCATCTTCTTGCTTCTGTGTGTTTTATTCTGCATATCTTTTGCAGTGTTTTTATCACATGGAACCCCCCATTTTCTCCCTTATCCTAAGATTGTTATTTGCGTAATATTGTTCTTTGAGGGCTTTATTTTGTCTATATTGGGAACAGTTGGTATCTTTTCATTTGTGGTTAATGCTGCGTGTCTTCAAATCTGATGAGGTCAAATTGCTTCTTTTTTTCTTTTTTTTTTTTTTTTTTTAAATGTCTATTTGTTTAACTCATCTCTTATTCATGGGCCTTCTTGAGTAAAAATGTGGATGTCTATGAAAGCAATCATTGGGATGCTATTGTGGAGAATGAATTAGGACATATATCAGGGGATATAGTTAGCTTTAAAGAACATAGAATGAGTGAAAATTGAAACTATGCTTGTATCTTTTTTTTCCTGCGTGGCGGGGGGGGGGATAGTGGCCTTGTGTGTAATTTGTTGGAGGTTGGGCCAATATAAATTGTAGTTCTATTTAAGCATGTTGCTTGAAGTTACTATGTCTAGTCAAGAAAGCTAAATAAGTAATAATACATAGCATCTTTATGTACTTCAAGCTTAGCAGGGATTTTCTTGGAATCGCCCATGAAGGATGGGTATTTTGAAATGGGATGCATATTCTTATCTGGTAATGGGCTGGATAAATGATATTTCCTCAGTTTGTGTTTGATTCAAGCTGGATACTCTATGTGGCGATGTAAATTGTGGTTCTATTTGAATATCTTGCTTGAAGTTGGTATTTCTAGTTTACTTATCGTGCCCGATCAAGGAAGTTAAAATGAGTGATAGTCTGACGCATCTTTATGCACTCCAAGCTTTAGCAGGGATTTATTTTGGAATTGCCTGTGAAGTATGGCTATTTTGAAATGGGATACATATTCATATTTGGTAATGGGCTGGATAAATGATATTTCCTCAGTGCCTGTTTGATTTATTCTGGATACTCTATGTGGTGTTTTCTTCTTCTTTTGTTTCCCTTTCCCTTTTAAACATTAGATATTTATTGGATGTATTTTAAATCTTCAAGGATACATGCTGTAGTTAGTATTGGTACAATTTGTTATTGAAGATTATAGTTAGGATCTTTTGGATTATGTGACTTATATTAAAGGTTATAAACATGAATATTCACTAATTGATCATTCCACTTGTATAGAAGCTTGCATCTTAAAGACTTCAATCTTACTTGCACCATTATGAGTTGTAATCTAATTTCTGTAAATGTGTCTCACATTCTTATTTGCATTTCCTAATAATGCCTGGGTTGCAAATGCATGACTTATTGTGTCTATCGTGTGCGTTTTGAGCATCACTGTTAGTGGATATTAAAAGATATGGACATGGTTGAACTTGTCCAATATGTGTCTTCCAGGTGTCATATGAGTATTGCCAGGAAAGTGTATGATACTAATATGGCTTCTTTCTATAAGTGTTGGTGCAACATAGTAACAAAGTAGTGTCCAATTTGATGTTGTGGAAAAGACATGGATAAAGAAACTAAGAACTTGTCAAAGCTTTTGCAATTATGATCTATTTCACACTTTCTCTGTTCTTTGGAGGAGTGTGGTTTGTGAGACTTTTATTTACAGCTATATGTGCTTAATTCTGCTGTAAATGGATCTTAAACTTCTTGATTTGATTAAGGCTTCATTTCTTTCGAAGGACAACTTTTTATGTTTTCTGTTTCTTCTTTTTTCTTCGTGGGCATTGAGATAAAGATTTGCTCATATGAAAGCATCTTCTAATTAACTAGAAAAACATGGAATATTTAATGGACATAACTTATGTTTAATAAGTCTAGTCTTGTTGGTAGGTCTCATAATACTAGAAACTAGTTACTTTTGATATTCCATTCAAATAACATACAGGATGTTCTTTTTGCAAAATCTGGTGGGAGGATTTTAAGAACAGTAAAAATTGAACAATTAATGTCGTTTTGTTTTACCAGTTAATTTGTCCCCCAAATCCTGTGGGTCCTAAATTCTCACAAACTTGGGGATTATAATGCCTCCGAAAAGAGGAGGCTTATAGGAAATCCCACATTTTTTTTTTTGCAAACAATTATGAAGTATTTTGAAATAAAGGGGGGGGGGGGTTACTGTCAAAATGGTAATTATTTTGAAATGTTTTAAGTGCATTCTCAAAATGCCATTTGAAAAAAGACAAATCTTAGCAAATCACAGGATTTTAGCGTACCCAATCATGAAATCCCATGACCTTAAATAAGACTAGTCACATTTAACATGTCAATGGTGGAAAGATATCTTCGAAACTGCAGATTTTTACTTTGTCTAGGCTGAACTCAAAGCAACATTCAGAAAAACTTTATGTTGGCTAGTTCTGTAGGCAAAGAATATTCTTGTGGGTTTAATCCTAGGGTTTCTGATTTCTAAGAAGCCACGAGAGGGAATGTAAGAGGATAAAAAATTTTAGTTTTAGTATAGTTAGTCGTGTGAAGAGCATATGCAGTTGCAATCCCCAAAGACTGGAAATTTGATTATTTTTGGCCCTGATGCTGAAGAACTAATGGATGCTGAGGGGATAGGTGAGTGGTTCCTATTTTTGCATTCCTGATACAAAGATGATGTGTGATCTTTCAAAATCCCCAATGAAGCACGTAATAGGACCATGGGGGCTCTCCAAATTCTTCACTTATATGAGAGGCATTATTCAGCAGGCACATTTTCTGTATGGTACTTGGCGTGAGCAAGTGGAATTTTTGGGCTCCCCTTTGTGCTGTTGAAACATAAATTCTGATATAATTGGCACTCTGTGTTTGGAAGGAAGACACGGAAGGACCGGTCCACTCTGTAAGAGCACGGACTTGTACAGTTGAGAAGCTGTATGCTGCCAACTTTTCACAGGTAGAAAATCTGTGGGCCTCGCTGATCATGTAGTCCAAAAGATTTTTCCATTTTTGAAGAGATTGAACATGATTTTCTATTGGAAGGTCGGGGAGTTTTGTTAGCTGAAATTATGGTCTTGCTTGAATGACATTTTGCAAAGCTGCTAAACGCCATCTGTTGACAAGTCTGTGCAGCTTAGGGAAGTAGATAAATCCCAACTATAGGATTAAAAAATAATATCCATTTTTAATTAGTAAACTATTTTCGATTTTGAGGGTTTGATCTATCATGTTAGAGTCATGCTTGTGATCCTTTCTTTTTTTTTTTTTTTTTTTTTTTTTTTCACCTGCTAAAACTGATATTCAAGATGACAGTTTTAAAGCATTTAGATAGAGGAAAAAGAATAAAAAATATATATATATATATAGAACCACTCCATCATAGTCCCAGATGTACTGGTTAAATCCCAATATCGGAAATAGTTTGTAAGGACCTTATTAGGGATTCAGATTATTTTACTCTTTAACCTTGTAATCCGCCATGGCCACATGGCCTAGCATATCTCCCATCCAAATTCGGAGGAGTTCCCATTATATTAGAGTTGAAATGTTTGTGTAATAACATTGGATCTATGTCCTGCTATAATGTATATGCTCAGCCTTGCAACTCCAATTTTCTCTAGTTATCCTATGTCATTATGTCCTGAAGATATCCTGTAACAAGATTTTGGGATATTTCTGGTTTTCTAATATACTTCCCCTTTGATTTCGGTTAAACAATCTCAAACTGAAAAAAGGGACTTGAAAAGCCCCTTCTGCAGTTCTAATCGATCTGATCATTTCCAATGGCTTTTCATTTGTGGCATATTCAATGGGGGAAAGGTGCTTTCGGGAACATCCGATAAAATTGGAATATTCAATAGGCAAAGGTATGCACACAAATATTCTACAGGAATGAACACATAGATTCTGTTTCCAGCTTCAGAAATATTTCTTCTCATCCTTATACCCAAAAAGGGTCTTTTAGGTGATATGAAATCCAATGTTTGGATGACTATGTGACACGAGATTGAGTACATATTTCTTTGTGAATTTTGAGAATGTACCTTGTGGATTGAGGTTTCTCAGTTCCAATTCATAGACAAAATTATCTTTCTTGGGAATGCGCCTAAACACGATATATTTTTGTTTTCAGTAGTACTATGTCATGTCAACTTGTTGCCTACACCATTCTCCTGTCTTGGATCACCATTCTTCATTGCTACTGCCCACCAGCCACCCACTCTCTGTATTGGCCATTAACACTTGATATCATATATTGCAGTAAATAGTTACAAATGGAAAAGATAGATTTTGTAGCAATTTTGGATAGTCTAGTACGATTTCGGGCTTAATTGAGTCAAGTTTATTGAAACTTCTGAAATCTATAGAATTTTTGGAACCAATTCCAAGAATGTATATTAAAACTAAGAAGGGAAAATCTTAGGTTTTAGTCTAAAGCCTCCAACATATTGTCGCACATTTATTTGGCTTCCACCAAATCTTTGGGCATAGTCTCATCTGCATCCCCTTGATTGATGCTCCCACGTGACGATGCTTCCCACCCACCATTTGGGAGAGAGAGAGAGAGAGAGAGAGAGAGAGAGAGAGAGAGAGAGAGAGAGAGAGAGAGAGTAGGGATGACAATATCCGATCCGATCTGACAGATATCTAAAAAATCTGATATGATAAATCGGGTTTTATTCTTATATATTGGGTTAGGGTCGGGTTATAATATTAAAGTAGATGAGTCAATTTGGATTCGGATTTATGTTATAAATAATTCGATCCAATCCGATCCGATAATAATTTATAATAAAATAAAATTTTATTTTAATATAATATTATTAAATAAAATAAAAAAAAATTTATAGTTTGTTATAATTTATAAATTTTATTTTTATTTTTGAAAAAATATTATTAAATTAAAAAATGTATTACATTATAATTTAAATCGGGTATGAGTCAGGTATGGGTTGGGTACAAGTCAGTTTAAAATCGGATCGGATCGGTTTTTTAAATATATGTAGTAGTTCGGGTTGGATCGGATTATTTGAAAAATCCGTAAGATCGGATATGGTTTTTGATTTTTTAACCCGAATCAGGTTAGAGTCGGATATAAATATTATAGTTAAGATTTATAATCGAATATGATATTAGTATGATCCGAATCGTAACCGATCTATTGCCATCTCTAAGAGAGAGAGAATTTGGGATGGTTGGTCTAAAGCTCCATGTCGTTCCAAGGAGCAAGGTGCAAATCATTGGTACACTTTAAACCTAACAGTGTGAAGCCTTTTGCTCATGTCTCTAGCTATGACACATTCATCAATGGCAGAAATAAGCCAGCTCAATCCCTTGGCATGAATGGCGACAACAGGCGACATTTTCGCTTACATAATTCAAGATACCACATATTTGGTTGGCAATAAATTCATCACATTAAAGAACTCATTTCATACCTTGAAATAACTCAATGAGCTGGCCTTGTAAAGACTAGGTTTCTACTCCTATCCTATCCTATTCTTGGCATATCCTAGACTAGATATGATTTTGAGCTTTTCAAGTTCCTTCTCATCATTAGAGTCTCCATGCTTACAAGAAAAAGCATGTAATCATGTGTTTTGAAGTAGAGAAGTAAATATCAGAAATGAAAAAAATTTAAGTACGACTCAATCATTTTGATTATTAACTTTTTCACTTTATTTAACTATCTTATCTTTTTCACTTTATAGATTGCAATTACATTGTGTTCACAGTATGCATTTGAGAATCCACTCCCATGCTAGAGTTTGAGCTGGATAGGGTGGGGTTAATGCGGTGCCAATGCCCAAAGTAATTGTGAAGGCGTGCTTAGGACAGAGCAAATGAAAGGATTAGCACCATGTTAATATTATAATGACACGACAGATTAGATGTGAGTGTGAAAGCCTAGATTAGGATATGCATTATTAATGGGGTGAGCATAGGCATCAATCACTGGTGGGAAAAGAGGTCAAGATGGAGAACTCCTGTACGCTTTGCTTTGCGTATGTGTATGAAATTGATTTTGTAACACCTCTTTTGATGTTAAGTTAAGATAAGAAAGAATATATAGACTGCAACCGCCTTTAACATCCCGCCATATGCTAGCTAAGACTCAGAGAGAGAGAGAGAGAGAGAGAGAGATGTCCATCCACAAAGAGAGATGTCTCTCCTAAGACAATTGTAGATGGAGTCACATGCTCAAGGCATGCTTTGGTTCCTATTACAAAAGCTTCAAAAAAAGAAAAAAAAAACCACCAAAATTTGGAAGAGAGAGAGAGTTTACAGTTCCCAGAAAAGCACATGCTTCCATGGGGGACCATCAAAGCCTGAAATTAGAAGAAGCTTGATAAAGGAAAAGCTGGTCACTCAAAAAAAATCTCACTTGTTACTTCGATTACATCTCGAAAAACTCCAAAACCAATAAAAGTGGAAATTATTATTATTATTAAAAGAGTACTGTTCATTGCATGTTTTGTTATGCAATGCTTGGGGTTACATTTTCACTTTTGTGTGTTTTTTATTGATTAAATTAAAAAAGAAAAATTCAAAAAGTTCTTCCCATGTCTTGGGTTGGGTAATGCAAGTGCTGTTTGCTTTTTCTTTGATAGGATTGCACTGTAAGCAGAGAGGGTTATTTTTGTTTAGGGGTTCCCCCTCCAAAGGCTAGTCTTACTCTTTTCGGGGCTGTGAGAAATCATTGAACCCTCCAAAGACTAGTCTTACCCTTTTCAGGAGGGTACCTCCAATAATTAGGTTTCACATGAATTACAAAAGATAAAAAGAATAAAGGTGAAAGAAGACAAAGGATATGTTTGAGTTAAATAAATGATAAAAATTAAAAAGAAGAAGAATAAGAAGAAGAGTAATTATTATCATGAACTAATTTATCTTAAAATGATGGAGAAACACTATTTATTATCAGGAGATGGTAAAATAATATTTTTTAGATAATAAATCACAAAAATAATTCCTTATTGTTCAATTCTTCAACTTTTTTCTTTATTTGGAAGAAAATATACCAATGTTGAAGTGACGACAGGACTTACCATCTTTCCCATTGTCAATCAACTCTTCAAACTCTATATGTCCCGGAAGCATTTACAACTTCAAACTACTAAGGAAAAAAAAGGCAATCCAATTTCTTTTTGTTCTATATAACATAGTACAAAATGCATAAAGAAGAAAAGATGTTGCTTACTTCAATACAGTTAATATGATTAGGATGTTTCTTGCAATCTTAATTGAAAGAGAAATTATAACAAACATAATAAAGGCTCTAGTCCAGTTCAGTTCATCAAGAGAGACTCAAATTTGAAATCTGTAAAGGAATCAGGGAGATTTAAATTCGAAATCTGTAAAGGAAATAAGAATAGTGCCAACTAAAGTAAAACTCTTTGACAAGAGTAAATCTTTAGGGGGGGAACTCATAAATTTAGAATTACACAGTCATTGTAACTCTTATTCATAAAATTATTAATTTATAAATTTAGGTTACATAATAAAATATAATCTATGTCATGTAATAATTACTTGAATTCGAATACGTTTCATTAAAATTGTTTGTGTAAAGAAGATTAAATAATGTAGCATTATATAGTGAATAAGCTTTTAACAATGATAAATGTAATTGTACAAAACTGGGTAGAAACCCAATACCCGAAAAAATATACATTACATACAATAGAGAGAGAGAGAGAGAGAGAGAGAGAGAGAGAGAGAGATTCAATCCTAAAAACTACCAATTTGGCCTGACACTTCGACATTTTGAGATGAAATGAAATGGTAAGTAGAAGCAAGATCCGCAAGACTTAAGCACCTCACACTTGGAGCTTTATGGTATACTAGGATCCGGAATCTTGAGCCGTTGGATCAGGCAATCGCGAGAACAAGACTGGGGCACCATGTTGAGGGTAGAGGAGCATAAGGACCGTTGGTGCATGTTGATAGCCAGGGGCAAGACGAATTGAGAACCGTTGGATGATGATTGCAAGCACAACTTTTGCTTGTAAAATGGCTAAATTTTGTCCGATGCATGTCCGAACCCCAAGTCCAAAAGGGATGAATGCCACCGGGTGCTTGGCGGCTCGGGCCACCCCATCAGAGAACCGGGACGGATTGAATTCCGTGACATCTTGGCCCCACAGTGCCGGATCGTGATGAACGGCTAGGATCGGGATTAGAAGCTCGGTCCCACATGGGATCCTATAGTTCCCTAACTCCACATCCGCTTTGGCACGTCTGATTGTTGCTATGGTAGGCGGGTAGAGTCTTAGAGACTCATTTAGTATCATGCTCAGCTGCACCATCAGATCGTTTCCATCAGAAGTCATTTTGTTTGAAATGGCAATTATACCCTCGGAAGCAACTTACCGTCTTGAGCTTGACAACATTATCTTTGGTGGGAGGGTCACGTGCTCCGCACACCTTCAACACCTCCTCACGCGCCGCAGCTTGCCACTTGGGGTGCATTGCCAGCAACACTGTCGTCCACGTCAGCAAATTCGACGTCGTTTGTTTTCCCGCAAAGAAAAAGCTCTTGCACTCTTCCACCATGTCTTGAACCGTGATTTTCTCCCCCAATCTCAAGCCCCCCCCGGATTTGGATTTCATTTCCATTTCCTTCGTGGCCGCTTTTATCATCAGTCCCAGCAAATCCTTGGGCCTATTCTCCCAAATTTCGCTGCTTGAATTGGAATTTGGGTTGGAATTGGAATTCTCTTTCCGCCGATTAATCAGCTTCACCAGTGATTTGTTTATTTCTTTGTCCAATTTCCAAGAATTCATGTTCCTCCTTGTGGGTAAAAATCTGAAAATCAACATCCTTATCTTTTAGTACCCTCTAAATTTGTGGTCAAATATTATAAAATCAAGCTTCCTTATCTTTTATTTTCTATGTTACGTTCAAAATATTAATAAGTTACTAAATGGACATCCTCAAATATCTTACTTGATAAAATAATTTTGAAAAATTTGACCGTTCAAAGTGTAATTCTTTTTAGCCCCTTTAGGAATTTGAAAAAAGTAGGATTTGCCATGGGATTGATTGAAAAACGATTACCGATAGCCAGGAATGAAAACTTTTCGAAAAGCTTCGGCTGCAAGGACCATTTGCTGGGCTTGTAGTCTAAAAATTGCTTTCCCATCTTCATAGCTACTTCCAAATGCAGTTCTTGTGATAACATCTTCTGTCAAAGTCTGGAACCACTCAGAGATTTCAATTTCAACTTCCCCTGAACCCGACATTGGTGAAATTCTGTCCAACATTTCAATTACACTTTTTGCCACCACAGGTACCAACAACTATGAGGTCCACAAAAGGGTAGTACATCAGCATCTGAAAATGAAAGAAAATAATGGATTTGAAATGATCAAAACTTACTTTGAGATTTTCCATATGAAATGCGGGTGTGATGATTTTTCTGTGGTGAGCCCATTTTTCACCTTCTAGGCTTAATAATCCATCACCTTCCAGTTGTTTAACTAATGGGTGTGCCTCATTTTTCTCATAGAATTCGGATTTGGATGCAAAAATTTCACGGATTAGGTCTGGATCAGAGACTGTCAGACGAACCGTTGGTCCAAACCATACAAGAAAGGTTGCACCTGAAATTGAACCATACAATACAAGCGATTAACTCCTATTAGTAATAGAAAAGAAACACAATGTAATTAGAATTTAGGACTAGTGGTTGCATTATTATTATTATTATTATTATTATTATTATTGTTATTGTTATTGTTATTATTATGGTTTTTGAAGAGAAAGAAGAGAGATATAGAGGGAAAAAATGTGAAGCTTTATATCAAATAGGAACCACAACACAAGTCCAAGTAGTATGTGTCAAGTTTGCAAAAAGAGGAATGAGAAGGAAAAAGATGACAACTACATAACAAAAATTGAAGAGAGAGAGATAGAAAGGTGCAAAGACAAATGCTAGTAGATATCCATCAATAAAACTTAAAAATCCAAAAAGGGTCACATAATAAAACACCCCAAGTCAAAAAAAATGACATTTTAAACTAAGATATATTAAAAAATAATGCAGAAAAAAGAAAATGCTAGATTTTGACATTGACCACCAAACCTGAACTTGCAGAAGTCCCCCCAAGGAAGAAAATTTAAAAAAAAAGAAGAAGAGAGAGGATAATGATGCTTTTTTACAAACCCATGAAGAGAGAGTCTAGAAAAATAAAAACAGAGAAGAAGTTTAAAAGAAGTACCATAGATTTTCCTCCAATGATGGTAAAAGGAGAGAACCCTAGGAAGAATGTTGTGAGAGAGAGGCATAGGTTGAGAAGAGGCCTTCAACATGAGACTCACAAGTTCCTTAACATTCCCAATGAAGAATCTATAAGGGGGTCCTCTAATTCCTTGCTTCGAGAAATGGTCTTCAATCTTTTTGGGCCTCCACCAAAGCAACACTAGAATTTTCAACACAAAAACCAAAACAAAGAGACACACAACAGATAGCTTAAACCAATAGAACGGTTTATCCATGATTTCAACTAGCTTTTCTTTTCTTGTGGAAGATAAACAGACGGACTCTGTACTCTTTATGTAGTGCGGAGCATATCTCTGTTCTTTCTTTTCTCTCTGACTTTCTATTGTTGTGTATGTCACTTGTTAGTGAAGAGTGCTCACTATTTGTACTGGTAGTAAAGGCAATGTGTCTGTGTGTGTGTGTGAGAGAGAGAGAGAGAGAGAGAGAGAGAGAGAGAGATGTTCTTGGCAAGGCCAACGGCGTAGGGGCCGAAATTGGAATTAAAAGGGTCAACTCGTGAGATGGATTTTTCATTTTTCATCCATCGTTTTGGTTTAAAATTTATTAAAAATTTTTAAAACATGTATCTAAAACTATACTCCAACTAAATCATACCATCCCATCCTTTTAAAGATATGCTTCTTCCATCCTATTTAAGTGTGACTTTAATTTTTTTTTTTTGGGCTCATTTTATATGTGATTTAAAAAAATTTTAAAATTAAAAAATTTTCAATTATGTATATATATTTTTTATTTTACTCTTACCTCTCGTTATTTTCACTAAATACTCAATCACTTGTAGCATGATAAATTTGACAATAGAATTAATATTATTTTGTTTATAATTGTGAATATTTAATTATTTCATTAATTCTTGTGTAATTATCTTATCCAGACTTAAAGGTGAGGAAAATTATTTTTTTTTAATTCATTTTCTCACGTCCAGATGGTACCTTGTTGCAGAAAAGAATCTGGTCAATCCTGAAAGGTAACCTTAATAAAATTTTCTTTTACATATATATACATGGAGGGATAAGAAAGAACTATATATATATATATATATATTATTTATATTTGGGTTATCCAATTAATCCGATTCAAATATTATGAGTTCAATCTAAAAAGGGCCATTTTTATACTTGTATTTTTTTTATTATTTCCAAAACTGAATTTAATATTTTGATTAAATGAATTTAATATTATATCACTAAATTTATAAAACATTGATAGAAACAACTAATAATGTTACCTAGAAGTATCAACCACCTAGATTAGGAAGCCTTTTCTGATGTTTACATGCCTAACAAATGTTGATATCATTAAGTTTTTTGCACTTTATAGAACTGATGATGGCAATAATTAATTAAACTTTCAATTTAATCCTAATTTTTGGAAATTGGCTTTGGTGAAGAAACTTTGAGAAGACCATTTAAAGAGACAAAATGTTTTTTTCTTTCACATGTTTCTCCATTATTGCTGAGGCCCAAAAAGCGACTGCTTACTTCTCCATTCCAACATTTCTTCCCACCTTGTCAACAGGATTTGAAAAGAATCAAAGTATAAGAAAAACTCAAAAATACCACAAAATTATAATTATTTTTAAGACTTTATTTTGTTTCAGAAAGGACTTATCTCTTTTTTCTTTGATGGGTATGGGAAATTATAGCTCAAGAAAAGAGAAACTACAAAGAAAAAAAAAGTGAAGTACTTAGACATTCTTGTAGCATTTTATGTAGAAGGGGTACTAATATTCTAATGGCATATGTCTTAGTTTTCTTGATCATGCTCAGGGATTGAAACAAACATGGCCAATTTCAAAATTTTATAAAACATATGATTGTAATTTAGTATGCTTTTTATGTTTGAGATTTCTAAAGTAATATTTTATACTCATTTGACACTATTATATCATTTGAAAGATATGTCCTAAAGTCGTATGATCAACTGGGACACAAACATGTACAAACATACGGACACATACATTATATATATGTATATGTACATGTACACTGAGGACATTCAAAAGAGGAAGCTTCTCTTTGGACTTATTATGTCCTAACTTGAAAGTCAAATTTGAAAAGAAAAAGGGTAATCTCAATTTTTTTTAAGTTAAATGTCCCAACCCTAGTTAATGTTTCGAAAATCTTAATTTTTTTTTTCAATTTATTTTAATTGATCTCTACTTTATATTGTTATTTTTAGGAGGTTGTCCTTTAATAAATCTTATTTGTAAGTCGTACTAAGAATTGTTTCACTAAATGTGGGTCTGGTTAGACTTCATTTTTTTTTTTTTTTTTTTTTTAAATTTATGAATTCCTCACATGGGAAAGTGTTTTGGATTTGGGTGAAATGGAGATTTTGAATCAACCCTTGAGCACAATGATGATTACACGAAGAAAACCCTTTTGGTGTAAACGGACTAACCCATAATCCATGACTCAACTGTTGATAGGTTGATTAAAAAGGTCCAGCCCTCTAATCAAAGATACTCATCATCGGACCAAATCAAAGAAAATTTGATCAAAGATCTCCTCGAAATCCACCCAAGTCAACAAATCAAAGAAAATTTGATCAAAGATCTCTTCGAAATCTGCCCGAGTCAAAGTGATCGAGAGAACACAATTTCATTGTTGAGAGAGAGAGAGAGAGAGAGTCTAATAGCCATTATGGCTTAAAGGGGTGTCAAGTCAATTCTAGGTCATCATCTTAATGGATAGTATCAAATCCAATCAGACTTTTAACTCAAGATTAGACATTACTAAAATGATTAATTTACTCAATTCTTAGAGTGACAAACCAAATCTTCAATGATTAACCAAAAATATGCGTGCCATACAATAGTCTAATGTAATCATCAATTGATTTTGACTTAACAATGTCAAAGATGGTGTAGTATATATACATACATATATATATATATATATATATATATATATATATATATATATATATTAAGTAATACACAAACTATCCATTTGCGGGTTACCCTAATTCAGTATCAACAAATTAATTTTTATTTATAAATCTACAAAAATTTATTAAAAAGGAATATAAATTCTTTGATTAAATGATAAAAAAATATATATGTTATGTTATTATTACCACTTTATTCTTATACTTGTTAGGATTTTTTCCTATAATTTTAATCTATGCAATATAAGATCGAAAGTTTTGACATTTTTCTTTTTTACGATTTCTCATAATTATCAGGAAATTATTTCCTCTCAATAAACACACACATATATTTTTTTTTGTTTAAATTTCTATGCGGACATAGGTGGTGCCATGGGGATGTAGCCATATGCTGCGAGGACAATAGGTTTTGTGAGGCAAGATAGCTACCTTCCGATTTGGTGGACATAGAAGGTAGTAAAATTACTTGAATAATAATTTTCAAAGAAGAATCCTCCTAATTTAGCTCTTTTAAAATAAAAATAATTAGCTTTTTTTTCTCTCATTTATTTACAAAAGAGGGCTAGGGAAGCTTGAAGGGGCATAAAAAGGAGAAAAAGTTGTGTTCTGCAACTCTTTTATCATGTTTTCTCCACACCCATCTCGATTGCTTCATTCATTTTCAATTGTGATAGAAAAAGGTAAAACAAGTTGCAAAATTTGTTATCCAAGTGTGTTAGGTTTTCCAAGTGTTTTGGGTTTTCTCCACACTCCTCTTGATTGCTTTAAGCATTATTCAAAGTGATGCAAAAAGTATGAACAAGTTTCTAAAATATGTTTTCCAAGTGTCCCAAAACAAGATGATTTGAGAGAAGGGGGCACAAAGGGCGGGTTGTCATTTTGGAACGTTGCTCTTAAATTTTGAGCACATGGGAACAAAGCTGTCTATTTTAGGGTTTCTTTCTGTGGCGAAATTTTGCTCTGGTTGACCCAACAGTAGGTACCTACCTAAGGGGCATCCCTCCCTAATCTTTGTCTTAATAGAACCAAAACATGTTGGGGCCAGGTGTGCCCTTAAAAGGGTCCTACAAATAACTTCACTATGAAACTGAAACCTGAAACTTCCCAGATATGTAAGGAATTATGCTATCTCATTAACTAAATTTGGGTAAGTCATCTTCAAGAAGACTTGAGTTCTTTGGGATGTTGTATGACAATTTTCTCCGAGCTTTGTAAGTTCCAAATGTCCAATCCTACTAGTGGATATTCACAAAGATGATCATCAAGAGGTCTTTCTTTCTATTCTTTTCATATGGTAAGAGAAATGAAACTTAATCCATGGACGAAAATCGGCAGTATAAAAATTTATCGTTTTCAATATCCCATGCAGACGGAAGTTAGAATTGAATACTTGTAGGAGGATATGAATGAGCCCAAGGAGAGTTCAGTATGGTGTGACTTCAATCAGACAAATCACAAAAGCATCCATGGTGGAAAAAAAAATATAAAAGGAGAAAAAAGTAAAAAGAATAATAAAGAAATACAGTGCAGCAATCTTACACAAATTTGTTTGCAGGTTAAAAAGGACAAAAGGACAGAAACAGAGAGCAGAATATGCAATCAACATGGCAGTGTGTGGAGTTTTCGAAAGTGACCAAAATTATCCAACCAAGAAAGCCTGCTGGTTATTAAGTACTTTTATTTGCACCATATAACCCATTTTTCTGTTTTTTGATTAATCTATAAAATACACGTATCTATAAAAATATAAATATTAGATATCTAAAAAAATATTTAAATAAGAGTTTTTAACCACCCTGAGTGCGAGTGTGCTTACAGGAACCAAAAGTAGGTTAATTGTTTGATTAAGGGTTAATGCATTTTTTGGAATATTAAATGCTATATGGAAAAGCTGAAGGGCACCCAGAAGGGGTTAAGCAAATTTTAATTGATTGATTAGGTTGTCATCTTCATGATTTGTTTACCCAACCACGCCCCCACAGTGGTCATTAAGCACTTGGAGAGGTGCCACTTGAAGTCATTAAGCACTTGGAGCATGATCCAGTAAATGTGATCAAACTTAAATCTCATTATTGAAGTAGCAAAAGTGCACCAGAAATCAAACTAACTACCTCCACCCAAAAAAGAAATCTATCTCAACAGAGCATGACAAGATTTAAAGTATAAGGAGCATGCCATGCCCTAAAATTTTTTTTGGGAAGTGGCTTTTATTTATTACTTTATTTTAGGGTACATACTCCATATATAAATATAATTGGACTAAAAATGGATTAAAATGGCCACTTTAATTTTTTTTTTTTTTTAAAAAAAATCCGTACTGCATGAGATTGTGACAAACTACAAACACATTGAAATTTTTATAGATACACATAATTGGCAAAGATCTTTCTCTCTTTCTCTCTCTTTCTATCTCTCTCTCTCTCTCTCTCTCTTCTGGACATCATATGATCTAAGAGGTGGTAGGAGAACCTAGACAAATTTGTGAAATTGGGATTGCAAAAATGATTTAGGTACAATGCATTACATAAACGGGCTTCCACCACATTGTTTGTGGTAGCCTCACTTGGATTTAAATTTAGATACAAATGATAGATTCAAAGAATTTATAAAACCTCCCTCATGACAATGACAAGAGAAAAAAACTACTTTATAAACTAAACAGACCATTCAAACCAAATAATTGGGTTTAAAATCTTGAACAAATGTTCTCTACATGGGCCTACAATCACTGAGAGAGAGAGAGAGAGAGAATTAGTTGGTAAAGACAAACAACAATTGGAAAAAGGGAGATATAAACAAGGTGAGATTCTAGGCAAAACACAACCCCACAATACTTAGTGTCTCCTTTACTTTGATTATCTTTAATATTCATCCAACTAATATGGATGTCTATAATATGACTACCCCACATCTTTTCGCATTCCTTGGCTTTTCTAAATCCTCATGTAATTGTAATTATAGTAAATGTAAATGTGTTTTTAAAGAAAAAAAAGTTAATATATTGGATATATTTTTACTTATTTTAAATAAATATAATCTTTTTATAAAAATATAAAAAAAAATTACGTATATATACGTTTATTCTCTCATTATTTCTGTACTAAATTAGTAAATATTTATCCATTTTTATTTATTTTAAATATTGTAATATAAAATTATTAAATACCCTAATTTTAGATTTATTAATATACGCAAAACTTTTTAAAAGCAGGAGCAATACCTAGACTAGGCTAATAGCATATGATTACCTAATAGAATAGTTATTATTCAACGTTACTTCTTTTGAAGATCTTCGAAATCAATTGACCATCTTGAGTCCACAACTTTTGTACCTTGAAACATCCCCTCAAAATGATGGGGCACACAAGCCTTATCCCAACACAGAAACAAAGAAAAGAAATTTGGAAAAGATGAATATTATATGAGCATTCAAAGTTAATAATCATAATTATACACAGGCAGATATATTTATTATTAAAAATAGAAGTAAATGTGGTTAGAACTGGGATTTGATTTTAGAGTCTGTAGTTTTAAATTTGACCTATTTTTTTTGAATTTGAAATCTGTTATGAGAAAAAGGGGATGGTATTAGTTGAACCACCACTCATTAACTCTGGCCTAATTACCATACAAAGACTTGACCCTAATCTTGTCCTAAGATTGAGCTGGAGCCTAATTTAAAGGTCCTTTCTCCGAGCCTAGCATGTATTAATATTTTTTCAGGATTTAATTAAAACGCATAGATTAAGAATGCTCGAAAAAACAGAGGGAGGGGGGGAATCAGGGTAGACAGGAGCTACCCTTGCTTGTTTTCAAAAACTCAATTTGTTGGGCAGTGGTATTTTTATGGTGACAGATGAAGAAAAAAAACCAAGTTTTCGTCCACGCAATCAACGGTGTGAACAGTGATCTCTCTCTCTCTCTCCATCCACAGCACAAGCACCCATCAGGAAATTGTCGAATTAGAATGAGACACGAATCATCCAATCATTAAAGTCCTCTTGGCGCTCTGTCCACATAACAACACCAGCATGCCCTTCCCGATACATCACCTCAGAGCCCTCTATATGCAGCAGCAGGCCTTACCCACTCCCCCAGCCCAGTTACGGAAACACCTCTCTCTGCCTCGTACTCTTTCTCCAAAGAGTGGGTGGGGTGAAAAGGGTAGATGAAAAAAGAGAATCACATGCTCTGTAAAACAAGAAACTCAGAAAATGAAAATAGAAGCAGAAGCAGATACAGAAACAGAAGCAGTAGAGCAGCTTTGTTCTCTCAAGTACAAAGATAACAACCTCTGCCAGTCACATTATAATTAATTAATTAATTAATATATATATTTTTTTTGGGAAAAAGGAAGAATCTCAATCGCACAGAACCAGAGAGCAGTCCGTACTTTTTTAGCCTCACTTTCTTTTTTAGCCTTTTCTTTTAAATTAGGACTGTTTCATACTCAGACTTCACAGTAATCTATCATGATCCAATCCCACCTTTTTTTTTAATAAAAAATTTCCATTATTTATTCTAAACATTCCCCATTATTAAATTATATATACACCAAAATGTCACATAATCTATGTTTTATATGAAAATAAGGAGTGCAGACCATATTCAAGGTACTACACATTTCACATTACATGTTTTGTCCCTTTTAAACCATCTTTGTCAATTCCTCTCTCTCTCTCTCTCGCGACTATCTCTTCAACCGAAGTTCATGGTATCTCTTTCTTATCGACGCAAGCTACTTAAATTTTTTTTGGCTAGCCTCATCCTTTTGAGAGTGATAAAGAAAATGTCTCCTTTTTAGGGAGAGTCTACATTTGTAGATATACAATAAATAATTTTTGACTTGATTTTTTTATTAAATTTAAATAATTTTCTCAATTCATTTTATAAATAAAATATATCCCAAATTATTCCATCTATAAAAATACTTGAAATTGAATATATTTCTTCTAATTTGATCTAAAAGTCTTTTCTGAATTGGGTGGCATCCAACACGCCCTAATATATATATATATATATATGTATATATGTATATATATATATATATATATTAAAGTCAAACTTTGAAAGCCAGGATTTCAAATTCGTTGAACAAACAAAGAAATTTTAGAGTCTTTCATGGCACAATTACCTGTTAAATCAACCATCTGGGCGGGCTACTTACTAGCCTAAGATAATGAAGATGATGATGCCGTAGACAATGGCAATGATGCCAGGAAGGTTCAGAATGAAAATTCATGCAACCACTCCATATGAGGTGTTTTGCATCATTGGGCATAAGAAACAAAAAAAGCTATTTTTCTTTCACCGGAAAATGGCAATTTTTTTTTTTTTTTTTTTTTAAAATTAGTTGGGTGTTAAATGGTTGGTTTATCTTATTGTTGAAGTGCCACACAGTCGAAAGAAGGATTTATTTTTTTCTTAACAAAGGAGAAGAAAAATGAAATTCAAATTCGATGTCTTATTATAAGCAAAAGTATATCCAGTTATTTCAATAATTATCTAAGCTTTAATGCAGATTTAGTTATTGTAATGAATTGAATTGAAATTAGATTCTAAATTTATACAAAATATATTTGAAAAAATGAGAATACTTGAACAATAAATTAAAAAAAAAAACAGTTGATTTGAATCAAGAAACTCTAGATTGAATGAGAGAATTATAACTACTAAACTGTTTTTGAGTACACAATTTTACTAAATTAAGAAATAAGTAAGAAGACAAGTAAAATAGATGCATCTATCAAATATAAGCCCATTTCATTGTATGACAATTTTAGTTCATTTTTCCTTATTCTTGAATTTCTAGGCACCCAAGATAAGGAAGAGATTCAATTCCAAATCTTTAAAACGATAACAAAAAGGGGACCAATGTAGCAGCATGTTTGAACAAAATTTGTATGAGGTTGGGGGGATGGAGGCAGTAAAAATGAAGAACCACACATTAATGGTATCATGGACCTTTATGTCTAATTTTCATAAATAAATTCTTTTTAAGAGATGTACAACAGAGACCCACTTGAGCAAGATCCTTGTACATGAATAGTTTAGTCTCTCTCTCTCTCTCTCTCTCTCTCTGTCGCAATGAATTCAGGTTTGCTGGTCTCCGTACATAAGCCATGAATACAAGAACATGGCAAGGACAAGGACATGTTCCCAATTTCATATTGCTCTTCCCATTTGTAAGGAAGCACAAGCTCTTATATCAGAAATTGTTGAAAAAACTAGTTCGCAATCTGGCCTCCTTTTGCTCATCCATCATTTTACTTTTACCCCACCATCAGTACTCAATAAATGGTTCCTTAGCCAAAAACGCCTATCTTCACGTGACCATCATGTGACGTCCAGTCACAAGTTCATTTTCTAGCCCTACCCCACTGATAATCACAAGCATTCATAAACACTATACATTCACTACATAAAAATAAAACCAAGTGTTGAACCATAATGCTATACATTCACTACATAAGTGTTGAACCCATCTCGGATAAATGTTGGACCATTAGCACTTTGGTAAGACTCCGATGATGAACTCACCAATGGCAGTTAGCGAACCGAGCATTTCAGGGAAAGGCATGTAAAGCCATTTCACCATAAAAGCGGCATAGTCTGTGGGGTCATGACTGAGAGGATGATGACCCCATGAAAAGGAAATGAGAAGGATTAGATCACTCTGAATTAAGCCCCAGTAGTGACTTCAATCATCCACCGACATCGAAAGCTACGGTTTGCTGCCTTTAGCATTAATACCACCGATATGGTTGGGTCCAGGTATAGTGTCATAAGCCCCCGAAATTAGGACACTGTCTTTTTTAGACCACCCCACCCTGTGTAACCTGCTGGCAAAGGCTTAGACCAGCTTTTAAGATCCCAATTCTTGGTTGGAATGATGTGGATATATATAGTGGGCACCATCAGTGGGAGAAGGCTCAGGAGGACAGTGACTGGGGCTGTTTGATTTTAGTCGAGCCCGACATAGAAAGAGACGGGTCTGAGAGCACTTGGAGCCAAGGAAGGCAATCAGGGAGCTAAAATTGTTTGGATAGAGCACGCGAACTTTTAGCAGTGTGTTGATTTAGAGACAAGGGCAAGTGGAGGGTGCATGTACGTAGGAATGCCTCCAGTACAGATGCCCATGTTGAGTTCACATGCAACTAGGAGCAAAATTAAGGCCTTCGTAGCCTCTATAGACATGCTTCAGAATCAATAAAAAACCCTTAAGAATTCGCGTGCCACAATTTATGGAAGACATTCGGAGGGACCAAATGGCATGGAATGATCGAGAAGCACAGTTCCATCCGGAGAATTTGAGCTGAGTTGTACATTATGCGAAAGACCGTATGCCACTCGTCTCCTTGAGGACATAATGACCGGGAATGGTTTCCTCTGGCAAACTGTTCTTTTAGCTTTCACAAAGATAACCACCCTGACTTGCTCAAGCACGGCTCGGATTTTTCTTTCAAAAGCAGGCTTGCATGCTAGAAAAACAGAACTGGAACACAAGCAACGCATGGAGTATTCTCTCAATACGTTCTCATAATTTCATCATAGGGTGTATAGAATAGGTGAATGTTTGGTATAGTTGTCAAGCCCAGAAGTTTGCATCCCGTAAAGAACCCAAGCAGAGTTGCTGGAGGGTCCAATGCATAAACGGAAGGCATTAACATTAACTGAGGATAAGGTCTCTAGTCATGAGTTTCGGACTTGTGAATAAGGATCTAAACAATGTTAGCTTCTAAAACTTTTCAACCAAAGAATTCCATGATAAAAGAGCACAAAGCAAACAATCATTCAAAATGCTGACCACATTGGTCTATGAACCTTTGGTACATCATATATCCTCAACACTCAATAAAATCCTGATAATGAAATTCTTTGATACGTCCACGAAGATATCATAAAAGGCCCATGCATGCCAACGAGAATGTTAGCACAGTAGGCAACGCATAAAATCAAAGCCCTGACTCAAGTTGAAGGAAGCCCCCTAATCAAATGCATCATCATCATCATCTGGGAGTGGCTGAGTAGCAGCTTTAGCAAGCTCAGCTTCATGCCTAAAAGAAACACAAGCACCAGAAACCGTAAGCAATAATATCCATGTCAGTGTTCAGCTATGGCAGCTGTTCCAGGAAAGTGCGCACAAGAGAACTGTTCTGTAGAAAGGTTACATTATGCAGTGACCACAATCCTCATTGAAGATGACCCCGCACTAAAGTAACAAATAATATGGACAAGAGAGTGCACCAGACAAGTGATCTAAGGGACAAAAGACTACATTTTCATCATCCGTAAATGCCAGGAAAACTACAGCCTATGACAGCCTACAGGAGAATCATCAGGTTGTCTTGAAAGAGATCAGTTACTACTTTTTCCAATATCTTTCCAATTGCACCAGACAAGTGATCTAATGGACCAAAGACTACATTTTCATCATCTGTAAATGCCACGAAAACTAAAGCCTATGACAGCCTACAGGCGAATCACCAGGTTGTATTGAAAGAGATCGGTTACTACTTTTTCCAATATCTTTCCAATTAATTTAAGGAAACAAAAAGAAGCAGCTTAGATGTTCCCCATGTGAAACTTCAGAGCATTTGCGTTTTAAAGGAGGCTTCACAGTAAAAAACGAAAAGGCGTATATTTTACATATGACCGGTTGCCACCTTTTGTTCTGATATAGGTCATTTTCCTTGAGGACAGTTTCAAGCATTTACTGCAGAACAGCACCTTAACCAGGTAACTAATAATTTAATTGGTTGCTCAGAAGTCACAGTGCTTAAACATTCCAGCATAATTTAAAAGGCACGTAAGGTGTCTAGGTACTTACTGTTGCTGAGCAGCCATGTCAATTTGCACCTCCGGAGGGGCAAGTGCTGGAGACTCCACAAAATGAAGATTAGGATCCCTGAAATTGTCCAAACAATTATCACACCTTTCAATGAAAAAAAAAAGAAAATACAGCAGCTATACGACAAGCTATCTTTCCTACCCTGCAAGTTTTCTGGCAAGATACAAGAAAGGCTTTTCAAAGTTGTAATTGCTCTTTGCAGAGATCTCATAGTACTGCAAATTTTTCTTCCTGTGAAATGTGACCTGCTTTGCCTTCACCTGCCTGTTCTTCACATCAACTTTGTTTCCACAAAGAACAATGGGTATATTCTCACAGACACTGTAATTTTGCATAATAACGAAATGAATGCCAGTTCAAAACCAAATCAAAAATCAGATCTATAACAAAATGAATCACTGGAATTATTTTCAGACCGGCAAAGATCTCGATGCCATGTTGGGACGTTCTTGTATGTCAGCCTGGCTGTAACATCAAACATGATGATCGCACATTGCCCATGAATGCTGTATAAAGAAAAACAGATCTTAGCAATGAACAGGAATTGAAGGAATTAACTGAGAAATCTTTTTTAGACATTTAATTACAATCATTCCATTCATGTAGCCAAGAAAACTAAAAATGGAAGAAATTGTGGAAACCGTGAAATTCACACGAAATGAGAATATAAAGGGCAACATAAGAGGGGAATAGAGATCCTACAAGAAATAATTGAATCCTTGGGTGCATATGCTCTTCCTTTGCAACACTCATTAACCAAACTCTCTCACTGAAAAACAAATGAAAATTCTTCTCACTTCCTCCTACATGGCCATTCCCTTCCAAAAACAATCTCCAGTATATAATTCATGAATGCAGAAGCTTCAACTTTCATCTTAGCCACTTGGCATCCACAAAAGACGCACTAACAACCTCTTCCCAAACAGTGCAAGTACAAGTAGTACTCCAAGATGTGTTGTTTTTTACCATTCCTCCATCCATTCCTTGCATACAATTAAAAATTTTGCATCGTAATGAAAGATCTGATACAACAGAAATCAGCGACATCACAATATGGAATTCCAAATCAGGAACTAATTTTCTGCATCATTTTTAGTAGTCCTAAGACTTACAGAGAAAGGGTTCTCCCAATGCAAGTAGCTCAAAAGAGCAAGCCTCAATCTCTCTGGTGCAAATGATACCAAATTTGCTTGAGGACGTTGAATTGACGGTTATCATGATTTTGAAGCACAGGCTCACCAAGATGAATTCTTTCACACGGTTCAACTTGTAAATATAGGTTCCATTCAAATAAATAGAACCAAAATTTGCCATAAAGTAAGCAGGAGTTTGCAGAAACTGGACAAAATTGGCTAAATTGATTTTGCCCAATGGTAAAGGCTAAAATAATCATCAGAACATTTTGGCTAAAACAGTGTCCCAAAACAGTGTCCCAAAAATGAGAGCAGACACATTAGAAGAGCCACTAGGTATGGAATTGGATGTGGCAAAATATTAGAGATCCTTGGCATTATCCATCAACAAAGGCGGCAAATAACAATATGAAGGCAGACTTTGGAAAAGAAACAACAATAATTTTGTGCTTTTAAGTTGAACATATATGGATGGAAGGACAATCAAGCTACAGCAATAGAAATAGGGAGTGATTCCATATGCAGGACAATAAACAAGAAATTGAGCTTATTTTATCCTACATCACTCCGAGGGAAGAAGATGTGGAATTTGTAAGTAGAGATATAATAGAAAGTTTCAATATTGGAGCCCGATCCAGCTATGCACCTCTCTAACACCTATAGCCTCTGCCACTTTTGGTGAAAACAACCCAGCAATTCTAAGGAACATAGCAACTACCAAAGAATCATAACTATCCCTTGCCACCAGACAAATTCCACAATTCAATGGTGCAACATTAGTGACTACATCAACATTCACTTTTATCCAACCAACATCCAGTTTTGCCCACTTCAAAGGCCAAAGTATCATCTGTGCAATGGAGAGTCCACCCTCTATTAGGCCTCCTGCTCCTGAAGGAAAGACACTAACCACTGCTAGACTTGAGCAGAAGATCCCCTTTTGTTCTGCCACACCAACTCATTACAGCTGTCCCATAGGCTCCAGCAAACCATGAGAGGAATTGCACAATCCTCATTCCACAAGCTCTAAATCATGAATGACATCCAATTAAAGACATTTGCAGCCTCACCTAGCAGGAAGCCAAATTGGGATCACAACAAAAATCCTCTAGCGAATGAGCAACCAACCAAGATATGGAATAATGATCTTCATCTCCTTGACACAACACCAAGCAGGGTAGTCAGTCTTCTCTTCCTTAGAACGTCTGCAGTCGGCAATGCTCTGGTGCAAGCTTGCCATATCAGATTGTGGATTTTAGGAGGCACTTTGACACTCCCAAACTTGCACCATACATATTGTGACATATGACTCAGACATGTCTCCGTCTCAGCACAAGCTTGCTTGTAAGCACACTCTTAACTAAGTATATCCCATTCTCCTCTCCCAGCCAGAGCAAAAAGTCACTCACCTGCCACGAACCAATCAGAATGATGCAAATAAGCTCACAATCTCTCTCATTAGAGGTTTTGTTAATTAACTCCAAGTTCCATTGCAAGTGGTGGCCTGAGAATAGGTCTGAAACCCACTTCAAGTTGCATACAATCAACAGAACTAACATAAGTATTACCAACATCATTTGGCCAAGGATCATTCCAGATCTATACAGAATCCCAATTTCAACCCACCATCTACTACCTTTCCTGACCGTCTCTTGCCGCCATAAGCTGTGCCGTTGAAACTCAAATGACTACCTAAAGAACTGTCTTCTAAAAAGGTAGATTTCCAACAACCACCACCACCCTCTCTAAGCTAATCTATCAAGTAATAGGGACAGAATAAGCAATGCATATTAGCATGGTCCCACTTCTCACTTCTGTATCAAGACACAATCATAGCTATTACTAGTACTAGTTTTTGGTTCAATGCAGTAGCTCCTAAGAACCTTTTGTAGTCCTATGTTTTTACTTCGTGAGAACTAACTCTGGCAATATTTTGAACTGATCAAGCGGCCCATAAACTGCACCAAGTGAAACTCAGATTACTACCTAAAGAACTGTCTTCTTGAAAGCTAGGTAGCAGAGTTAGATTTCCAGCAATCCCTGATATCCTCTCTAAGCTAATCTATCAAGTAATATGGACAGTGAAAGCAATGCATATTGAATGAACCCAAAGGTTGACAATCCTCAGCATGGTCCTCTATCAGGACACATTCACAGCCATTAATAGTACTAGTTTTCAGTTCAATCCAGCAGCTCCTAACAATGACCTTTATGGTCCTATGTTTTTCCCACGATAGAACAAACTCAGTCAATATTTCGAACCATTCAAGTGATGCTTATACAGTTTTTTAGACTATCAGCTCAAAATAACTCGTTTTATCGCCATCCTCTCAAATGTAGGATGATATTTCTTTTATAGATCCTTAGTATCTTGCTTACATGAGTCCCTCCTGGGTCCCTCTTTTCCTTCTTTTTGTTTTACAGAATCTTCATCTCCCTAACCAAACACAAATAAATGGATACAACTAATTTGATACAAATTCAAATTTACTAAAGAAATCTCCCATCTCCCTGCCAACCAAAAGAAAACTCCCTATTTTATGCAAAATCAAGAAAACCACCTTTTGTTTTCATAATTGAAGAAAACGCATTTTAATGAATTGAGTGGATCTTCAAAGAGAGAAAGAAAACAAAATGATACTAAGAATGATACAAAAGATCATAAGATTCATCATGCCTGCCAGAAAGGATTCACTCGATGCACAAAGTGCTCCCAGCTTAGCGCGGGGGTAGGGGGTAGGGGGAGGGTGGCATATATGGACGCAACCTTCCCCTTGCATATTTGCAAAGAGGCCGTTAAGATTCATCATGCCATAGCAAAAAAAAGGATAAAAAAGTGAAGGGAATTGTAATACATACTAGTAACCATCCCTAAGACCACCAAATTTCTCCTGACCAGCAGTATCCCAGCAATAAAACCTAATCTTTCCGCAGTTGGTGAAAAAGTCTAAGGGATGAACTTCCACTCCAATAGTCGCTATGTAAACAAATCCAAACATTAGGGGGAAAATAACATAACCGACATAACCCAATAAATAGATAAATAAAAAATGCTACTCACGTTCATATTTCTTTTCGAATTCTCCGGTAAGATGTCTCTTCACAAACGTTGTCTTTCCTGCAACATTAGTTAACTATTCAACCACAACATCGAACTCCATTTTTCCTAAACCTTAGCTAGATCAAAAACCCTAATGTCAGATTTCATTACAAAACACAATCTTGGAGCAATTCCGGAAAACAAATCAGCGCCAAGAAATAAAAAAAAAAAGGAAAAACAACAAGATTCAGAATGAAATCGTGAAATGCAAAAAATACATTGATTAGTAAATTAAGAAAGAAAAAGGAGGAAAAAGGCCAAAGTTTGCTCAATCAAAATAAGAGAGAGAAAGAGAGGGTTACCTGTTCCACCATCGCCGACAATGACGAGCTTAAAGCTTGGGTAATCGACTGTTTGCTGATTTGGTAAAGCCTACAAAAAAAAAGTGATCGTGAAGCAGATTGAAAGACTGAACAAAAAACCCTAACCTTAACCCTAAACCCTAAAAAGAGTCGAACACTTACCATTGGTGTCTTCTGTCTTCTTGAGAGAGAGGGAGACAGAGAGAGAAAGAGAGTTGGAATGAGGAGAAAGCGAAAGGGGAGAGATCTTTTTAAAACGTTGTGAAGTTAGCTTCAACATAACGCGACCCCCTTGACCGTCTGATTAGTCAAAATGCGCCGTTGATTTCCGCTTAAATGAAAGCTCGTTTTCCGTTGTGCCCTACACAACGTCGTTATGTCCCGTTTTCAATCAGATGAAAACGACGTCGTATGAGTCAATTATGCCCGTTTTTCAAATTTGATGAAAACGCTCTATTTTGACTCTTGGTTGAAAAAGTTGCTTTGCGAATGCATGGTGTATGGTCGCGGGAAAAAAAAATAAATAATAATAATAAAATAAAACGGTGTCGTTTGAGGATAGAAGGAAATATGGGGGATGCGTGTACGATACAAATTGGTATACCAATGAGAAGAAAATTGCAAATTGCAGACTGCGAAGGCTAGACCTGTCTTTTGCTTCCGGCTCCTCAACAAGTTTTCTTCCTCCTCAGAATCCGCTAATGGCGTCGCCTTCTGATCTCTCTACCCAGTAAGCAAACCTCCCTCTCTCTGTCTCTCATTGAGGTCTTTTAGCTGTTTGTTTTTATTTATTCTTGTGTATATTGATGTTTTCTTCCTGTAGGAAAGAAACCCCCTTTCAAATTGCCCCTCTCTCTGGGATTAAAGTGTTTCTTTTTTTTTTTTTTTGGTTTAGGGAAGCAGCTCTTAGGAAGCAAAACAGGGGAAGTCCAGTCAAATTTTTGATCCCTCTTTTTTACGCTCCGGTTCTTCCTCTTAGTAAGTCTTCCACCCTAATTTATTTGTTCTATATCTATCATTTTTCTCTTGATTTTTTCAGATGGAATCTGTGCCAATTCAGTGTTTCCTTGGTGGGTTTATTTGTATTTGCAGTTAGGATTGCATTTAGAAGGAATCCAGTATTGAGGGATCGTTTGTTCTACGGTACATTGGCTGGCGCATTTGCTCATGGATTTTACTTGGTGTATCCTTTTCCCCTCATCTTTGTTTTTTTTCCCCGTTTCTTCTCTCTTTACAACTATAATTTTTTATAGCCGGCATCAAATTTTGTTATTATTTTTCTTGTGTTACTTGGGATAGGACGACACCTAGGTTCAACTTGTTTGATCTTTCACCATTTTATGATATTGAACATTGTTTGTCTAGTTATTACGTGCATTCAAAATTCTGCAAGGGATCTAACTGTGTATTGACGACACACTTGGTCATGGTGCATGGAGAAGGAAGGGAACCATGAATCTTAAGAGATCAAAAATAGCAAGTTTCATCTTCATGGCCAGAATGCTAGTCTGGCGGTTAAGTTGCTTGCATGTTTATTCGGGAGTTCTAGGGTTCAATTTCTGAATGCAATCTCTTCTTCCTCAAAGAAGGCACAATTAGCCAACATGTTGTTCACCCTGGAGTTTATGTGTTTGTTGAGATTAGCTTGAAAGTGGGTGACCTTTTATGAAGTTTTATGCGTTAGCATGCTTTGTTTTCCGAGAAAAATCATCATGCTTTCCTTCTCTCTCCTCCTCTACAAACATTTAAGTGTTTAGCATTTAAACATATTTCTTGTAGTATTTTTTTTTTATATATTAATTCCTCTTTCCTTTTCCCCTTTGTCTAACATTTCTTGAGAGAGCGTCTCTCCTTTACCCTTTACAGCATCCAATTGCTGTACTCAGATGTTTCAATAAACCGTGTACTTCTGAACCTAATAGGTAATTGAAATGGAAATATACTCCCTGTGCTGAGACAAAAAGATGTCATTGAATTTTCCTTAGTCAGCTAAAATAACTCTCTAAAAGGGAATGGTAGTGCCATTAAATTTTTTTTTATCACTTTCTTATGAAATAGTACATAGACAATTAGAGTCTTAGTCCTCACAATTGGGGTCGGCTTTGGAATGGACGTATATGTATGCGGCTTTTCCCTTGCATTTTCTTATGAAATAGTACAACAACAACAACAATCAGATCCTTAATCCCAATAATTGGGATCGGTTTTGCAGTCTTCTCCTTACATTTTTACAAAAAAATTTCTTATGAAATAGTAAAAAGAAAAAAATGGTATCATAGATTGGAATTGGTGATGCCATCACATATTTTCTGTTATTTGAAGCTTTAAATATTTGCATCCCCTCTAGAATTGTCTCTCTATTCTATAGTGTCATTTCTCCCTCGCTTTTTCAACATTCAGAAATTCATATAGCACAGCCCTTAAGATCGCCTTCCACAATAGTAATTGTTGAAGGCCCATGGAAGCATTTCAAGTCATAGCTGCACATTATTAAGGCTCATCACAGGCTTGCTCTCTAGGGTTTTCCTTTTGAGACTCCCTTATTTTTTTCACCTACTCTCACTCTCATTCGATCTTTCTCCCTCTCTATCTGTCCAAGTGCAAAACAAGAAATTTAGGTGAAGTACAACATGCATTCGGGGGTAAACAACATTTGAGTTTATAATTTTTTAAATTTTATATATAAATTTTTTTCCTTAAAATTTCAGGGGGCAACACCCTCTTCCCTCACCCATCTCTCTATTCATCTTCGTGGGTGTGTCTATGTATTGGACGCATCACGTTGTATTATGAGTCTTTACCTCTTAGATCTTGATCTAAATGCTTTGTGAATTTTCATTGTCCACAACTGAGTTGGTGGGAGACATTTCCATATTTTTACATTTCCTTTGAAATCTGGTTGCACACATATATCTCTGCTTGCGTTCTTGTTGAACAATTTGGGATCTAAAAATTTATGTTCATTTTCTTTTTCTCCTCTGTTTAGAGACTTTGTGGCTATAATTGCTTGCTTTGGCAAGTCCAGAGGTCCTATTTGCCAAAGCTATATGTGGCCTTGGATAATGTAAGGATATTATTTACCTTCAGATGGTTCAATATGAAATTAAAGGATGCCAACTATATAATATTAGGGCCTCGCTGTTTGTGGTAGACACACTTCATGAACTTTTTGGCTCAACAGTGAACTAGTAGATTTCTATGTCCTGATGGATTTGAATTCTCTAATTAGATATATTATTGATTGAGAAAACATAGGTTGGAATGCATTTATTTGTGCATTTTTGGTTGGAAGTCTATGAAATGAATTTTGAATA
Source organism: Dillenia turbinata (assembly GCA_037126225.1). NCBI lineage: Eukaryota > Viridiplantae > Streptophyta > Magnoliopsida > Dilleniales > Dilleniaceae > Dillenia > Dillenia turbinata. The sequence continues at coordinate 26,905,801 of JBAMMX010000003.1, read as the reverse complement.
TTGAATAACATGTGCTGCATTTATGTATTCATATATATATATAAATTGATGAAGAGTAACTGCTAAGTTTTCTTGGATCAAAGTCAGTTTTTTCTACATTGGGTTGACATTATTGCAATGCTCTTAAGGTTTCTGAGCACAAAAGGTCTTCTCTTGTTCAGATGCCATGCACTTTGGTGGTGCTTGGAAACCTCAACCTCCATGAACTTGACTCAGATCACCTCTATTTTGTCTTATTCTACTTGTAATATTTTCCATCTGTAGTGAAATTTTTTTCTGGAAAATAGAGGTTGTTTGCAAATTGAAGAATTTTTCTCTAAAAGGGTTTTAAATTATCATTAATATCGATATCTTTTTTGTGTTGAAAAGTCCATCGAATTTCAATCGAGTCTGAACCTTAACTTTCCCAAACAAAACCTTAGAAGTTTACAAGTCAAGTTGTATTTTTAAGAGTTGAGCACCGATCTTCTAGGGTCCAGCATCATCCATGGCTTACGGGAAGAGATAAAGTGGAGAAATGCTTTTAGAAGAGTGATCATAAAATTAACCAGCGAAAAGCCAACTAGCAGAGTATAGCTGTGCAACTGGCTATGTTCTATGTACCAAGTGTTTGCCAGTTTAGAAGTCATTGTATACACTGAACTGGTATTATACACTGATCTGGTATTGGATAAATAATGGTGCGAAGGTAGACAATAGCTTGCATAGAGGGGAAAAGAAGGACAAAAAAAAAATGCAGTTAAGAAGACATGGACAACATATTTAGAAGAATTGTAACATGACTAGTAAAATTGATCCAAATTTTTTAGCAAGTTGGCCTTTGAAACCATTGCAAGACATGTTCCTTAAATCGTGTTTCACCCCTCTTGTTCGTATGCTATACCAGCTGGCACACCTGTTTATGCTAGACCAGATGCATGCCCAAAGTGAAGCACGTATTTACAGTGTTACTCCATCAATTAAGAAACAAGTCCGCAGATAAACTAGTCAAAGTTTTTGGGCATCATTTCTAAAGATCTTGTTAGGCTGGGCATGTTGCATTGTGGAAAGGTTATCTAACTTGGGTAAACGACAATTTTAACAGCATGGTTTGTAATGGTGCTGAGTTAGTGAAGAAAGAAAATCTCTTGTTAAAACTGAATTCTGCCTATGACAAAAGCCTAATGTATGTCGTTATTCAACAAATTACGGAAATCAAAACACACCAAATTATTTGCTTATTAAATTTTCTCTCTCTCTCCTTTTCCCCCCCTTAACTTGTACAAGTCTCTTGTTGTTGCATATAAACTTGTTATTGCTGATTTCCGTAATTGAGAGCTCTGCAACTGCTGCAACAGTTTTCCTTAATAAGCATATGCAGAACAGATCTATATGATATTGAAAGCAAGTGAAGGTGCACTGCCTCAGATTTCCATTTTGTAGCAGCTGCAAGTTTGCTTTGACAAACTTTGAGTTGTATCATTATCGATCATTCATTATTATTACTTTTTCTTGTGATTTTTGTTTGAAATGAAATAATAGCCATACTAGAGTCAAAAATGCTTTGTTATAGGAAGGAAACTGTGTTTGTTTAGATCTTGTACCACAGAATTGACCAATTTTCGGGAAGAAATTCCTTCCGGTTTTGATGAATTTTCCTTTTTTTTTTTTCCGTTGGGCATAAGTTTTGCCTTGCCTGATTTCATTCATGTAAAACGTGATTCCCAATCCCAAGTCATTGTTACTAGGATGTCCTATGTTATGTCTTCGTGATCCACCGGATGTCCTTTTATGTATTGTTATGTGACAGCTTCTGGTGTTGATCGTCTCTCACATCGTCTGGTGTTGTAGTTAGAGAAGCTTCTGGGGTCCGACACTTTTTGAACTAGTTGGATTTGACTGTATAGGGCACCCTTTATTTTGCTTCTGGGATTCCTACTCACGTACAACAGATTCGTTGCGTCTTTTTATTGGGGTGGTCAAAGGCCTTAGATTAAGGTAGCATATTGAATGAGGTTCGTCTCCCAGGGGATGTTGCAGACCCACTTGATAGACTAAAATCCAATAGAGAGTTCAATCTAAAATATCGATCTATTAGTTAAGAGAGTTTATTGGATTTAATTAAGAGAGTTTATTGAATTTAAGTATCATTTTATGATTTTATTAGGAATCATTGTGGAATTTATGACTTGTCCATCCCTTGAAAAGTTGAACGTCCACGTATGGTTGTTACTTTGGGACGGTTTTTACTCTGGTATCAGGTAACCTTTTTTCTCTTTGGACAACTGGTCGGGTTATCGAAACCCTCAAATTAATACTGATTTCCCCAAATGCAACAAACTGTAGCAATAGTGGTTACCAGGTCGAATCCCAAGGGAACTAATTAACTTAATCTCCTAGTTGATGTTAAAAATAAAGTTGAGGGGTTTTCAAATAAATTGCTAAAATAACAATTACCAAATAAAAGTTAATAACCTAAAAATAAGAAACAAATCAACAATGCAAATTCTAAAATTTAAGGAAAGGAATCAATTCACAAAACTCCGATCCAAGGGTTCATATATTCGATTGTCTCATTGATCATTGGTTAAAATATTATTCTTGCGATTCAAGCATTTAACCTTAGATCTATTAGGATAGCCGTAATAAATCTTGTGTTTTCCTAATTTAATCGACCAAACCCAGCATCTAATCGAAACTTATCATTAACCGACTGGGCACGATAGCGTTCCATATCAATATAATAATAGCATTACGTTCTGTGAAAACAGTTAAACCAAAATATAAATAATTGGGATAGCCGCAATTACTCAATTTTGTTCCATTGATTCCCTAGGTCAATTGAATACCGGTAAAAGACCCATAACAAAATAACCTAGTTACTACTTGTACCATTCGTTCATGACAATTACGGATCACTGAATTTCTGGATAGCAATGGAAAAACTAATATTGAATTAAATTGTCAGATTAACCAATATTAGGTTTCCCTAAAAATTAAATCAAGAATCAACGAATACTTGAATAAAAGACAAGAAATTAAATTAAAAACATAACCTCACAATGAAGAACAATCGGTTAAAATTCCCCTTGAATCAGAAATAAAAATTAGCCACACATGGTGGTAAGTATCATCACAAGATAATCAAAAAAAGAAAAAGAAAATATATTCCTAAAGAAAATAAAAATAAAAACCTAAATGGAAAGAGTGACCCCTGTAGCCGTCCCTTGCTTTTTCTCCTCAAAGGTGAATGCCTCCTTGTGTGAATAAATAGTGGTGAGGAGGCAGCCATGCCTTGTAGAATTTTGGAAAGAATATATATTGGCTTGTTGCCCATTTTGCCCTACTTCTAATTTAACTAGGACTCTCCAAAATTTAGGAGATTACAAAAGTTCACTCCTACTAAAAAAACAGATTTTACTAAAAATAAAAATACTACTAAAATGTTGAATTCAATCTTCTCTTCTTCAAAGCCCAATAAAGTGTCTTGACCCAATTAACTTCAAAATTGCTTCATTAAGCCCAATGTGCTCCAAATCTTCAAATCCAATCTCCTAAAATGAAAATTCAATAAAACCAATTATTAGAGCACTAGTCAATGCAAAATTAACACATAATAATAACAATAAAATCAATAATTTTGCACATTATCAAATTCCCCCACACCAAACCAATGCTTGTCCTCAAGCATTCTCTATCCCAATGTCACACAACCATTCTCCTCTTCACTCCTTCCCCTCCTTCATTTCATCATCCAACAACCTCAAGCAGCACACATTGAAACATTCAAATCAGAACTACAATCCAGAGAGCAAATAATCATAGTTTGTATAACTTTAAAAGAAAATATATAGGCATCCCAATAGACTCAACAATATCATCAGAATTTAATGCAACAAGATTCGTTACCCTCGCAAGGAGATCGCTCTATGCACTCAAGTGTTTAAAGGGAATTTATCGATAACTCTCAAAATCAACACATAGTATGCTATCACCATAAGCTTGCTTATTAATCAAATCTCCACCACTGAATATATGAATTCAAAACAAAAATCCGGGGGTCTTTACAAGGGTTGTAATGTGGCTAGGATAAGGGTAGGGAAAAGGTAAAAATGATGTGTAATGTATACCAAAGAAGCATATCAAAAATTTCAAAATATTCCTACTATCAACTCATCCCATAACATGAAGTACAATCAACCCAAGAAAAATGATTCAATCAAGACCTTATCGTTCATCGATCATATTTCTGAATAATTTTCTCTTCTCTCTCCCTTTTCTTTTTTTTCTCTATTTTTTTTTTTTTTTAGAGAGAGAACAATCAAATCTCAAGGAAGACATGTAGTGCATATACAAATCTCATAAATCGAATAAATTTCTAAAAATACTCCCCAACATAAAATTATCTCATTTCCTTTGCAAATTCCCATCCATTCAAGCCCTAACACATGCTTCTTTGATATAAGGGCCAAAAAGAAGGTTAAGCGTAAAAAGAAGGCTGTGTGTCAAATTGTGAGGTTATAATCAAAGAAAAAGGGATAAAGGCTCAATTTGGTTCACTAGGGAATAAGTATGCACGAGAATGTCTTTTTTAAGATAGATAAAGTGTGTAAACCTAATTGCCCCCATCATATTAATGCATGAATTCATGAATGTGATCTTGAAAAGCATTGCAAAGCAAGTTCTAGAATAAACACACTATGATTGATGCACACTCATGAAAAAATTTAGAGCAAAAATGATTATATGCTCTCAAGGCTCAAATGCTCACAAAAGTATGTAATATTGTATCGAATCTTGCACATTTGTATCTAATTTAATCGTCACAGTCAATAGGATGCTTAAAACAATTTTTATCCAAAATACAACTAATCACACTTGTCTCTTTCATGGATTCCAACTCAAATCAACAATGAATGCTAACTCAAAGATCATTTTCAGATGAAAATCAAAAGAGTATGGAATTCGAAGGAAAATAGAAGAGATGACATGGATTCATGAAATCCTCCCCCACACCTAAATGCTGCATTGTCCTCAATGAAGCAAAAAAAATAATATGTCTAGGCACAATGCAAAAAGAAGTCACCACTAACACTATCCTAACCCAAAAACTAGAAACAGAAAATGAAAATTCGTCGTATTAAAAGAGATATACCAACTAAAAAAACTAACTCAAAAAGGAAGACAATGAAATGAAATGCTAAAATTGAAGACAATGAAGAAGGGAGAGAGAGAACTCCCCTAAGGTGGTGACGAGAATGGGAGCTCTTGGTCAGCGGATGGTTGCTCGGCAGGTGCAATTGGGGACTCTTCCGGTTCCATTGGTAGTTCTGCAGTCGGGTCGTTGGCATTGGATGAAGTTGTAGAACACCGACGAAGCATCACCCGCGGCTGGAGGGGAGGACTAAAGGTTGATCGAAGGAGGCGATTTCAGAGAGTTCGTAGGAGAATCGAGAGAGGGAATAGAATTGGAATGTGTTGTGAATGTTCCCTCTTCTCCCATTCGACCCTTTTTTTTTTGTTTTTTTTTTTTGGTTTTTTTTTTTTTTTGGTACCCAATACCGCGTGATCATCTCCTAAGAGAAGGAGTGCTTCTGCCCATTTTTTGGATTAAGCCTTCAGAATACCGCGTGATCATCTCCTGAGAGAAGGAGTGCTTCTGCCCACTTTTGGATTAAGCCTTCAGCAAACCGCGTGATCATCTGGTATGAGAATGATTGCTTCTGTCCGAAATCTGAATATCACTCCATTTGTGACTTGACTTGAGAAAATTGCTGGACACATGTAAAAATTAAAAAGGGGAGATAAATAACATAATAAAACACCCAAAAATAAATAAAATTACTAGAAAATTAAATCAAATTCTTAAAAATTTTGGGTTGCCTCCCAACAAGCGCAATTATTTTAACGTCGTTATGCTCGACGATCTTCATTTATTTCTCTTCAAGGAGGTTTCAACTTTAACTTGGGAACCTCATGTAACCTTCCTTCCATATCTAATTGTGCATTCGACTCAAAATTAATGACACGCTCTTCTTCACAAATTTCCTGCACAACATCAGCAAAACAAATTGATTGACACTTATTTGGGTATTTCATAGGATCAAAAATAATGAATTTAACAATCTCGCCGTCGAACTCGACGGAGAGAATACCCTCGTCCACATCTATTTTTGTCTTTGATGTCTTCATGAACGATCTTCCTAATAAAAGTGGAGCTGAATCTATGATAGTGTCTTCTTCCATTTTCAATATGTAAAAATCTGCTGGAAATATTAACTTGTTCACCTGTACCAACACATCTTCAACAATCCCCTCTGGGTAAACATAAGAATGATTAGCCAACTGAATAACAACCTCAGTTTCTTTTACGGGACCCAATTTTAAAGCACTATAAATTGAATAAGGCATGATATTTATAGGTGCTCCTAAGTCTAACATGGCATGCTCAATTTTTTTCTTACCAATAACACAAGGTAGAGTGAACATACCTGGATCCGCACATTTTTCGGGTAAAGTTCCTTTGATCACATCAGATACATTCTCACCTATTTCATCACCTTTTAACTCCTTAACTTCCCTTTCTGAATTCTCCAATCTGCTAGGAAAAAATGGTACAATTGTACTAGAAGTGTTAGACAAAGAGGACTCGGATGTTACCTTGATTGAATTTCGATGCATGCGTTCATCTTCCTTATCCATGTCTTTCCCTTCATCCACATTTTTAGATGGAGTAGAGACCGAGTGAAGTTCCTTCCCACTTCTCAACATTATCGCACTGACGTTTTCTTTGGGATTCACGACCGTTTGTGAAGGTAATTTTCCTGAAGTTCGAGCCTCCAAATTACTAACCGAAATTGCTAGTTGAGTGATTTGCTTCCCCAAGTCTTGAATGCTAGCTCTCGTTTCCTGTTGAAATTGTTGGGTATTAGTCGCGAGAGCTTTCACAATATCTTCTAGGGACATACCTGAATTAGATGATTGTGTCAGTGCTTGTGTTGGCCTATTGAATTGCTGAGGAGGATATCTTGTATGTCCTCCTTGATTCCCGTAACTCAGGTTTGGATGATCTCGCCAACCGGGATTATAATGAGTGGAGTAGGGATCGTACTTCCCTTGAGGTTGGCCAGGAAATCCTCCTACGGCATTTGCTTGATGAGTAGAATCTTCTTGCAGAGATGGACACATATCCGTAGGATGTCCAGGTATCGAGCATATACCACAAACTTTGGTTGCATGTATTTGCTCTACAGCCATCTGACGAACCAAAGCAGTCAATTCAAAAATTTGATTTTCAAGGTGAGAATGACTTACCTCATTGACACGTTTCGTAACTCCGTCCGTTCTCAATCCAAATTGTTGAGAATTTTCTGTCATATTTGTGATCAATTGTTTGGCTTCTTCAGGTGTTTTATTTACCAAGGCTCCTCCGCTAGCCGCATCTACCATACTTCTATCCATGGGTAGAAGTCCTTCATAGAAATATTGTATCAAGAGCTGTTCCGGTATTTGATGATGTGGACAGCTAGCGCAGAGTTGTTTGAACCTCTCGAAGTACTCATACAGCGTCTCTCCGCTAATCTGTCTGATCCCACATATCTCCTTTCGAATGTTGGCCGCCCTAGATGCAGGAAAAAATTTTTCCAAAAATAATCTTTGCATCCCATTCCATGTATTGATCGAACCCGGAGGTAGGTAGTACAACCAATCTTTTGCCTTTTCTTTTAGGGAAAAGGGAAAGGCTCTCAGCTTAATCTGTTCCTCGGTCACACCTTGGGGTTTCATACTCGAACAAACAACGTGGAATTCCTTCAAATGTTTATGTGGGTCCTCACCTGGAAGACCACAAAAAATAGGAAGTAAGTGAATCAAACCAGATTTAAGTTCGAAAGCTACCTCAAGATTTGGGTATTCGATACACAATGGTTGTTGATTCAGATTGGGAGCAGCCAATTCTTTCAAGGTTCTCTCATGATCGGCTATTTTTTCCTCTTATTCTTCAAAAATAGACCTGTCACAAATTGTCAAATCAATGTTAAAATTTTGTCTTTGACGTAACTTACCTTTTCTCTGTCTGGCCTCCTTTCTCAATCGGCGAGCAGTTTTCTCAATTTCAGGAATATATTCTAATTCACCTCCTTGAGAAGAACGGGTCATAAAATAAAAGAGGTCAGCAAAACAAATAATAAAACACAACTAAGAAATTAAAATAGTTCCCCGGCAGCGGCGCCAAAATTTGGTCGGGTTGTCGAAACTCTCAAATTAATACTGATTTCCCCCAATGCAACAAACTGTAGCAATAGTGGTTACCAGGTCGAATCCCAAGGGAACTAATTAACTTAATCTCCTAGTTGATGTTAAAAATAAAATTGGGGGGTTTTCAAATAAATTGCTAAAATAACAATTACCAAATAAAAGTTAATAACCTAAAAATAAGAAACAAATCAACAATGCAAATTCTAAAATTTAAGGAAAGGAATCAATTCACAAAACTCCGATCCAAGGGTTCATATATTCGATTGTCTCATTGATCATTGGTTAAAATATTATTCTTGCGATTCAAGCATTTAACCTTAGATCTATTAGGATAGCCGTAATAAATCTTGTGTTTTCCTAATTTAATCGACCAAACCCAGCATCTAATCAAAACTTATCATTAACCGACTGGGCACGATAGCGTTCCATATCAATATAATAATAGCATTACGTTCTGTGAAAACAGTTAAACCAAAATATAAATAATTGGGATAGCCGCAATTACTCAATTTTGTTCCATTGATTCCCTAGGTCAATTGAATACCGGTAAAAGACCCATAACAAAATAACCTAGTTACTACTTGTACCATTCGTTCATGACAATTACGGATCACTGAATTCCTGGATAGCAATGGAAAAACTAATATTGAATTAAATTGTCAGATTAACCAATATTAGGTTTCCCTAAAAATTAAATCAAGAATCAACGAATACTTGAATAAAAGACAAGAAATTAAATTAAAAACATAACCTCACAATGAAGAACAATCGGTTAAAATTCCCCTTGAATCAGAAATAAAAATTAGCCACACATGGTGGTAAGTATCATCACAAGATAATCAAAAAAAGAAAAAGAAAATATATTCCTAAAGAAAATAAAAATAAAAACCTAAATGGAAAGAGTGACCCCTGTAGCCGTCCCTTGCTTTTTCTCCTCAAAGGTGAATGCCTCCTTGTGTGAATAAATAGTGGTGAGGAGGCAGCCATGCCTTGTAGAATTTTGGAAAGAATATATATTGGCTTGTTGCCCATTTTGCCCTACTTCTAATTTAACTAGGACTCTCCAAAATTTAGGAGATTACAAAAGTTCACTCTTACTAAAAAAACAGATTTTACTAAAAATAAAAATACTACTAAAATGTTGAATTCAATCTTCTCTTCTTCAAAGCCCAATAAAGTGTCTTGACCCAATTAACTTCAAAATTGCTTCATTAAGCCCAATGTGCTCCAAATCTTCAAATCCAATCTCCTAAAATGAAAATTCAATAAAACCAATTATTAGAGCACTAGTCAATGCAAAATTAACACATAATAATAACAATAAAATCAATAATTTTGCACATTATCAACAACTCATTTTGACATCAGATAATCCTTTTTTTAGATGGTTCTCACTCTGTCATTAGGTAATCCTTTTTCTCTTTGGATGGTTCTCGTTCTAACACCAAGTAGTGCTTTTCTTGTTTTTTTTTTTATGACTCTCAATTTATACCAGATAGCCCTTTTCTCCTTTGAATGGCTCGTATTCTGACAACAGATAGTCCTTTTCCCTTTAGATGGCTTTCACTTTATGCCTTATTAAGTATCAAATAGTCCTCTTTTAGATAGCTTTTTATCATGTTAGTCTGATTCTGATATCAATTTGTCATGAACCGAGTTGATGGATTCAAATCCAATAGTAAACTAAATCCAAAAGATCAATCTCTTAGGTGATAGAGTTTATTGAACTTAAATATCATTTTATAATTTTGTTAAAAATTAATATGAAATTCATATCAGGGGATAGTCTGATGATCACAATTCATCTCTTTCAAACCCGATGATCTCAAATCAAATCGTAACAAAAAAAAAAAAAAATTATGAATGGGGTTTGAGGTAGTCACACTATAGGATGACTTGGAGCCCATTAACTATCTACACTGATAGGATAACATGAATCCAGAGGCATTTTTATTTTGTCTTTGTTAGATTAAATCCTGAAATATGGTACAGCTAAAAGATGGCATCCCACTAAGGTTGAAGACATAAGCTTCAATAGCAACAATGGACATATAAGATGGATATTACTATGACCTATGAGGGTAGAATTCACAGTTCCCCCGGCGGTACAATGCTGGGTCTCTCAACACCCAAGGTTTCTATTCAACTTCAACCTAAGTCAGGATTGGATTAACCCACTCTACATGGTATATATTTTCCCATGAGCAGTGAAATCTTCATTTCATGAAAGCCAGTTCAACTAAAATTTATCGTGAATTAGACAAACCAACCAGTCCTCCCCCAAACTTATGGCAAAAGTAAATCCTAGTTATAATTTTTAGTTCCAATCATCAATTACTATTTTATTCAGCAATTATTTGAAAAGATCATAAGTTAGTATGCTGATTTTGAAAAATAAATTTTAATGTTATTTTTTTAGTGCCTTTAATTAAATAATCACAATTCTTTATTATGGTTATAATAAAAGAAAATTACAACGTTGGCCGTCACAAATTCAATATCATCCAAAACCTCTCTCTCTCTCTCTCTCTCTCTGTGCTAAGTCAGGCAAATCCTAATCAGTCTCTAATCAATTTACACGGGAACAGATGTCTCTCCAACATCCCTTACATCGGTCTCTAATCAATATTTGGTCACGTCAATTAGACTAATCACTCAAAAACCCCTCCCCCTCGACACGTCATCGGATAGGGACAGAAAATTTTTTACAAAAAGCCTAATATTCAACAGCAGTCATAAACCTCTACTTTCTGGATTATAAGATCATAAACTACCACGAAATTGATCAATCATAAACTAAAATAATTACGAGAGAGAGAGAGGGGGGGGAAAGAGGGAATTATTAAAAAAAAAAAAAAAAGACCTAACAAAATCTAGCATATCAAAATTGCTCATAATCTGACTTTCTTGATTATAAGTTCATAATTCTTCTGTATACAATAAAGAAAAGGAAAATACAAAGTAATGCTAATATGATACAATTAATTGGATCATAAACTTCTAGATTTAGAGCGATTCTTGATCTTGATATCAGAAACGAGTCTTGAAGCAACGGCCGAATGATACATCCCATCATGAAATGATTCCAACTCCATGTTCATAATCCTAAGCTGCCGTGCTTTTTCCTCCGTGAAGCAACCCGGATTGAATCGGGGTCTGGTTACCGGGTCGGATTCGGATCTGGACTGTGGCTTCTCGTTGGCCAGAGTGAGGCCGTTGGTGGTGGAGGTGGAGGAGGAGTTGATGTAGTCCGGGTCGGATGGCCACCCGAAGATTGGGGTCCACCAGTTCGGAGAAGACGTGGAGGTTGTCTTGCGGCTGGTCTGATCACCCGATGTCGCCGAGGCTCGGATTGTTGTCGCAGGTTGGAAACTCAGAACATTCGTAGCTAAAGCCATGTTTCGATGGAGAGAGAGAGAGAGTAAGAAGGATCGCCTGTCGTGTCGTCTTAGTAGTGGGGTTACTTTCAAGTGTTGAGGGTCTTCTTCGTATTGAGGGGTATAGGTCTATTTAAATTGTACGGGGGCATGCCTTGTATTGAGGGGTTGAGGTGATGTTGGCAAAGGCCACGTAAATGGGTAGTCCCTCAATCTCTTTTATTTTGTTTTCTCGAAATTACCCTTTTATCATCATTTGGAAGCAGCGAAAAATAATAATCTTAGTTCTAATATTACACTGTAATATTTTCTCAAGTTATAATCAAATACTTATTAAAAATAAAAGTATTCTACATAAAAATAATTTATTTTTTTGTAATTTGTAGCATGTCAAATTAAGGAATATGGATAAAATTGGCACAGAATATTTCGGGAAAAGAAAAAAGGGGCGGGGTAAGGTTGAAATGGTCAAATAGTAAATAGAAGAGGAGATATTTGAGTACACGTATCGCGTAGAAACTTCAGAATGGGTTTTTATTGGGTAAATTTTCCACGTTGGCCCACGTTTTTCTTTTGGAAACATCTATGATTGATTGGATAAGAACGTGATGGGTGACTCGAGAATGACACGCGTCGTTATCCGATTGTCGGCCGGTGAAATTTCTAACAGCACCTAAAATGGTATATGCTTTCTTTGCAAAACCATGGGCGTCGCAGGCCACTTGGACCACATAAAGTCCAAAAACCCAAAATCACTTCTCCAGAAAGAACAGCTCCTAACATGATTGGGCCCAACTAACTTGGGACTGGGTAACTCAGTTGGACAGACCAGAACTTAACAAATGAACTCGGGTGCAGAACACTAGCCCACCACAGAGCAAGTTCATTTGAGTCGGGCAACTCCTAGCCACCACATCATCAAGAATCAACCATTTTTAGATTATCATCGTTCTATCGAATTAACGGTTAAAGAACTAGATTCTTTTAATCAAATTCTCGAGTTTGAGTTAAGTCGAAGCAGATTAGTTAGGTTACAGGATACTGATTAGTTAAGCAAAAAAAAAATAAAAAAATAAAAACCATTGTTGGATTGGACATCCCTTAGCTGTACACTAATACTTCTAAAAATAGGGCTTCATTTTATCCAAACCCAGCAAAATTCTGTTATTTTGCAATTTCAAATTCAATTAAATGATGAGATACTGCCTTAGGCAGATTCCTTTTTTCCAGGAGTGAACGCTGATACCGTCACTAATGTTGCACATTTGAATAGTGGGATAGGTTTGGTTGCAAGGGGCAACAACGGTTCTCTAATTGCTGCTAGGTCTTTGAGCAACAAAGACACCCAGTTGGATCAAGGATCATGGGTGGTTAACGGTCATAGTGGAATCCAACACATTTTTTGTAATCAAGGCACTCGCGAACCAAGATGTCTCACTGTGACCTTTCGTACTAATTGTTAGGGCCGGCTCCGATCCAAACAAAACCCTTGAGCCATCCGAATCCGAGGTATTTGGATCGGGTTAATTCGGGTTTTTTATTATACCGAGTCGGGTTCGGATCGGTAATTAAAAAACTCGAATTAACTCGACCCACCCGAATCAACCCAAATACAAATAATCATAAGGATAAAAATAAAATTATAGCAAAAAAATATTTTATAAGGACCATATTTTTTTTTATTTGTATATAGAATTCTCTTAAAAAAAATTTAAATTTTTTAATTTTTTTTTTTGAATACTATAAATACAAGATTCTTTGAAAAAGTAAATTCTTTGACTTCTACGGCAAAAAAAAAATATATCCTTATTATGTTCACTAAAAAAATAATATTTGGATTAAAAAAAAATAATTTTTGAGTTCAAGTACTGGCCCGAATTTAAGTATTTTACTCGGGTTCGGATTCAGATCAAAAAAATATAACCCGAATATCTCGGGTTCAAATCAAAATAGTATATTCAGATTCGGATATCCGACCCGGACACAGCCCTACTAATTGTAGACGATTGTGTGCAATTTAAAGACGCGGACTAAACCAATCCCCCCCCCCCCAAGAAAAACAGGCAGGTTTCCTTAATGAAACTTCTTCTCTTGAAAAATAAAAACAAAATAAACAAAATTGAGTCAAACTCTAAATAACTATAAAGACTTGTGCAATAAATAACATTCCGTAAAGATTTTAGAATCATAAGCCTGCACAGCTATGGTGCTTAAAGACTCCCCAACAATTACTCTGATGGCTAAACGTTTCTTTTCATGGAAAAGGGGTTCATGCTTCTACCCTAGCCTACCACAAGGCAAGATTTCAAAATCCTTTAAACAATGATTACTTGGGCCAAACCCCCGGTCAACTATATGGCAAAAGCCTAATGCAGATCCTCAAGCAATGTTGCTAAACGTAATTATGACGACATTCATTTCCAGATTGTCTACCAGAGAATGGATGTGTAAGCATAGCATCTCATCTACGACAGAAGAACTAATCAAATGGCACTCATATGAACCAAGTGGAATCAAGAAATTAGGAAAGGGGTAGTACCATGATCGGTCAAATAACAAAGGGTAAAAACGCTGCATAATTCATGACTCCTGCCATATGAAAACACAAACAACTAAATACACAACGATTAGCACAAGGGATGCCCGCAACAACATTAAGAAACCAGTCCAGAGTAAGCTTTCACATGGATTAAAGTTCTCGGCACTTGATAAAATAGTTCACGGATGCCTTCCCTACATCTAATGGTATTTATTTTTCCATAAGAAAATATCTTTATCCAAAATGACTGCATCACAAATGGCAGCAACAAGGAAATGAGCAAAATCATGGAATTTGGCGCTGATGGAGAGGCAATGCTCCCAAAGCTTCACGTTCGGCCCTCTCCCTCTTAACCTGCAAGCAATAAAGCTTTTAACTTGTGGCATGTAACTCGGAAAGCAGTATCTAGTAGTCTGTCTTTTTTATTAGTGGAACAAATGCTTTAAAACCAATATAGCAAGAGATGGTAACTAAAAATTGTTGAGCATATGCCAAGAGAATTCAATTTCGCTACATTAACAAGAAGCAGTTTCAATCAAACATATTATACCATACTACAATGAGAAGGGGTTCAGAAGCTGTATATATTATGTACACGCGCATGCGTGCACACAATGGAAACGAACCAAGTTTGGACCTAGGCAACCCCATCCCAACCCAAACCAACTTTTTCTGTCCCCATGCCGAAACTGGGTAGGCGATAGGAAATTTTTAATCACCTCAACAACAAAGCAAGATACAGGTCTCACTGAACACACCTGGCTAAACAAAGAAAAACCCTTCCCTCTATTTTTCTTCACCTCAAAACCACAAATAAAGCCCTACTCAAAGGAAACTCAAATCTTCCACTGACATAGGAAAAAAAAGGCACCTTTCGGATTGAAGGGCTTAATATCCGGTTCAGTAATTGAGTGCACTTTCCGATTCCCAGAATTGGATTACAAAAATTGCTAGAATGAAACTGAATAAGAAAAAGAGAGCTAACAAATATAAGCCCACTGGCTACATTGACTAGGAATTGAAGTTCAGCAATGGTACGAAGTATTAGCCAGAGCTTTGATTTGTTCCCATGGCTAATCCATTGAATTGCACTTAATTAAAATTTCCATGAAGTAGATTGCAAAATAGCTCGTGCACTAATAATTGAATTGAATCATGAAATGAAAAAGAATATAAAACCTTCTTGCCCCTAAAATGAAGTTCAAGAATATAAAACCTTCTTGCCCCTAAAATGAAGTTCACTAATTAAAATCATTATTACCCCTAAAGAATGACCTCTGACCTTTAGCTGAACCCACTTTACTTTGATAATCACAATAATGAAAAATTACGTATAATTCATAGACTAAAAGATCAGGGTGAACTACTGACAGATAAATATTACTTGCTAGTATTCACTCACCAGAGCTAGCATGTCCTGAAGATAGCTTCTAAAAGGCGTCTGCAATTTCTGAAAAAAAACATACAGTAACTCAGTTGACAGTTATTACATGGTAGTAACAAAACCTGAAGGTTCGAATTAATCTTCAGACTGGATAAGACAACAGAAAAGAGTTGGAGACCCATTGTTTCATTTTGGATCAAATGATTCAAAAGCTCAAATTGATTTTTGAAAAGTACCATCCTTCATTATATAATTCACCTATTAACAGAGAAGAAAATTGAAAAATGGTATCCAAACAGTACTCCTTAATCTGAATTGGTACAAGAAATATAAATCATGTTTTCCATGACACAATACAAGTCAGGATACGAGCTAAGTTGAGCCAAGTCAATAGATGTTCAAAGTTAAAGCTTAGAAATTTGGTTCGAGCTAGATTTGTTCAACTAGATGAATTTAGCTTTAAATGAATTCAACCCCTTTAAAGGAGCCTAAAACCCATGGTTTTTTTTAGCTGATTCAATGACCATACCCAACATAGGCAGCATCACAAGCTGTTCAAACAGCTCAATTCAAGTCATTTGCAGCCTTTCCCATCTCAATGTGTAGAAGGCTTCATAGCAGATTGAAACATTGCAGCAACTTCGTGATGTTTCAAAGTGACAAAATAATGCATCTCACGGAGCTAAAATCAGGGTATCAAGTAGTATTAACATTTAACACAAGTACCAATCCAGTTCAAAATCAAGCATTGAGAAACAAAAGGGGACAAATTTTCATTTCCATGGCCGCAAATAAACCAAGTCAAATGATATTCAGACTCAATTCATTTGCAACCCTATCAATTTTAATTAGATACAACGACGGTTAAGAACATACCTAAATTACATCAAAATTGAGCCCATTTCAAGATAGAGTGAGTCACAGGGTTATAACCTCAAAACATGACCAGCAGACCAACACTCAATCAAGCAAAAAAAATAATAAAAAAAAATAATTTCCGAAGCAAATCGGAGACCGATTTGAATGAAGAAATCGACTAACCTGAAGATCTTCCGAGAGATATTTGTGCTTCAAGGAGAGATCCAAAGCACGCTTAAGACGCTGGTTCCTCGCATCAACCACTTCGCGAGGAAGACGATTCAACGCCTCCTTAATGTCCAAGTCGTAGTAAGGGTCGTAGAGATCGTCATAACGAAGCCCTAATAGATTCAAACAATCAGCACAAAATCAGATTGAGAAATTAGAAAGAGAGAGAGAGATGCGAAACCCTAGACGGACCGTAACGGCGAAGACGTTCGGTGACGGCTTTACAGTGCATAGCAGCTAAAAAGTTCTTCTTCGGATCCAATAGGTTCTGCAGAAACGACGCCATTTCTCTCTCCTCTCTCTCTCTCTCTCTCTCTCTCTTTAGTGGTGTGGAAGAATCGAGAGGGTTTGTTTCGTGAAAATCAGATTATGGGTTTGGTTTTGGGAGATCAAATGAAGGTGTGATGGCTCCTTATCGGCGATGGATTTTGGGTTGTTCGATTGGTCATTTACCCAACGACGTCGTTTCAAATCATTATGCTGGGGGCCCATGCAAACATATGTAGGAATAATGTTGGGCTCAAAGGCCCAACATGACATGGATTGTGTGATGCTAAGCATGTGTTCGTAAAATGGAAAATGGACGTTGACCCAATGATTCACCATCACATGGCCTAAATGAAGGAAAGCAACTCACAAGAACGTTCGGTCTATGTATCAGCAAAGGGAAGAGAGAGAGATAGAACGTGTGTCATTGCTTAATTGGGGGGGGGGGGGGAGAGAGAGAGAGAGAGAGAGATTGTTGACAAACGAGAAGCAAAGATCGGTGTTTCTTTGCAAATTGTGTTCTTTTTGCACTTAATAATGGTTGAGGTTGAGGTTGTATCAGATTAACTTGTATGTCCACTGATTATGCCAACAAATTTCATGATCTTAAAATCATGGGTTTGTAAAAATATCTTTAAAATTTTGAAAATTTTAATGAAATCTCCAACCCATTCAACCCTTTGATGAATTTAACCCAAAAGTAGAAAATATATTTCATGATAACATTAAAATACTCTTCTACACCCTTTTACCCCATTGGACGCATCCATATATTTCTACCTTATTAAAACAACTTAGGTTTTCATTGGACAAATACCATGCGTTACTCAAATGCATATTTGAAACCCAAAGGGCGTGGCTTTTCTCAATTTTATTAAAACGATGTATGATGTATTAGTACTATTTTCTCTTAATTTAATTGACAATATCAGCTTATTATAGTACTATTTAGTTGATTGGTACATAACAAAAGCCAAAAAAGCTAGGGCATAATGTTATCAGTTTGAATCCTCTCCCTCCTTGTGAACCCAAAAGAAAAATGAGGTCTTCGTTTCAAATGACAGTATTCTCTGCTGTTTTTCAAAAGAAACATATTTAAAAGTAGGTTGTACCAAATTTTTATGGGTATAGTGATAGAGCGTTGCGCTTTATTAATCGTTGATCTCGTATTCGAGTTATTGAAATACAGAAATAGAATTTAAGAGAGTCAATACTTTAATGGGTCCCACAGTACTCAAACTGGATTAGTTGAATAACAGAGATCGGTTAGTGAAAACCAAAAAAAAATAATAAGATAAAAGTAGGTTGTTGAAAAACAAAATTTTCAGCAAGTAATAAACTTCTTCTTCTCCTAAACGACGTCGTCTAATTAGGGTGAAGAACGGACAAAGCATGCATCTCCATTTTCATTTTTACATGCAGCCTTCGAGGATGTCTTTGGGGCGGGCCCTCATGTGACATGTCCTCGGAGAAGCAAGCAAATGGGTTTGGCCCAACCCAACTGATTACTATTCAAAGGCCCATAACTGCATTGGCCGAGATAGATCAAATGACGGTGGGAGCCCAGAATGACAGTCAAACATAGTAATCCACCACGCAATCTGACATTGCATTACATAGACTTATATCTGCAATTTCCCAAAATCTTATGCATAACAAATTTAGAAAGTAGACCCCAAATTTTGAGGAGAGGCAATAAAGCAATTGTCTAGGACCTCATTCAGGGTATTATCTTATCTACAAACTCTTCAATCACTCCAAATCATTGGATTTTTGCCAACTTCGGAGTCAAAAATTGTGGTCCTTCCTAACACCTGCCTTTCAATTGTGTTCGTCAATTTTGTGAAAGCTCACCTACTGGTTAGGCCTACAAAACACAGGTAAAAGCACGTGCGAAATTGCCATCCTGGGTTAGACAACATCATCTCCTGACAGGAATCATTTAGAGGATCTTTTGACTATTGTTTGGCTCCACCGACATCTTTTAATCAAGTTTTATATAAAAATTATTTTTAAACAGAATCCTATAAATATTTGACTATAAATATTTGAATTGAATTATTCAAAATATAGTTCAAAACATTAGTGATCGAAAAAAAAAGGGGGCGGGGGAAATATTGTTTGGATGCTTTCATTGACACTAGCATGTGCCCTATAGCTTCAAAGAATGGTAATTATCCATGCATTTTCGTATGCCACTTAAAATGAATATTGTTTGGACCCCTCATTTTGGGTGCGAAAGAGAATCCGAGATGCATGGAACAAAATTTTCTGAACATGGTACAAGGTGTGGTCCATGGTTCACATGCAAAATTCTTAGACAATCTTTCTGGCTTTGCCCAACTGCTGGTCTTTATGGGTTACCGAGGGACCTAAACTTAGATCGTTGATAACGAAGAAATTATCAACACTTCTCATTATTTTTGTGTGTGTGTTTTTTTTAACAAAAGAATAACAATTATTATTTAATTATTTTTCTTCTCAATTTCGAACACCTAAAAGGCTGCTAATATTTTGTCATATTGGGCAGAAAAATTAAGTATCCAAACCTTGTCTAATCATATTGTGTTATAAATATGATCCGATAATTGGTTTAATTGATAAATGTACTAAATATTTTAATAAAGTCTCGAATTCGAAATTTAAAAATAAAAATAAAATTAAAATTTTTGTAAAATTAAAGTTACAACAGTTCGAATTGAATTAATTAAAATACGATTTTGAATAACTGATTGATTATATATATAAAAAATTGTGTTATAAATTAACCAATAAATATGATTAATTGGAATAGTCTACATCTTGCTTTCTTTTTATTAAAAAAAAAAAAAAAAATCTTTTACAATCACGAAAACGCACGCAAGTATGGGGCAGGGACTAATTCTTAATGCTTTTGGAATCGTCATTTTGTTTTTATCTTTTAGTTGGATGCTTCTCTCTCTCTCTCTCTCTCTTCAATTTCTGTTAGATAATCAAAAAGCATAGATAGGAATTCAATTAATCTGCCGACTGCTTTTCATGATTCAGGTCCAATAACAAAACGTACGACAATGGAATTTTGTGACATACCATGTAATCTTAATACTCACTCCCTTGTTTGTGTCCCAAGTCACATGATCCTTATCTACCACGAAGATTCAAATCCATCGGCACCAATCCACACGTTCTAAAACGGCTGGCCACAGCCCACATGCCCTAATGGGACACTCATTTGAATTTTTTTTTTAATACTGTACTAATAATATTTTGACTAATCTGATCTGAGACTTGTAATAATTTATTTGTAGACTATCCTCTTAACGTAATTTATTCTATATTAAAATCGTGAATCAAATTCAAAATCTTAATTAAAGGACCTAACGTTACATTCTATTAGATCAATTGACGATTGGTGATACTCATTAAAATCTTATTGCTTAACGATTGGACAAAAGGCTCCTTAAAAGATTTTTCAACCGGTGAATCTTTCTATAGGAAAATTGAGAGATGCAATTAGAGTGATATTCATCTGCTTATAATTTTTTAAAGAACACTTTAATCGATAGAAATCTTTTCTTTGATTATATTTTATTTGGATATATTTTGTTGTAAAAAAACAATCACTTATTTCTAAACCACCAATAATGTCAAATTAATTTAATCAGTAACAAAGGGAAGGGGTCTGTAATTTAGCAATGCAATAATGGTTTGGTGACAAATCAAAAAGTAGTCGAATGATTACAAATTAGAAACGACTCTACTTTTGGAACCCTACCCTATGTGTCTCCATTTAAAAAGGTACTACCATGGTAGATTGAAGATGAAAAGGAGATGCTCATTTTTTAGCCAACCTACCAATGTGATTCACCAAAAATAAAAAATAAAAAAATAAACCCTACCAATGTGGACATGCTTGAAAACCTTTAGAAACCATTTTTAAAAAATAAATCACTTGTTGTTACCAGAGCTTCCTTTTATTGCCCGGGGGGGTCCCTTTTTTGGCCAATTAAAAGGACAAGGGAATAACAAATAGGGTTTTATTTAGGAAAAATACAACTTATATATACAACTTTATTATATACATAAAATAAAGAGATTATTTACGGTAAATAAAAAAGAACTCACTCAATACATAAAATACTTTCTGTTTTAATACAGGATATGAGAAAGATTGACATATATATATAGTCTTTTCTTTACATTTTGTAAATAGACTATTTTCACATCTCAAATCTATGTTTTTGAGATCGTAAAAAAGAACAAATCTATCGTTACGTCAAAACTCACCCTCTAAATTATTTTTGATAAATGATTGTAGTAATTATTTTAGGGGTTTCTTCAATTGTTTAGAAGGAAAAGATTAAGTTTTTTGGGATTTGTAAGAAGATGTGCAAAGGATATTTGGGTTTCAGTGAATTCTCAAAATAGGCATTAATAATTATACTGATTTACTCTCATAATAAAATAATTTGAATCTCTCTTGAATGTAGGTAGAAATCTTCAGGTAAAAGGTGTCGAACTACGTAAAATAATAATATTTTAGGTTTCATAATGGATATTATAGTAATTAATTTCTAGGTACTTTTAATTTTATTCCCGGCAGTAAGTTAAGCTAGTGTTATGGATGGAAAACAAAAGATCATCATTCTCGGCTTGCTCAAAATTTTTATGATATACAAGAGTTTCTTGTTTATTTGCACCAAAATTCTTGGTTATCAGGTGGTTTTTATAGCAACTCTCTCTCTCTCTGTGAATACAAAGACAAGTAAGAGGTTTTCAATGACCTCGGATTTTCAGGGCTGAGGTTTTTCTGTTGGGTCCATGACATAACACAAAGCACTTAACATGGTGATTTTGTCCAAAATAGCATGACTAACACCATTACAGCGATGTGCACACAAACAGATGCACTTGGCACCTACTCTTGTTCTCTTCCCTTTTGTGATTTCAAGCTTTGCTATATGCGTTTTTACCTCCTCGTATCGTTATTTCACACCTCTTCTATCTGTCAAAAAAATAATTAAAAACTAAAAACTGTTAATTAATACTAATGTTGACACTTAGTTTAATGATAAAATTCATTACATTATTAATGAAGAATGTTCACATGCACTTTAATTACTTTTATAACTTATTTTTACCGATTATTTTTAATATACAATATTTTAAAAAAAAAAATTTAATACTTTGATACGATGAAAATCACTTAATTTAATAATTACAATAATTATCTTATGCGTCAGCAGTCCTTTTTATAAGCTAACAAATAAGACCAAAGATTCCTCATTGTAGGTTTCGAAGATACGATCAAAGGAAAATGAGGGACGAAAACACTTGAACTGAGAAAATCTAACTGGAGCCATTTGGCAAGCACTCTAACAGTAGATTTGACAAAAATGTCAACGAAGCATGTATTTTTTTTTAAAAAAAAAAAAAAATTGGGTCAAAGGTTATAGAAAAGTTTAATAAGACCGAGAGATCATAATAAAAAACCACAAAAAATCGTTGGCTAAGATATAATTTAAAAAGGAAATAATACAAAATATATAAAATCTGATAATTTATTATTTTAATTAAATTATTACAATAAGTTAATTTTATATAAAAAATATATTATTATAAATATAAAAATTTTAAAATAAAAAATAATTTTTTTTAAAATTAAATTAATTATTAATTTATTTTTATATATTATATTGTCTGGTCGTATTAATATTTTTATTAAATTTTATATTAATTTTGGTGTACAAATAGTTTTTCAGATGGGTTGACTTTTCAAATTAATTCCAACTTATGAGAAATAGTCCTATGGTAAAGGTCAAAGGGGCACGTTGAACGAGGTCAGAAACAGAGTTTTAAAAGTTCGGAAAGATTCCGTTTCAGTCATTATTATTATTTTCAAAAAAGAAAAAAATTACTTTACCTCCCGCTCCGTCAAATTGCAATTCGACAAATTAAATTAAAAAAAATTATTACCATTAAATTATCCCTCTAAAAATATCACCAGATTGATAAATTCTAACTATAAATAATAAGAGTTGTCTATCAAAAATAAGTCAAGCAGTGAAAATATTTCATTTTTATTATTTTTTTTAATTTGATCACATTTAATTATATCTTTTTATATTAAAAAAATAATAAGAGTTTAAAATTATTTTAAGGATTTTTGAAGTCTATAATTTGTACGCATTCTTAGCATAGAACACGTTTCAATATGGGTAGACAATTTTACCTTAAAAGATGCTTTTATCATGTGAGACCCCGAATATAACATAAATAGCCTAACTGTCAAGCTAGAAGTTCCCTCGTGACATTAATGCTAATCATTATGATGTGTAATTGACTATTTTATACTCCTTTATGGAGAAATATATAATTTTTAAAAAGTCCCATTCTATTATGTCATTAAAAAACAACATAATCCAAATAAAATAAAATATCAAAGTAACAACATAGAAAGGATAAAGATCATGATAAATTTTTTAGAATTTGTATTTCCTTTTTTATTCGGTGAAAGATGGCAAAAGTTGTATTCGGTAAGTTGACGAATAAATAGAAGAGAACTCGTAATTGTAGGAGATATTTAAATGATAAAAAATTTTTATTTAAATATCTTTATGAAATCCGATGTGCCTTTTTATTTAAAAAACATCTAAAAGTTCGAATAACAAAGTTGAAAATTTTATTTATATTTGTAATACAAGTTTGTTTCAAGCAAAATGACTTTTCAAAAAATTTTTCTTCTTCTCTGATATTTGTATTATTTGGAGCATATTTTCTCATCAAATAAATAACCCAAAAACACGTTTAATAAATTAGATTATAAGAAAACCTATTAAGAGGACTTTTTTCATTACCAGTCCTGATATTTGATGATTTATTAAAAAAATATTTTGATAAATTATTTGGGATACGTTTAATTATGAAAAATAAGAATGTTTTTTAAATAATATTTTTTTTAAGAAAATAAGTGTATTTAAATACCCCAAGTTTTAATTTTTAAAAAATAAAAGTTAGAAAATAGGATTTTTTAATTTATGAAGAGAAATAGAAAATAATTTTAGAGTTATTTTTTTACTTTTTTATTATAAATAAAATTAATATTTTTTTAAAAATTTTTAATTTTATTAGAGAAAATTAGCGATAGAAAAGAATGTATTTTTTAAATTTTTTATAGAAATTAAAAAAATTAATTTTTTAAAGCAAAACACAACCAGAATTGTATTTGAGTTCCAAAGAAACAAAGCTAGAGGGTTTGTGACGGATAAAATAATCCAATAAAAGTTTTCCTTGAAAATTAAGGGTGGCCACGAGCGAGCGCCAATGAACTTTAGGTCAATTGACACCATTCTCTTTCTTGTATCATGAGATCTGTGTTCGAGCATCTTTGATATACCAACAACAAAAAAAAAAAAAAAAAAAAAAAAAAAAAAAAATGAGAGAGAGAGAGAGAGAGCAAGCGAGCTTAAATGACAGTCCAAACTCCGAAGCTCGCAGGAAACACAATACCCAAAGAAACAGAAACAAACAACACCAGCCAAAGCAAAACAGCTCTCTAGTCTCCACCTTTAAAACGCATTCCATTTCATGTTACACATTTACACCCCCAATACTTAGAAAGGGAGAGAGAGAGAACCCTTACTCTGTTTTGCTCAGGAGAGAGAAATCTATACTGGGTCTGTTTTAGACTGAAGAAAAAATTATTCAAATATGTTTAACACAGGCGGTGTTTTTGGGGTATCAATGTGTGGTCAAGAACAGATTGAACAAATTTCAAGAGATGGAAGTCATTACAGTCTTTCAAACGCTGTGCTTCCTTCGCTTGGTGCCAGAAGCAATCGCAGAGTTCAGCTTAGAAGATTCATTATTTCACCATATGATCGTCGTTACAGGTTTTTGCATGCCCTGTTTTTTTCTTTTTTCTTTTTTTCATTTGTTCTTGAAATTGAAAGTTTTGGGTATTTGGGTTTGTTATTTTTTTTTACTTTGGCGAATATTTTCTTTCTTTCTGTGAATTCCTGGTATTTATTTATTCATTTGCCTCCCCTGTTTCTTATTTTCGTCTTTCGGTTTTTATTATTAGGGAATTTTGTTTGTAGTGACTTTTGCTAAATATTTTGTTGTTTTCTGTGCATCTTTTATTTTTCTGGTTCCTTGGTGAGGAATGACATGATACTGGATCTTGCAATGCCTTTCACTCTAGTGTGGGGGTGGGTCCTCTGTTACCAAATTCTCTCACAAAATTTTACTCTCTTATGACTCTCCACATTACTGAATCTATCTCTCTCTTTTTCAGAAATAATGTATATTTTTTGTTTTTATTTTATGTTTCAAATTTTTCTCTCTCTCTCTCCCTCTCTCACCTTTTTTTTCTTTTTTTATATATAGTTTTGAGGTTCGTTTCAAAATTTGATTTGTAACAGCCACTCCAATCCAGTTAGAAGGACCAAAAAAAGAACTTGATAGCTCTTTTTTTTCCCTAAGCTTGGCCTTGAATGCTTGAATTTATTCTACTTTTAATTCTTTTTTTCTTTCTATGTGAAAATACATAATGAATAAAAATAAACAATAAAGCCGGTTCAGATATATAGTTTAATGATTTGTCTTATTAGATGACCAATTCCATTATTGTTCTATAAGTAATTTTTGCTTTGGCATGATTTGAGGAGATGCAATAGCTTTGATTGGTCCCAGAGATTATGATGTTTCATTTTTACCTTCCTTGTCAAAATCATAGTTGCTTTCTTCCTCAACATCTGCGTAGTTCTTGATTTTTCAGGTTTTGGGAGACTTTCCTAGTTGTTCTGGTACTCTACACAGCTTGGGTGTCTCCATTCGAATTTGGTTTCCTTCAAAAACCGGCAGGACCACTTGACATTGTTGACAATGTTGTCAATGGATTCTTTGCTATTGACATTATTGTTACATTCTTTGTAGCTTACCTTGACAGAACTACGTATCTTCTTATCGATGAACCGAAGAAAATTGCTTGGAAGTATGCTACTTCTGGGTTAGCCTTTGATGTTATATCCACAATTCCTTCTGAACTTGCCCAAAAAATGTCCCCTGCACCTTTCCAAACTTATGGATTATTCAACATGCTTCGTCTTTGGCGTCTTCGACGTGTTAGTGCCCTATTTGCTAGGTAACATATTAGTTTCCTCTTCTGATATGAAATATTTAGTTCTAGGTTTTGCCCTAATTGCTTCATTGGAATGATATGTCTTTCAGGTTGGAAAAAGATAGAAATTTTAACTACTTTTGGGTTCGTTGTGCGAAACTTATTTGTGTGAGTAACTACTTCCAGCAACTTTCTTGCTAGAAGTTGGAGTTTTTTAGGAAATGAGTCATCTTAAGGAGTTCCTTGTTATGTCTGCAGGTGACCCTTTTCGCAGTTCACTGTGCTGGATGCTTCTATTATCTTCTAGCTGCTAAATACCATGACCCAAAGAAAACATGGATAGGAGCATCAATGAATGATTTCCTTGAGCAAAGTTTGTGTATTAGATATGTGACAGCAATGTATTGGTCAATCACTACCTTGACCACTGTTGGCTATGGAGATCTGCATGCTGAAAATACCCGAGAAATGATATTTGACATCTTTTACATGCTCTTTAACCTTGGGTTGACAGCATATCTTATTGGTAATATGACCAACTTGGTCGTCCATGGAACAAGTCGAACAAGAAGATTTGTAAGTTTATATCTTCTGATTGTCCTCACTTTACTTGCGTAGATTAAGATATGCATTGTTGAAGAAAATAATGAGATAACATTGGTTGGTTTGATCCATGATGTCTTCATCAGAGAAGATGGTTGCTAGCTTAAAAACTAGCTGTTAGAGGTAGAGAATTCTAGGTGTTTATATACCACATCCTAAGAGGTTGAGTGAGCCAATTAGGACTTAACAGTCTTGATTCATTTCTTGTCCTTAATCTGCAGAGAGATACAATCCAAGCAGCTTCAAGTTTTGCTCATAGGAACCAACTCCCTTTAAGACTCCAAGATCAAATGCTTGCTCACTTGTGCTTGAAGTTCAGGACTGATTCAGAGGGTCTGCAGCAGCAAGAGACTCTTGATTCTCTTCCTAAAGCCATTAAATCGAGCATTTCACATTTTCTTTTCTACTCGCTCATGGATAAGGTCTACTTGTTCCGTGGGGTGTCCAACGATTTGCTTTTCCAGCTGGTATTTTCTTCAAGCACTTCTTTTCTTCTTTTGACTGCTATTTGAACCCCAAAATTTCAAAAGTGGCATTTTGCATTGTCCCAACCTTGAAGGTCTCTGAGATGAAACCCGAATATTTTCCACCCAAAGAAGACGTAATTCTTCAGAATGAGGCACCTACAGACTTCTACATACTAGTTACTGGCTCTGTGGTAAACGCTGAGTTCCCTTCACATGTAGTTATTTTCCACTAATTTACTGCTTCTGATTTTTCTCATATGTTGCAGGAACTCCTTGTTCTCAAAAACGGAATGGAGCAGGTAATTGAAGAGGCCAGAACTGGTGATGTCTGTGGTGAAATTGGGGTGCTTTGTTATAGACCTCAGTTATTCACGGTGCGAACCAAAAGATTGAGCCAGTTACTACGACTAAACCGCACTACATTCCTTAACATTGTTCAGGCCAATGTAGGAGATGGGACCATCATAATGAACAATCTTCTTCAGGTTTCTAATATTAAGCCCGTTAAACAAAAGATTGTCTTTTCTTTCAATTAGTCCAGAGTGAGTCTAATCTTTTTGTTGTTTCATATGAACGGTGGGGCAGCATTTGAAAGACATCAAGGACCCAATAATGGAAGGTGTTTTGATGGAAACAGAGAACATGCTTGCTCGTGGTAGAATGGACCTACCTTTGAGTTTATGCTTCGCAGCACTCAGAGGAGATGACTACTTGTTGCACCAATTATTGAAACGTGGTCTGGATGTAAATGAATCGGACAATACTGGAAGGACTGCCCTGGTCCGTGACTTTTGTTAACCTTTTTAAGACTTCCAATTCAATTTTAAAAATAGGAGCATAGCCTAATTCTTTTTTTTTTTTTTCCTTTTTTTTTTCTGTGGAAAAACAGCATATAGCTGCTTCTAAAGGGAGTGTGAACTGTGTCATCCTTCTCCTGGATTATGGGGCTGACCCTAATCGCAGAGGTAACTTCTCGCTTTTAAGTTGTATTCTTCCAATTTTTCAGAAACATGGTATATCTCATTTTTCAATTGGATATTGCTCACCTAGATCATTAATGTCTTCCAAGTAACATTTAGGTATTTCTTTGTTGTCTTAGGTTTATGATAGCAACTCATCTTCTAGTATCTTTAGAGTTGATTCTGATGTTGAAGTTCTATATATAATTCTTGTCTTTGTATATATTTGTGGACAGAGAAACCCTACCATGGTAATATAGTTTGCAAAACTTTGTTCTTCTTGTTTATAATATTTGTCAATAATGACACACAATTATTGCCTTCATGGACAGATGACTGTTCTTCAGATTGGGAGGGATGTGATATCGAAATAAAAATCATGAAGGTGGACACATCACCTCAATCTTTCATCATCAATTAGAAAAATATATAATGACCTAATTAATTTTATGTATAAGTCTCAGACAATTTATCAGCCTTTTACATGCTAATCAACCCTTGTCCTCATGTTGTCCACTTGCCCACATCTAGTATAGTTATTCAACTTTATACAACAAAATCGTGCTTGTACACGTACAACAGTATCCCCCTTTGTAAAATGGGCTCAACATAATTGTGTCATGTCTCTCTCTCCGTCTTGTCTCTCTGATGCTGATTTACATAATTGAGATTTTCATGCTTCAGATATATTTTATGTGCCACCCTTTGATATTTTATCTCGTATTCAACTTCCTGTGCCCTTTGCTTTTCCCCAAATTTTTGGAGCCTAAAATTTCTGATTGCCCTGACATAATGGTTCTGATTTTCTCCCCATACAGACTCTGAAGGGAGTGTGCCTCTATGGGAGGCCATTTTGGGAAGCCATGAAAAGGTGATCAAACTGCTGATAGAAAATGGGGCTAATATAAGTTCGGGGGATGTCGGTCATTTTGCCTGCACTGGTGCTGAGCAAAACAACTTAGACTTGCTTAAGGAAATTGTTCATCATGGAGGAGATGTCACATGTCCTAAGAGCAATGGCACGACAGCTCTTCATGTTGCGGTGAGTGAAGGCAACGGAGAAATAGTTCAGTACCTTCTGAATCAAGGTGCAGAAATAGATAAACCAGACATCCATGGATGGACTCCCAGAGACCTAGCAGACCAACAAGGTCACGAGGACATAAAAGACCTTTTCCAATCATGCAGAGAACCTAAAATTCAATCTGTCATTTCCATTCCTGAGCAGCAACATGGTATCTGTTTCCTTGGTAGATTCACGAGTGAGCCAACAATTTGTCCTGTGCCTCAGGAAGTCTCATCCCCAGCTGTTGATGCCTCTTGGAGTCATACCCGTCTCAGGCGTAGGATTAGTAACTTCCACAACTCACTCTTTGGCATTATGTCAACTGCTTATAAAGGTGATAAAGATTCACTCTTGTCAGTAAATCAGACTAGTATTTCAGTAAATGGCAGAGTTTACCATCCTAGAGTGACTATTTGCTGTCCTGAGAAGGGAGAAGTTACAGGCAAACTTGTGCTACTTCCTACTACCTTTGATGAGTTGCTAGGCATTGGCGTGCAGAAATTTGGCATTGTGCCCAGTAAAGTTCTAAGCAGAGAGGGGGCTGAAATCGATGATATAGTGTTGATCAGAGACGGCGACCATCTTATTTTTGTTAGTGATAGTGGAAGAGAAGAACAAAGAAACCTTGATAATAGGGATTGTGGGATTAATGGTTGTTCGGCTGGATAGGTTTTAACGCGTTTTGAACCATGTTGAGGTAAATGCAGAATGGAAAACTGATTCTGCTTCCCTGGATTAGCCTGAACCAGAAAGGCAAAACTAATTCTCTTCTCCATATGGGAGTCTTGAGATGCTTAATGACTCGGAGAGATTCCCATCCCCCCCCCCCAAAAAAAAATTGAGATCTTGATGAAGAAGTGGGGGCACATAGTCTTCCACTTGAGAAAGGTTTAATATGATGGCAAGTTGTAGTATTCTACAAAATCAAGTTTTGCAAGCTTCATATTTATTTTACATTTTTTTCTCCTGCATTTTTTGTTGCTGCGGCATAGTATGAAGTCATCAATATGCCTAAGAAGGTCCTTCGATGATCAAGGGAAGGGGGGGGGGGAATTATAATTAACATAGCCAAAATAGCATTCACTAAAATTCTTGGGCAGTGTTTGGGAGAAGAGGTAAAAGGTTTAAAATTTACCCAAGTAACTTTTTATTCTATTTTTCGGGTTTTTTATCAAAATATTGTTTTTTTAAATTAAAATTATTTAATTATGATTTTTTTTTTTTTTTTTGGTTCATGAGAAACTATTGATTATGTACTTTGAGAGTGTGAAATCAAATTTTTTTTATTAATTAATTTTTTTAGATGTTAATTTTTTTTTATTTTTTTTTTTAAAAAGTCAAGTTTCGCACCCCGGAGTGCCAAATCCGTCCTACTTTTCTGAGGCGCAGAAACAACAGCACAAGGCCTAACAAGACATCCCAGCGCTGCAAAGGACAGCTGTCTTTGCTCTCCAAAACACATGCAGGCTCATTTCGTGACAGCCAAGCGCTGCAAAAGACAGCTGTTTTTGCTCTTCAACAACACATGCAGGCTCAGGAGAGATGGTCAGTTTGTCATGACAGTGCGGGGATATAAATAACCAATGAGATCAGCAACATAGGAACCGCGAGCCAAAGAAAAATGACAAAAAAAGAAAAAAACTAATGAGATCACTGCTCTCTCATCTACACCACATCAACATAGGAACCGCGAGCCAGCATTTCCTGGAGCTCCAGATTGGAGTTCTCCCTTTGAAACTTCATCTCTTCACGGAACTTGGATATGAATTCCTCTGCTCTCTCATCCATACCTCACAGTTGTGGAAGCATAGAGACAGCAGCCCTCCATTTTTCAGCAACAGAGCTACGGCCTGCCGCAGTCTTTGCCATCTCATCAACAATCTTGACCTCCATTTTAGGAATTTGCAATTGCTGGACAGTCATCATAGCAACTTCAGCTTTGGCCTCACTATAGCTCGCTTCAAGTACTTTTTCATTTTCTGGTTTGATTTGTCTGTATTGTTAAGTGTGGGGATTGCTGGGAAGACTTCTTGTCCCATTTGTATTCCTTCGCAGATCCCAATGTACATATAGTGATGATTTTCAATTCTCATATTGGAATGGGGTTAAGATCGCTCGTTTCTTTCTCACGATAGATATTCTAAATTAAAAAAATATCACAAAATTTAAATCATTCTCAATTATTCGCAATCCAAATATTTTGAAAAAAAAAAAAACAAAAAAACCTTTCTTTCTTCTCTCTGTAATTTTCCAATATGAGAAAATTTTCCCACCCTTTATCACTCTCTTTCACACACTTTAAAAAAAAAATCAAAAGGCTTCTCCATTTTGTTTCTTAAAATCACTGCAATCCTTGCATGCAAAAGAGGCTTAGAAATCAGTGAGAGAGGAGTTAGGGTGGTTTTTCAATAACTACCCCTCCCTTTATTTTAAATTTCAATGCTTGAGGGGACGGGTCTACCTTTATGGGTAAACTCGCCCTATATTCTAATATTTTTCACTCATATATAAGTGTTAGACTCACGTATAGCGTAATTATTACTATCGAATACCAATTTCATACTGATAAGAGAATCGTGACTTATAAGAATACCAAGAACTCTAAAACTATACACCGACTAAGCATATATAGCAACTCATCATCAATATGGTGATAAGGATATCGTATCTTGTTATACTTCAAATGTCTTTTATTTGACACAGTCAACGTATCTCTCATCCCTCAAAATAGTCTAAGAGTATATTTGACTCAAATTCAATTATGTATTCACAATTACGTCTTCACAAATATAATTGGTCAGTCTGTGAATACAGAATAATGTGTCGGTTAAAAACAGTCTTCCTTTCATATTACTAATTTTCAACTTTATCTTAACTACTTTTCTAGACATGCACCGCTAAACCAAATCATCCATGGTTTCTTGGTGGTATACTAAAATAGCAATACTAAAATAAAATTTTAAGAAACAGACGAAAATTCTAAGAATATAAATTAAGATTGAATAAAAATCTCTGAATCTCACACGATGAGATGGACATAATGAGATAAAGAGAGATGTATCATCTCATTATTCATATGATCACATAAACACACATGGTATGAAATATATGCTACGATACTTTTCCTTTCCATTTAAAAGTGTATGTCTTCTTTTCAAAAATAACGCATCATACAGATTTTAGTCCAAGTGTACAACATACTTGATCTGAGTTTTCCTTCTTACAAGTCCTCTAAAATCTCACAATATTAAAAAAAAAAAAAATCCACACCTGACTATTTAATAAGTTTAATGGATTGTGGGGAATCCATTTCGATTACCATATTTGTAGTATATTTAACTGGTAATTTCATCTTAGTATTTAACTAACACACGTGGTATGAAATATATGCTACAATACTTTTCCTTTCCATTTAAAAGTATATGTCTTCTTTTAAAAAATAACGCATCATATAGATATTAGTCCAAGTGTACAACACATTTGATCTGAGTTTTTCTACTTACAAGTCCTCTAAAATCTCACAATATTAAAAAAAAAAAAAATCTACACCTGACTATTTGATAAGTTTAATGGATTATGGGGAATCCATTTCGATTACCATATTTGTAGTATATTTAATTGGTAATTTCATCTTAGTATTTAACTAAGGCAACTTATATGTATGTTAATCCATCACAAATTAACACGTTTCATTTTTACATGTCACACAGATATTAGAGGCAATTACTCGTGTGAGAGAGTTAATCTCAACACTTGCCTGACATACTTTCAATTCCAAATACAAAAATTATAGACACAAAGACAAAATTCAAATGTTATCGAATATGAGCATGACATCATATATACTCTCTGTATGTGATCACAATCATAATCACAGTAACAAATATTATCATAATCCACGTAACACATGTCATCTAACATGTCTTACAAACATTTCTTTAGATATTGGGTTTTTTTTTTTTAAAAAAAAAGACAAACCATTACCAAATGCGTAGACACATATCTCAGTGTTATTTCCCTCTTTTCAATTATGTCTCTGACAAAATTAATCTTTGTATCTATATTTGGTTTTGTTATGATATTTGGAATATTTTGTGTAAACAATAGCTGATCGGTTGTCTCAATGAATCATTAAACTCTCATTGAGTTGTTTACTACTTCCAAATATTATAAAATCTATTCAACCAAACTCATTCTTAAACTGCGGAAGCACAACCTATAATTCTGCTTCCATCATAGAAAGTGGCACACATATTTATTTTTACTTCTCCATGAGATAACGCTATTATTGAGCAAACAAACATAACAAGAGGCAGATTTTCTCACATGCAAATCTCCTCCCCAATCAGTATTCGTGTATCTTTTCAATAATAGATCATTTCCTTAATAATGAAAAAAATAATTCCGTTCAAGTATCCCAATATCCTGTTCATAGCGATCCAATCACTTTTCTTTAGATTGGATAGACACTTGTCGACTAAATCCCATAGCATGACAAATATCGGAAGGAGTACACATCATAGCATACTTCAAGTTCTCAACTATATTAGAATATAGTATTTTGGATATTTCATCTATTTATTAGGAGTTTTAGGACATATATCATTTCTTAAACTATCGTCTACAGTCACAGGAGTATCAACAACCTAAATCGTTTCAAAGCCTTTGTAATGTAAAATTCTTTAGATAACTTAAGTAATCTCTTAAAACAATTTCTCTGAAATTCAATTCTTAATCTGCCTCACCCATATCATTCACCTTAAAAAAAAAATAATAATAACTAAAAAACAATCATTTTAAGATTTAAAGGTCATACTCTATATCATTCGCGACTAACTATATGTCTTTGACATATAGGAATAGAATTACAAATTTGTTATTGAATTTCTCAACATAGAAACAATAATTTTCGTCTATCACGACGAAATCATAAGAGTTCATACCTCTGTGAAATCTCACACTATTATCTCGAAAACTACTTAAAATCATAAATTGATATACTCAATTTACTAACTCTATCTGCATTGCCTTTAATGACAAAATCCTCTAGTTGTGCTGTACAATCTTCTTCCTCAAATTTGTCACTGAGGATGCCAGTCTTCATATCCAGCTGATATAATTCTTAAATACAAATTGGCCACTATCGCCAAATGTACGGGAAAAAATTTCTTCATAATCAATACCCTTTTATTGAGTGTAAACTTTTACAATGAGTTGAGTCTTTTACCTCTCAATAGTTCTATCTGTCATATGTTTCGTTTTGAGAATCCAATTATTCTTAATAACTTAGCGTCCTAATAGAAGTTCAATCAATTCTTAAATATGATTGGATCTCATCGACTTTAATTCTTTCTTCCATTGTCTTTTCCATTCATCCTTGGTGGGACAAGATAGAATCTCATTTATGTTCTTAGACTCTTCTTCTTTTTCTGGAGAAACAATAAATGTGTACCCAACAATCTTCAAAATGATGTTGAGACACCACTTTCTTAGTACTTTTCTGAGTTTGTAACTCAGAACGATCGCTAGAATTTAAATCCCTCTCATTGAGATCAACATCATACCAACGATCCACAATGAACAGAGTCACCTTATGAATATAAAAGACTCTATGTCTTTCAAGTCACCTCGGTTAGGAAATTCAATCTCCAGAAATGTGACATTTCATGATTTAATTTCTACTGCAGTACCATCATCTTGTTCATCAATGAATACTTAACTCTTATATTGGTCGAAGTATTTTATAAAGATATTCTTACTTCCATAAGGACCTAATTTTCCAAATTTATTGAAAAAATCTCGAAGATCTGATGTCAATCAGACACAGTTTCTATCAGTTCAAAGTTTATATTAAGTCGTTGGTACTGATTTTAAAGGCACTTTGTTCAAAAATATAAGTCACAGTCAATGAGACATCTCCACAACCCGAACCGGGGTCGTAAGCAGTCGCCTATTGATCTGGACGCCGGCTACATTTTATAGAAAATCAGACAGAATCTCCCCATATTTCGGAGGTCTCCCATGTACAAATCAACCTGTATATTGAACAAGCATCATCTCACCTAAATAAATGGGTCATCCTGGCCTCATGACAATCAACCACATTTGAATAATACCAACCAAACCACAGTGGACAACCAGGACAACGCAAGACTATCATAAATACTAGCAGTCCTAACCACAGACCTCTACTGTCATGCACAACTAGAGCATGAGCAGGCGCCACATTGGACGGGCCTAAATTTTATACACATGTACAACAAATTCCCAAGTTAAAAATTTTAAATGTTTACAAGTGACTCAATGCAAGTGTAATGAGCCAATATGAGAGTTTCACAAATAAATGTCTAAAATTTATACAGTAATCCCATAAAATGTACATGACCAACTACGGACCTCAATATCAAGACCTCGCAGGATCGATAGAAAATACGAATTTCATATTTCAATTTAAATTTAGATCTCACAGTTGTGAATACCAAAATCCACCAATACGTTACCAAAGACCTCTAAAGTCTGATGCGTCGCTCTATCACAATAACTCTGTCTGAGGAAAGAAATGAGAGGGGGTGAGTATCAAGTAAGATATCCAGTGGGTGAGGGGATTAATATCAATCATGAATAGTGTGGGTGAACCATTGGAGTGTCAAACAAGATTATTCGTAAACAATAATTCACGTTTTGCAGTAAAACATGGTATGTTCAGTAAATTGAAATTATTTAACCAATCACACGATATCATACATGTATGCATCCATTCAAAATCAATTGTTATATTTTTAGAGCAAGCCAAAAATGATCCTAGCAAAGATCGACTATGGCCAAGGACAGACGCATTGGGGGTTTTATTATGCATAAATGTTCAAAAGTCGCTCTCTACCCCGATGTTGGCCATGAGCCTCGCTGGGGCTAGCTCATACACAGATCAGAATCATGTATAGGACCCCGCCCGGTGCTAGACAGTGGCGTCACACACGTCCTCCCCCTATATGGGTTCAACCGGCCGCTCCTATAGCCATATGACGTTTGCAGATATCTCCTGCAGAAGTGTATCCGAACAACCCGTGCCTCTACAAACGTCCTTCGTAGCTACGGAATCCATCAAGTAACATCATCTCATCACAAGTAAGTATCCAACCCACACAGTTCATCAAAACATTTCAAATCCGTATGACAATACATTTTATCAAATCATTTCAAATCAATATACCAATGCAACGGTAGAATAGAAAACATATCTAGTTCTCAAGTAATGACACAATATTATTTCATTTCAAACCATGGATGCATAGTCATAGAAAACGTAAATTCACGACACTCCAACAATCACAAAACAAATTTGAAATTTAGTGTCACACGTCGAATCAATGCATATCAAAAGCATGTTTTGTTGAAAACACGGTAAAAATCAAGTTTCACTTTTTATGCATGAGATCAGAGTCTCACTCACCTATAGGGAGGGTATTCACTCCCTATTTTCATAATTCAATCCAAATGAAATCTTACTCGATCCTCAATTAATTTTTCTTAATACAAAATCACAATTTTGTCATTAATTTTCAAATATTTTTAGGGTTTATCCATTTTCCCTAATTTTGTACGAATCTTAATTTTTCAATTTATGAATACACTCTAATGTCATCAATTGCATTTCATTTATAAATAAATAAAACGATCAAAACCAAGTCTAATTCAACCTTAAAACCTCTCAAAGTCGGAAATAAGTATGAAATAATTAATTTTCTTACAAGATAGAAAATTTTTGAAAAATCATAAACTTTTTAATTCTCATCCAAACGTTTCAAACCATATGTCATTTTCGCGGTGTAAAGGTCTAATTTCATACTACGAAGATCGTATTTAAATTGTCTATAAGTATGACAACTTATAATTAAAAGATTATAACAATCCTTTAAACTATAACCACAACTTTTAAACTATCCTTCATATACATACCATTATGCAAATTAACAATTCAAAACAAACTAATAAAGACATGAAATGTGATAATATCCTTCATTTTACGGCACATTTTATTCCAACCCTAAACCCAAGTACTTTCATGCATATTTCAAATTAAACTCTAAGTGAAACTATTCAAATCAACTTAACTCGATTCTATTATCCTTTAACATACTTCTTTTATGTCAGACAGCTTATTTCATGTAAAATTTTAGACTTAACCCCAATAATTACATATAAGTATTTCAGAAATTGTATTCTATACAAAACTTTTCACCCTAGATTCAACTCTAGATTCATTCAATTTATCGAATAGATCAGAAATCCCCTCACCTCAGGTTTCTCGGATCACAGACCTAGCTTCCATTGACCGTTCGATTCAGTCCGAACTCCTGTAATTTTTCCAAACCAAAGCAGAGCTTAGCAATTGAACCTAACTACCAAGGAAATTCGAAACCCTAGAATCAATTCATTAGAATTCAGCTGAGCCTCGCCTGTGCAGGGGATGATTACAGGTCGTGACCTAGGGTTCACGAGCGTCCAAAGAGCACTGGTTTAGGTCATCAGCAGAGGTGGAATCAGTGCTCACCGCGAGCACTGTGCGAGCGAGCAAAGGAGGAAGAGAGAGCAAGAGCTCTGTTGCGCGCAGAAGAGAGGAAGAAGAATCTAGTTCGCGCGCGCGGGAGGTAGAGAACAGAGAGCAAAACTGAAAGGGAGAGACGGTGGAAAGGGAGGCTACGAGCAGTGGTCTAAAGTGGAGAGTGAGAGACAGAGTGATGGGGACAGAGAGAGGGTGACAGTGAGATCAAAAGAGAGAGAGAGAGAATAGAGAGATGGTGATAGAGAGAGAGAGTGGGAGACAGGGGAAACAGAGAACAGCCAGCTAGGTCGCCGGTGAGGGAGAGAGGCGGGGGAGGGTGAGCGGCTATTCGCGGATGGAGGGAGAGAGACAGTCGGGGATCGTGAGAGAGGAAGACGAAGAGACGGGTGGGTGAGAGAGGAATTAGGGTTTCTAACCCTAATTCCTTGGGGACGCAGCGTTTTGAAGCAAAACCTTCAAAACGCTGCGTCTCCACTATCCCACCCTTTTTTTTAACATATATATATAAATAAATTATGTATATATAATTTATATAATTTCACACCCACATTTCACTAAAATGGGGTTCACTACGATTACGGACACGACATTTTAAAATATACCAAAAATTCAAATTAAATACCCCAAAATCAAAAATCAATATAAATAAATATTTTATATATATATAAATTGAGGAATATTATATATATATATATATTTCAAGAATAGGAGTACCCTAGTATGGACACCGTAGTATCGGTATTACAGGGGGGTTAAATTGGTTGTCAAAAATTCAATTTTTAAAAAATTTATCTAATTCCACTTAGATCTAATTTAATTCTATGACCAATCTATAACATATAAAGTAAAAATTAAAAGAGAGAATGAAGAGACAAATCTAATTTATAGTGGTTTGGCCTTATACCTGCGTTCACTCTTTCAGTCAAGCAATCCAAGATCTAGTAACCTGCTAGTTTCCACAATGATTCAAAACTACAATGTACAATCAATTATTAACTCCTGATGTTCATACCATGAAGATAGTTTCATCCAACAATGGAAGAAAACACATTCAACAGTCGACTTACAAAGCACATTTACAACTCAACATTCTATACTCAATCAAAGGATCACAAGTAAGAAAATAAAATGACAGCGGCAAATTTTTCAAACCACCGAATACAGAACTTTGTCTTGGTTTTTTAAGGTGCTGTATTGTCTCAAAGATGTATGTGTTTTCTTGGCACCTTATATTTTTTTTTCAGAATCTGCTATATGAATGTGTTATATGGTTACTCTGAAACTCAAAAATCTATAGTAAAAATTATCTCAAAATTATTATGAACAGCCCAGTAACTTCCCTGAGAAATAAGCTACATATCCTACTGAATTTCAATGTTTACCAACAGTAAAAAAATTTGATCTTGAAATTTAAACATCTCTCTTTCATCTACACAAACTGTTTTGAGTTTATCCATATGATAACCCCTCTAAAAAATTCAAAAACTACTCCAAATAATCTGTCTCAATCCAGAAAATAAGTGAACAACCAACTGACTTTGCCCATTTGTTCCTCCACCAAAATGTCTAAATATTTGTGTCATAAATCGTCATATCTGTTATCCAACAATAGTACTATAGTGAAAATTTATTAACTTCAAAAGTTCTTAATCAATGGTAAAGATATTGAAGGTCAAATACCCTTTGAGAATCAATTTCAGAAAAACATTTCTACTCTAAAATATGAGTAACTAACCAATTTTAAACTAATTTTTCTCCAATATATCTGCGAGATTTTTGTATTATGAAAACTTGAAATTGAAGTGTGTCACACTTTCTTTAAAATATAGTTTTCGAATTTAAAAGTAATTCAATAACAAATAGATATGATTGTCCAAACATACCAAAATAATCATGTTTCAATACTTAGAAAATTTTCAAAGTGTTGAAATATCAAGTGTTTTCTTATTGTGAGATTTTATATGTATATCTAGGCTCAATTATAAGTTAAGTGTAGTACCCAATCTATACTTATTTTGCTGGCTAAGTTTTCAACAAATATTAAAAAATCCAACTTCTATGACTCAAAAATGTTTTGTTTCTATAACTGATTCAATAACTGTTTTTATAACTTATTTTTAATAAAAACTATTTATTGAATATATCATCTGTACACTAAATAAAATTGTTAGAATAATATGAAAAATTTTATTATCATCAAAACTAAGAAGACAACAATTTTCTTAACATAGAAAATTATTCTATTTGTTTTAATATTTCATACCATTAAGATATTCAAATTTATTATTATATTATTATTTTGTTATTAGATTCTTTTTTAATTTAAATTTTGTATGGAGATTTATTCTATTTGTTTTAATATTTGGGACCATTAAAATTTGACATTGTATCAACTATTTAAATTTTGTTTCTCTAAAAAATCAATTTGCTGCATTCATTTTTTCTAAATATATTGTTTTTATTTTTCTCTCTTTAAATGAATAAAATTTAGACTTTTCTTTTAAATTAAATTATTTTGAAATTTATCACTCTAAATATATTAGTTTTAAATTTTTTCTCTAAAAAAATATTTTTTCTCTTTAAAATTAAAAATATTAATTTTTTATCTTACAAGTTGATTTAGTTCGCATTTTCTCAATTTGAACACTTCTCTTTAGATTTTCTCTTTTTAAAGCTAAGCATATTAATTTTTATTTTTTAAAAAGTTTAAATTATTTTAAATATTATCCCTCTAAACACATTAATTTTACATTTTTTCTCTAAAAATTTAGTATTATAAACGTTTTCTTTCTAAATATGTTGATTTTTTTTTTTTTTTAGTTTCTCATCCTCAAAACTAAATTTAATTTCTTTTGTCTCTAAAACAAAATACACTAGTTTTACAACTCTACAAAAATTAGTTTAATTTTCATTTTCTCTCTCTAAGCA